>CM031234.1:7937677-8089022 GCA_018340775.1 Taxus wallichiana var. yunnanensis
AGGGCTAAGTGTTAAGGGTTTAGGGTTCAGGAGCTAAGTGTATATGGTTTAGGGTTTAGGGTTTAAAGTTTAGGGTTTAGTGTATAGAGTTTAGGATTTAGGGTTTAAGTTTTAGGGCTAATGGTTTAGGGTTTAGGGCTCAGGGTTTAGGGATTATGGTTTAGGTTTTAGGGGTAAGGGTTTAGGGATTAGGATTTGGGAAGTTTAGGGGCTAGGGATTAATGTTTAGGGGTTAGGGTTTAAGGTTTAGGGTTTTAGACTCAAGGTTTGGTCTTTAGGGATAAGGGTTTAGGGTTTAGGGCTACGAGTTTAGGGTCGAGTGTTTATGGCACAATTTTTATAGTTTAGGGTCTAGTTTTTAGTGTTAAGAAATCAAGTTATAGGGTTTAGGGTTTAGGTTTTAGGGTTTAGGCCTCCGGATTTAAGCTTTAGTGTTTAGGGTTTAGGTTTTAAATTTTACGGTTTAGGGCTATTGGTTTAGGGTTTAAGGCTAAGGGTTAAGGGTTTAGGATTTAGGGTTCGAGGTTTAGTGTTTAGCCTTTATGGCTATGGGTTTATGCTTTAGGATAAGGTTTTAATGTTTAGGGTTTAGGGGTTCATGATTAAGAGTTTAGAGCTAAGGGTTTAGAGGATTTAGGTTTTAAGGTTTCGGGTTTAGGGTTTAGGGCTCAAAGTGTTTAGGGTTTAGGGTTTAGGGTTTAGGGTTTAGGGATTAGGGTTCGGGTTTAGGGTTCAAGGTTTATAGTTTACGGTTTGCGTTTAAGACTAGGAGTTTTGGGTTTAGGGTATAAGTCTCGTAGTTTAGGGTTTGGGGTTTAGGGTTTAGGGTTTAGGGTTTAAGGATCACGCGTTTAGGGTTTAGGGCTTATGTTTTAGGGTTTAGGGTTTTAGGTTTATGGTTTAAGGTTTAGGGTTTAAGGTTTAGGGTATATGGCTAAGGGTTAGGGCTTAGGGTGTTAATGATTTAGGGTTTAGGGTTGTGGGCTAGAGTTTATTGTTTCAAGTTTAGGGTTAAGGGTTTAGGGTTTAGGAATTATGGGTTAGTGTTTAGGTTTTAGGGTATAGATTTTAGTGTTTAGGGTTTAGTGATTAGGTTTTAGGGTTTAGGGATTATGTTGAGGGTTTAAGTATTAGGATTTAGGGTTTAGGAATAAGCTTTAGGTTTCAAAGTTTAGGGTTTAGGGATTATTATTTATGGTTTAGTGTTCATGGCTAAGGGTTTAGAGATTAGGGTTTATGGATAAGGGTTTAGGGTTTATGATTTAGGGTTTAATGTTTTGGTGTTAGCATTTAGGTTTAGGGTTTAAGGGTTTAAGGGTTATGGTTTAGTACTCATGGTTTAGGGTTTAGGGTTTAGGGCTAAGTTTTTAGGGTTTAGGGTTTAGGGATTATTGTTTGGGGATCTTGGGTTTAGGGTTTATGGTTTAGGGCTAACTGTTTAGGGTTCTAAATGTTTAGGATTTAGGTTTTAAGGTTTAAAGTTTAAGGTTTATGCGTTAGGGTTTTGGCTCGGGGTTTAGTGTTTAGGTTTAGGATTTTATGGTTTGGGGCTTAGGGTTTAGGTTTTAGAGTTTAGTTGTTTGGGTTTAAGGATAAGGGTATAGGGTTTATGATTTATGGTTTAGGGTTTAGATTTTAGGGTTTAGGGTTTAGGGTTTAGCGCTCAATGTTTAGGATTTAGGGTTTAGGGCTCATGTTTTAGTGTTTAGGGCTCTCTGGGTTTAAGGTTTACAATTTAGTTGATTATAATTTAGGGTTTATGGTTTAAGGTTTAGGGTGTAATGTTTAGTGTTTAGGGTTTTAGGTTTATGGTTTCATGTTTATGGTTTAGGGTTTATGGTTTAGTGTTTACATTTTAGGGTTTAGGGTTTATGGTTTAGAGTTAAGGTTTTAAGGTTTAGGATTTAGATCTCAGGGTTTAGGGTTTAGGGTTTAGGATTTATGGTTTAGGGATAAGGGTTTATTGTTTAGGGTTTAGGTTAAGAGATCAGGGCATATGGTATAGGGTTCAAGGTTTATGGTTTAGGTTTTAGGGCTCATGGTTTAGGGTGTAGGGTTTAGGGTTTATGGATTAGGGTTTAGGGATACGTGTATAGAGTTTAGGGGTTTATAAGTTAGGTTTTAGGGTATATCATTTTGCTTTAGGCTTAGCATTTAGGTTTTAGATTTTAGGTTTAGGGTGTCTGGTTTAGGGGTTAGGGCTATAGGTTTAGGGTTTAGGGTTTAGGGATAAACATTTATGGTTTAAGGTTTATTGTTTTGGTTTTAGGGATATGGGTTTAAGGTTTAGGTTTTGTGGCTCGGGGTTTAGGGTTTACGACTAGAATTTAGGGTTTAAGGTTAAGGAATTAGGGTTTAGGATTTAGTTTTTAGGGTTTAGGCATTAAGTTTTATGGCTTAAGAATAAGGGTTTACAGTTTAGTGTTTAGGGATAATGATTTAGGGTTTAAGGTTTAGGGTTTTTAGGATTTTAGGTTTAGGATTGAAGGTTTAGTGTTTAGGCTTTGGGATTTAGGGATAAGGGTTAAGGAATTATGTTTTATGGTTTAGGGTTTAGGTGTATGGTTTAAGGTCTAGGTTTTAGGGTTTAAGGTTTGGGGTTTGGGGGATAGGGGTTTATAGAATGGGGTTTAGGGTTTAATTTTTAATGTTTAGGGTTTATCGTTTATGGCTCAGGGTTTAGATTTATGGGTTTAGGTTTTATGGTTTTGGGCTTATGGCTAAGGGTTTAGGATTTAGCATTTAGGTATTAGGGTTTAGGGTTTAGGACTCAAGGTTTATGGTTTAGTGCTAAGGGTTTAGGGTTTAGGATTTAGGGGTTTAGGGTTTAGGGTTTAGGGTTTAGGGTATTTAGGGTTTAGATTTTATTTTTTTAGGCCTTAGGGTTTATGGTTTTAGGTTTTGGGCTTATGGTATAGGATTTAATGTTTAGGTCTCAAGGCTAAGGGTTTAGGGTTTAGAGTTTAGGGTTTAAGGCTAAGGCTCTAGTGTTAGGGTTTAGGGTTTAACATTTGTGGCTCATGGTTTAGGGTTTATTGTTTTTGGCTTAGGGTTTATGTTTTAGGTTTTAGGGTTTAGTGATCAATGTATGACATTTAGGATTTAGGGATCAGGGTTTATGGTTTATGGTTTAGGGTTTATGGTTTAGTATTTAGCATTTAGGCTTTAGGGCTAAGGTTTTAGTGATTATGGTTTAGAGTGTTTACAGTTTAGGGTTTTACATTTATGGATTGGGGTATAGGGTTTAGGGTTTAAGATTTATGTTTTAGGGCTCAGGTTTTATGGTTTATGGTTTAAGGTTTAGGTTAAACGCTATTGATTTAGGTTTAGGGTTTACGAGCTTTCCTTTTGAGGGTTAAGGGTTTAAGATTTAGGGTTTAGAAGGTTTATCGTTTAGGTTTTAAGGTTTAGAGCTCATGGTTTAGAGTTTAGAGTTTTTTTCTTGAGGTTTAGGGTTTAGGCTTAGGTATGAGGTATTAGGGATTTTGGTTTGGGGTTTGGGGCTTATGGTTTAGGTTTTAGATTTTATGTTTTAGGGTTTAGGGATAAGGTCATATGGTTTACGGTTTAGTGTTTTCATTTTAGGCCTAGGGTTAGGGCTCGGTTTAGGGTTTAGGGTTTAAGGTTTAGGGATTAATGTTTAGTGTTTAGGGTTTAAGTTTTAGGGCTAATGGTTTAGGGTGTAGGGTTTGAGGTTTAGGATTTAGGGTTTAGAGTTTAGGTTTGTGGGTTTAGTGTTTAGGGTTTAGGGTTTAGGGTTTAGGGTTTAGGTCCTCGGGGTTTATGATAGGGCTTATAGTTTAGAGTTAAGGTTTTATGGCTAAGGGTTTAGGATTTACATGTTAGGGTTTAGGGATAGGGGTTTAGAGTTTAGGGTTTAGGGCTCGGTGTTTAGGGTTTAAGATATATGGTTTATTGCTAAGGTTTTAAGGTTTAGGGTTTAGGGTTTAGTGTTTAGTTCTCAAGGTTTTAGGGTTTAGGGTTTAGGTTTTAGGGTTTACAGGGTTTATGATTTAGGGTTTAGATTTTAGGGTTAATATTTTAAGGTTTAGGATTTAGGTCTCGTGGTTTTGGGTTTAGGCTTTAGGCTTTAGGATTTAAGGGTTTAGGGTTAAGAGATCGGGCATATTATATAGAGATTAAGGTTTACGATTTAGGTTTTAGGGCTCATGGTTTAGGGTGTAGGGTTTAGGGATAAGTTTATATGGTTTAGGATAAGAGTTGAGGGTTTACAATTCAAGGTTTAGGGTATATTTATGAGGGTTTGTGATTACCGTTTAGGTTTTAGATTTTAGGGTTTATGGTTAAGGGCTCAAGGTTTAGGGATAAATATTTATGATTTAAGGTTTAGTGTTTTGGGTTTAGGGATAATGGTTTAGGGTTTACACTTTATGGCTCAGGTTTTAGGGTTTAGGGTTTAGGTCTCATGGTTTAGGGTTTAGGGTGTAGGTATTATGGTTTAGGGTTTAAGTTTAAGGGTTTAGGGTGTATAGTTTAGGGTTTAGGATTTAATTTTTAGGGTTTAGGCATTAAGTTTTATGGCTTAGGGCTTAGGGTTTAGGGTTTAGTGTTTAGGACTAAGGATTTAGGGTTTAAGATTTAGGGGTTTTAGGATTTAGGATTTAGGATTTAGGATTAGTTTTCAATATTATGGTTTATCGCTAAGGTTAAGGAATTATCATTTATGGTTTATGGTTTAGGGTTTAGGGTTTAAGGTTTAGGTGTAGGGGTCTATGGAAAGGGATTTAGGGTTTATGTTTTAGGGCTCAAGGTTTAGGGTTTATGGTTTAAGGTTTAGGGTTTATGTTTTAGCGTTTATGGCTCGGGGTATAGGGTTATGGGTTTAGGTTTTACGGTTTAGGGCTTATGGCTAAGGGTTAACGATTTTCCATTTAGGGATTAGGGTTTAGGGTTTAGGGCTCATGGTTTAGGATTTAGGGGTTTATGTTTTAGGGTTTAGGGTTTAGGGCATAGAGTTTAGGGTTTATTGTTTAGATTTTATGGTTTAGTGTTTAGGGTTTATTGTTTAGGGCTTAAGGTTTAGGGTGATGTTTAGGGTTTAGTGTTTAGGGTTTTTAGGGTTTTGGTTTTGGTTTAGGGTTATAGGCTTTAGGGTTTAGGTCTCAGATAAGGTTTAAAGTTTAGAGTTTTGGTTTAGGGATAAGGGTGGTTTTAGGGTTTTTATAGGGTTTAGGTTTAGGTTTCTAGGCCTTAGGGTTTAGGGTTTTTATAGTATATAGTTTAGGTTTATGACTTAGGGTATAGGTTTCTGTTTAGGGTTTAGGTCTCAGGGATAAGGTTTAGGGTTTAAAGGATTATAGTTTTGGGTTTTGGTTTAGGGAATAAGGGGGTTTAGGTTCATGGTTTAGGGTTTTTAGGGGATTTAACATTTAGGTTTAGGGTTTAGGATTAAGGCTCATTTATGTTTAGGAATTTTAGGGTTTTAGGGTTGTGGTAAGGGTTTTAGGTTTTTTTAGGCTTTTTTAGGCTTTTATTTAGATTTATTGTTTAGGGTTTATGGTTTAGGGTTTTAGGCTTAGGGTTAGGGTTTAGGCTTTCTTTAAGGGTTTAGGTTTAGGATAAGGGCTAAGGGTTTATGTTTATTTAGTATATAGTTTATGGTTTAGGGTTTATGGTTTAGGTTGCTCAGGAGGTTTTAATTTATCTTTTGGGTTTAATGTTTGAGGTTTTAGGGTTTAATGTTTAAGGCTCAAGGTAGGTTTTAGGGCTCATGGTTTAGGTTTACATGGCTTTAGGGTTTAGGGTTTATAATTTGAGGATTTAGGGTTTAGGGTTTAGTGTTTAATGTTTATTTATAGGTTTAGGGCTCATGGTTTAGGTTAAGGGTTTAGGGTTTTAGGTTTAGGATTTAGGTTTAGGATACCATTTATAGTTTAGGGTTAAGGTTTAGGGTTTAGGCTTAGGATTTTTTAGGTTTTAGGTTTTAGGTTTTAGGATTTAGGATTTAGGGTTTAGGGTTTAGGGTTTAGGGTTTAGGGTTAAGATATCGGGCATATGGTATAGGGGTTAAGGTTTATGGTTTAGGTTTTAGGCCTCATGTTTTAGTGTGTAGGGTTTAGGTTTTAGGCATTAGGAGTTAGGGATAGCGTATATGGTTTTTAAGGATAAGGGTTTAGGGTATATTGCTTTGAGGGTTTAGGATTAGCATTTAGGTTTTAGATTTTAGGGTTTAGGGCTCAGTTTTAGAGTTTAGGGTTCGGGGATAAATGTTTATGGTTTAAGGTTTAGTTTTTGGGTTTAAGGTTTAGTTTTTAGGTTTAGGTTTTATGGCTCGGGGTTTAGGGTTTAGGGTTTATGGCTAGGGGTTTAGGTTTTAGGTCTCGGGTTTATGGTTTATGGTTTAGGGCTCATGGTTTGTGGTTTAAGGTTTAGGTTTTACAATTTAGGGTTTAGGATTTATTTTTTTAGGGTTTAGGCATTAAGGTTTATAGCTTAGGGATAACAATTTAGTGTTTAGTGTTTAGGGCTAATGATTTAGGATTTAAGGTTTAGGGTTTTGCGCATTAGGGTTTAGGGTTAAAGGTTTTGTGTTTAGGATTTATGGTTTAGGGCTAAGCATTAAGGAATTATCATTTAGGGTTTAGGGTTTAGGGTTTAGGGATAAGGGTTTATGAAAAGGGTTTTAGGGTGTGGGTTTTGGGGGTCATGGTTTAGGGTTTAGATATTATTGCTCGGGTTTTAGAGTTATGGTTTTAGGTTTTATGGTTTAGGGCTTAAGGCTAAGTGTTTAGGATTTAATTTTTAGGGATTATAATTTAGGATTTACGGCTCATGGTTTAGGGTTTAGCGTTAATGGTTTAGGGTTTAGGGCTCAGATTTTAAGGTTTATTGTTTATATTTTTAGGTTTAGGGCTCGGGGTTTAGTGTTTTGGGTTTTTGGTTTGGGGCTTAGGGCTTAGGGTTTAGTTTGTTTAGGGTTTAGAGTTTATTTCTTAGGAATTAGGGTTTAGGGTTTAGGATTTGGGCTTAGGGTATAGGGTTTAGGTTTTAGGTCTCGGGGATAAGGGTTTAGGGTTTAGAGTTTAGGGTTTAGGGATAAGGGTTTAGCGTGAGGGTTTAGGGTTTAACATTTATGGGTCATGGTTTGGGGTTTAGGGTTTGTGGCTCGGGGTTTAGGGTTTAGGTTTTAGGATTCACAATTTAGGGATCAAGATATAGTGGTTAGGATTTAGGGTTTGGGGTTTATTGTTTAGGGTTTAAGGTTTAGGGCTATGGGTTTAGGGTTTAGGGTTTAGTATTTAGGATTTAGGGTTTAGGGATAAGGGTTTAGGGTTTATGGTTTAAAGTGTTTACAGTGTATAGTTTAAGGTTTATGGATTAGGGTATATGTTATAGGGTTTAGGTTTTAAGATTTAGGTTTTATGGCTTAGGGTTTATGGTTAAGGGTTTAGGGTTTAGGGTTTAGAGTTTAGGGTTTAGGGTTTATTGTTGACGGTTTTTAGTTTAGGGTTTAGGGTTTAGGGTTAAGGTTTTAAGGTTTAGGATTTTCATCTCAAGTTTTAGGGTTTACGGTTTAGGTTTTAGGGTTTAGGATTCGGATTTAGGGATAAGTGTTTAGGGCTTATGGTCAAGAGATCACGGCATATGCTATAGGGTTTAAGGTTTACTGAGTTTAGGTTTTAGGGCTCATGTTTTAGTGTGTAGGGTTTAGAGTTTAAGAATTAGTGGTTAGTTATAAGCATATAGGTTTTAGGGCTAAGGGTTTAGGGTATATTACTGAGGGTTTAGGCTTAGCATTTAGGTTTTAGATTTTAGGGTTTAGGGTTTAGGGCTCAAGGTTTAGAGTTTAGGGTTTAGGGATAAATTTTTATGGTTTAAGGATTAGATTTTGGGTTTAGCGATACGGGTTTAGGGTTTAGGTCTCGGGTTTAGGGTTTAGGGTTTAGGGCTCATGGTTTATGGGTTAAGGTTTAAGAACTAGGGTTTATGGTTTAGGATTTTTTTGTAGGGTTTAGGCATTAAGGCTTATGCCTTAGGGCTCAAATTTTAGTGTTTAGTGTTTAGGAAAAATATTTCAGGTTTAAGGTCTAGAGGTTTTAGGATTTAGGGTTTAGGGTTTAAGGTTTAGTGTTTAGGATTTAGGGTTTAAGGCTAAGCATTAAGGAATTATCATATAGGGTTTAGGGTTTAGGGTTTAGGGATAAGGGTCTATGGAAAGGGTTTTAGGGTGTAGGTTTTAGGGCTCATGGTTTAGGGTTTAGGGTTTTGATTTTATGGCTCGGTTTTAGAGTTATGATTTTAGGTTTTATGGTTTAGGGCTTAAGGCTAAAGGTTTAGGATTTAGCATTTAGGGATTACAATTTAGGGTTTACGGCTCATGGTTTAGGGTTTAGTTTTAAGGGTTTAGGGTTTCATATTTAGGGGTTTAGGGTTTAGGGTTTAGGGATCAAATTTTATGGTTTATTGTTTAGATTTTTGGGTTTAGGGCTCACGGTTTAGTGTTTAGGGTTTTTGGTTTGGGGCTTAGGACTTATGGTTTGGGGTTTAGGGTTTAGAGTTTATTTGTTAGGACTTAGTGTTTAAGGTTTTGGTTTTGGGCTTAGGGTATAGGGTATAGGGTTTAGGTCTTAGGGATAAGGGATTAGGGTTTAGAAATTAGGGTTTAGGGCTAATGGTTTAGTGCGAGGGTTTATAGTTTAACATTTATGGCTCATGGTTTAGGGTTTAGGGTTTTAGGGTTTATGGCTCAAGGTTTACTATTTAGGTTTTAGGATTTTAAGTTTAGGGATCAAGGTATAATATTTAGGATTCAGGGCTCGGGGTTTAGAGTTTAGGGTTTAAGGTTTAGGGCTATGGGTTTAGGGTTTAGGGTTTAGGGTTTAGTGTTTAGTATTTAGGATTTAAGTTTTAGGGCTAAGGGTTTAGGGTTTATGGATTAAAGTCTTTACGGTTTATGATTTAGGGTTTATGGAATAGGGTATATGGTATAGGTTTTAGGGTTTAATATTTAGGGTTTAGGGCTTAGGGTTTATGGGTTATGGTTTAAGGTTTAGGGTTTAACGCTAATGGTTTTACGGTTTAGGGTTAAGGTTTATGAGGTTTCTATTGAGGGTTTAGGGTTGAAGGTTTAAGATTAAGGTTTTATGGTTTAGGGTTTAAGGTTTAGTTTTTAGGGTTTAGTTTTTAATGTTTAGGGTTAAGGATTAAGGGTTTGGGGTTCATGGTTTATGGTTTAGGTTTTAATATTTAGGGTTTATGTTTTAGGGAGTAAGGGTTAAGGGGATAACAACTTATGGTTTATGGTTTAGGGTTACGGTTTAATGTTTAGGGTTTAGCATTTGAGGCTCACTATTTAGGGCTTTCCATTTAGGATTCAGGGCTTAGGATTTAGGGTTTAGGGTTAGGGCTAAGGGTTTTGGGTTCACGTTTTGGGGGTTTTATTGATGGTTTAGGGTTTAATGTTTAGTGTTTATTTTTTACGCTTAAGCATTTAGGGATCATGGTTTATGGTTTAAGGTTTAGGGTTTAGGGTTTAAGATTTAAGGTTTAGAGTTTATGATTTAGGGCTAGGGTTTTAGGGTTTATAGTTTAAGGATCAGGGTTTAGGGTTTAGGTTTAAGGGCTAGGGGTTTAGGGCTTAGGGATCATGGTTTAGGGTATACACTTTAGGGTTTAGGGATAAGGATTTGAGGTTTAGTGTTTATGGAGTTGAGGCTTTAGGATATATGGTTTAGTGTTTAGGGTTTATGGTTTAGTGTTTAGTGTTTAGGTTATAGGGTTTAGGGTTTAGGGTTTAGTGTTTAGTGTTTAGTGTTTAGTGTTTAGGGCTCGGGATTAGGGCTAGGGTTTAGGGTTAAGGGTTAAGGGTTTTAGTTTATGGATAATGGTTTAGGGTTTAGGTTTTGGGGATTTACATTTAAGGGTTAGGGTTCAAGCATCAGGGTTTAAGTTTTAGGGTTTAGGATTTAGGATTTTGTTTAGGGCTAAGGGTTTAGGGCTTAGGTTTTTAGGATTTATTGTTTAGGGTTTAGGCTTTAGGGATAAAGTTTTAGGGTTTTGGGTTTATTTTTGAGTGCTAAGTGCTTAGGTTTTAGAATTTATGGTTTAGGGTTTATGGCTTATGTGTTGTAGGGTTTATGGTTTAGGGATTACGGTTTATGGTTTAGGGTTTATAGTTAGTATTTTAGGGTTTATGGATCAAGTTATATTGTATAGGGTTTAGGGATAGGGATTTTGGGTTTATGGTTTATATGGTTTAATGTTTAGGTTTTATGGTTTAGGGTTTATGATTTTGAGTTTAGTGTTTAGGGTGTAGGATTTAGTTTTTACCGGGTTTACCATTTAGTTTTTAGGGTTTAGAGTTCACAGTTTTAGGATTTAGAGATTATGGTTTATATTTTAAGTTTTAGGTTTTAGGGCTTAGGGTTTAGGGTGTAGGGTTTACGCTTTAGATTTTAGGGATTTGGGTTTAGGGTTTAGGGTTTAGGGCTAAGGGTTTAAGGATTAGGGATTTGTAGATTAGGTATTATGGTTTAGGATTTAGTGTTTAGGGATTAGGGCTCACGGTTTAGGGTATAGGTTAGTGTTAAGATTTTAAGGATCATGGTTAAGGGTTTATGGTTTAAGGTTGATGGTTTAGGGTTTAGTGTTTATATTTTATGTTTTATGTTTTAGGGTTTATGGTTTAAGGTTTACGGATCATGGTTAAAGGTTTAGGGCTTACGATTTAGGGTTTTAAAATAAGGGTATATGGTTTATGGTTTAAGGTTTAGGGCTCGGGGTTTAGTGTTTAGGGATTAAGGTTTAAGGTTTAGGGTTTAAGGTATAGGTTTTAGGGTTTAGGGTTAGGGTTTAGGGCTAGGGGTTTAGGGTTTAGGATTTAGGGCTCAAGGTTTAGGTTTTAGGGTATATGGCTAAGGTTTTACGGTTTATGGTTTAGGGGTTTACGGTTTAGGATTTAGAGTTTAGGATTTATAATTTAGGGTTTAGTGTTATATTTTAGGATTTAGGTTTTAGGGTCTAGGGCTCGGGGTTTAAGGTTTAGGATTCACAATTTAGGATTTAGGGTTTAGGATATAGGTCTAATGGTTTAGGGTTTGGAGCTTGGGAATTTTACGGTTTAATGTTTAGGGCTCAATGTTTAGGGTTTAGGGTTTCAAGTTTAGGGTTTAGAGTTTAGTGTTAGTGTTTAGGGTTTATGGTTTAGGGTTTAAGGTTTAGTTTTTAGTGTTTAGGGTTTAGGGATTAGTGTTTATGGTTTAGGATTTTAATCTCAACTTTTAGGGTTTATGGTTTAGGTTTTAGGGTTTAGATTTTAGGGCTAGGGGTTTTTGTGTTTTGGGCTCATGGTTTAAGGTTTATTATTTAGGGATAAGGTGTTAGGATTTAGGTTTTAGTCAATTTATGGTTTAGTTATTATTCTTTAGGGATAAGGATTTAAGTTTTAGGCTTTAAGGTTTAGGTTTAAGTTTTAGGGCTCAGGGTATAGGGTATATTTTTAGAGATCATGGTTTAGGGATTAGGTTTTAGGGTTTGGGTTTTAGGTTTAGGAGATCAAAGTTTAAGTTTTAGGATTTAGTCTTTAAGTTTTAGGGTTTATCGCTAAGGGTTTAGGGTGTACATTTTAGGAGGTTTTATAATTTAGGCTTAATGGTTTATGTTTTATGGTTTAAGACTCAAGGTTTAGTGTTTAGGGTTTAGGGCTCATGTCTTAGGGTTTACAGTTTAGGGTTTAGGTTTTAGGGCTCAAGTTTTAGGGTTTAAGGTTTAGGGATTAGGTTTTATGGTTAAGTTTTTAAGGCTTAAAGTTAAGGGTTTAGGTTCAAGTGTTGATGGTTTATGATTTAGGGATAAGGGCATAAGGATTAGGGTTTATGGTTGAAGGTTTAGGGATAAAGTTTTAGGGTTTATGGATTAGGGTTTATGGTTTAGGGTTAAGGGTGTAGGATTTAGGTTTTAGTGTTTATAGTTTAGGGATAGGGTTTTAGAGTTTAGGTTTTGGGGCTTAGGGATTATGGTTTAAGGTTTAGAGTTTATGGATTATGGTTTTAAGTTTGACTGCCTTAGCATTTAGGGCTTAGGGTTTAGGGTTTAGGGTTTAGGGTTTAAGGTTTAGGGATGAAGGTTTTTAGTTTAGGAGGTTTAGGGTTTAGGGTTTAGGGTTTAGAATTTAAGGTTTAGGCATTAGGTTTTAGGGTTTAGAGATCACAATTTAAGGTTTAGGGTTTAAAGTTTATAGTTTAGGGTTTAGCTTTGACCGAGGGTTTAGGGTTTTTGTTTAGTGCTAAAAGTTTAGGGTATAAGGTTTAGGGGGTTTACACTTTATATTTTGGCGTTTAAAGTTTAGGGCTTATAGATTAGGGTTTAGGGTTTACAATTTTAGGCTAGGGGTTTAGGTTATAGGCTTTAGGTCCTAGGTTTTATGGTTTAGGGTTTAGGTTTTAGAGTTTAGGGTTTAAGGTTAATGGTTTAGGGATAAGGGTTTAGGAGTTAGGGTTTAATAGGTTTATTGTTTAAGATTTAGTGTTTAGGGTTTAGTGTTTAGGGTAAAGGGTTTATGGATTAGGATTTAGGGTTTAGGGCTAAGGGTTTACGGTTTAGGTTTTAGGGTTTTCATGGTTTAGGGTTTAGGATTTAATTTTTAGGGTTTATAGTTTAGGTTTTATAGTTTAGGGATCAAGATGGATATAGTGTTTATGGTTTATGTTTTAGTGTTCAAGATTTAGATTTTAGGGATCATGTTTTAGAGTTTAAGGTTTAGGATTTAGGGTTTATTGCTTTGGGTTTAAGAGTTA
Organism: Taxus wallichiana var. yunnanensis; assembly: GCA_018340775.1. Lineage (NCBI taxonomy): Eukaryota > Viridiplantae > Streptophyta > Pinopsida > Cupressales > Taxaceae > Taxus > Taxus wallichiana. The sequence continues at coordinate 7,950,433 of CM031234.1, forward strand.
CGCTAAGGGTTTAGGGTTTCGGTCTCAGGAGTTTAGGGTTTAGGTTTTAGGGTTTAGGGTTTAGGTTAGGGGTTATGTGTGTAGGGTTTAGGGTTAGGAGTTAGGGGTTTAGGGTTTAGGGTTTAGTTGTAATGGTTTAGGGTTTTGAATTTAGGGGATTTATGGTTTAAGGTTTAGGGTTTATGGCTTATTTATTAAGGTTTACTGGTTAAGGGTTTGAGGCTTAAGGTTTAGGTTTTAGGATATAGGGTTCATAGTTTAGGTCTTAGGGTTTACGGTTTAGGTTTTATCATTTAGGGTTTAAGTTTTATTGTTTAGGGTTTAGGTTTTAGGGCTTAGGGTTTACGATTTATGGTTTAGAGCTCGGGATTTAGGGTTTAGAGCTAAGTGTTTATAATTTAGGGTTTAAGAAATTTATAGTTTAGGGTTTAGGGTTTACGGTTTAAGGCTAAGGGTTTTAGGTTTAAGGTTTTAGGGGTTTACGCTTTAGCATTTAGGGTTTATGGATTAACGTTTAGGGTTTAAGGTTTAAGATTTAGGGTTTAGGTTTTAGGGATTAGGGTTTACGATTTATAGTTTATAGTTTATTGATCAAGGTATAGGGTTTAGGGTTTAGGGTATAGGATTTGTGGTTTAGGGCTTGGTGTTTAGTTTTTAAGGTTTAAGGTTTAGGGCTAAGAATTTAGGGTTTAGGGGTTTATGGTTTAAGGTTTAGAGTTTAGGGTTTAGGGTTTAGGGTTTAGGGTTTAGGTCTATGGCTTAGGGTTTAGGATTTAGGGTTTAGGTTTTAGGGTTTATGGTTTAGGGTTTAGGTTTTAGGTTTTAGGGTTAACATTATAGGGTTAAGGGTTTAGGGGTTTATGGTTTTGGCTTTAGGGTTTAGGCTTTAAGGGTCAAGCTTTAGGGTTTATGGTTTATGGTTTAGGGCTAACTATTTAGGGTTTAGGGTTTAGCATTTAGGGCTAAGGGTTTAGGGTTTAGGGTAAGGTTCGGTGTTTAGGGTTTAAGTATTAGGGTTTAGGGTTTAGGTTTTATAATTTAGAGTTCAAGATTTAGTGGGTTTACGGTTTATAGTTTAGGTTTTAGGGTTTATGGTTTAGGTTTTACGGTTTTAGGCTTAGGCTTTTTTAGGTTTTATGGTTTACTTTTTTGATGGATTAAGGTTTAAGGATAAGGGTTTATGTTTTAAGGTTTAGGGTTTAGGGTTTAACATTTAAGGTTAGGAGTTTATAGTTTAGGGTTTAGGTATTAGGGCTCACTATTTAGGTTATAGGGTTTAGAATTTTGGGTTATGTGTTTAGGATTTAGGGTATAGGGTTTAGTTCTAGGGGTTTAGGGTCTAAGGCTCTAGGTCTAGGGTTTATGGTTTAGGGCTTAAGACTAAAGGTCTATTGTTTATTTTGTAGGGTTTAGGGATCAGGGTAGAGGGTATAGGGTTTAGGGTTTAGGGTTTAGGGTTTAGGGTTTATGGTTTAGTGTTTAGTGTTTGTATTCAAGGTTTAGGGTTTAGGGCTCGGGATTTTAGGGTTTATGGTTTAGGATTTAGGGATAAGGGTTTAGGGTTTAGTGGGTTTATGATGTAGGGTTTAGGGTTTATGATATACGGTTTAGGCCTCATAGTTTAGGGTGTATGGTTGAGGGTTGAGTGTTTAGGGCTAAGCATTAAGTATTTAGGGTTTAGTGTTTATGGTTAAGGGTTTAGGGTTTAGGGTTTAGGTTTAGGGGTTTAGGGTTTAGGGTTTAGTATTTAGATTTTAGGTCTAAGGGTTTATCATTTAAGGTTTAGGGTTTTGGTTTTAAGGATAAGAGTTTAGGGTTTAGTGGGTTTAGGTTTACAATTTAGGCTTTAGGATTTAGGTTCTAGGTTTTATGGTTTACGAATAAGCATTTAGTGTTAGGAGTTTAATGTTTAGGGTTTAGGGACCAAGGTTTAGGTTTTAGGTTTTAGGGTTTAAGGTTTAGCAATAAGGATTTAGGGTTTAGGGTTTAGGGTTTAATGTTTAGGGTTTAGGGTTTAGGGTTTAGGGATTAGTGTTTAAGGTTTAGAGTTTAGGGTTTCGAGTTTTGTGTTTAGTGTTTACATTTTAGGTGTTAAAGTTGAGTGTTTAGGGGTTAGGGTTAAGGGTTAAGGGTTTAGTGTTTTGGTTTTAAGGTTAAGGGTTAAGGGTTTAGCGTTTAGAGATAAGGTTTTAGGGTCTAAGGTTTAGGGGTTTGAAGTTTAGGGTTTAGGGTTTAGGGATTAGGGTTTAGACTTTAGGGTTAAGGGCTAGGGGTTTAAGGCTTATGGTTTAGGGTTAGGGTTTAGGTTTAGGACTCATGGTCTAGGGTTTAAGGTTTAGGGTTTAGGGTTTATGGTTTATGGTTTAGGATTTAGTTTTTAGGGTTTAGGCATTAAGGTTTATGGCTAAGGGTTTAGGGTTTAGTGTTTAGGGCTAAGAATTTTGGGTTTAATTTTTAGGGGTTTTTAGGATTTAGGGTTTAGGCTTCAACATTTAGTGGTTAGTGTTTAGGCTTTAGGGTTTAGTGCTAACAGTTTACGAATTATCATTTATGGTTTAGGGTTTAGGGATAGGATTTTATGGAAAGTGGTTTAGGGTTTTGGTTTCAGGGCTCAAGGTTTAGGGTTTAAAGTTTAGGGTTTAGGGTTTGGCATTTATGGCTCAAGGTTTAGGGTTATGGGTTTAGGTTTTATGATTTAGATCTTATGGGTTAGGGTTTAGGATTTAGCGTTTAGGGATTAGGGTTTATGGTTTATGGTTTTAGGGCTTAGGATTTAGTGGGTTTAGGGTTTAGGGTTTAGTGCTCAAAGTTTAGGGTTTATTTTTTAGATTTTTAGTGTTTAGGGCTCAGAGTTTTGTGTTTTTGGTTTTTATTTTTGGCTTAGGGTTTAGGGTTTAGGGTTTATGGTGTATATGGTTAGGATTTTATTATTTAGGCCTTAGGGTTTATGGTTTTAGGTTTTGGGCTTAGGGCATAGGGTTTATGGTTTAGGTCTCGGGGCTAAGTGTTTATGGTTTACATTTTAGGGTTTAGGAATAAGGGTTTAGTGCTAGGGGTTTAGGGTTTAACATCTATGGCACATGGTTTAGGTTTTGTGGATCAAGGTTTAGGTTTTAGCATTTATGTTTTAGGGATCAAGGTATAGCATTTAGGATTTAGGGCTCGGGGTTTAGGATTTATCGGTTAGGTTTTAATTATAGGGTTTAAGTATTAGGGTTTAGGTTTTATCATTTAGGATTTAAGTATTAGGGTTTAGGAATAAGGTTTTATGGTTAAGGGTTTCGATTTTAGGGTTTAGGGTTTACAATTTAGGGTGTAGTGTTTAGGGTTTAGCATTTAGGGTTTAGGTTTTAGGGTTAAACATATATTATATAGGCTTTAGTGTCTATGTTTAAGTGTTTAGGTTTTAGTGTTTAAGGCTTATTTATTATGGTTTAGGGTTTAAGGTTTAAGGTTTAGCATTTAGAAATAAGGTTTTAGGGTTCAAGGTTTAGGTGTTTGTAGTTTATGGTTTAGGTTTTTGTGTTTAGGGTTTAGAGATTATGGTTTATATTTTCAGGTTAAGGGCTAAGGGTTTAAGGTTCATGGTTTAGGTTTAGAGTGTAGGGTTTAGGTTTTAGGACTCATGATTTAGGGTTTAAGGTTTATGGTTTATGGTTTAGGATTTATTTTTAGGGTTTAGGCATTAAGGTTTACGGTTAGGGGCTTGGGGTTTAGGGTTTTGTGTTTAGGGCTAAGGATTTTGGGTTTAATTTTTAGGGGTTTCACGATTTAGGGTTTAGGCTTCAACATTTAGTGGTTAGTGTTTAGGATTTAGGGTTTATTGCTAATGGGTTTAGAATTATCATTTATGGTTTAGGGTTTAGGGATAGGAGTTTGTGAAAAGGGGTTTAGGGTTTTGGTTTTAGGGCTTAAGGTTTAGGGTTTAGGGTTTAAGGTTTAGGGTTTAGTGTTTGGAATTTATGGCTCGAGGTTCGTGGTTATGGGTTTAGGTTTTATGATTTAGGTCTTATGGGTAAGGGTTTATGATTTAGCATTTAGGGATTAGGGTTTATGGTTTAGGGCTCGGGATTTATGGTTTAGTGCTAAGGTTTTAGGGCTTAGGATTTAGTGGGTTTAGGGTTTAGGGTTTAGGGCTCGAGTTTATGTTTTTCTTAGATTTTAATGTTTAGGGCTTAGGGTTTTGTGTTTAGGGTTTTTGTTTTTGGCTTAAGGTTTAGGGTTTAGGTTTTATAGTTTTTATGGTTAGGAGTTTATTATTTAGGCCTTAGGGTTTACGGTTTTAGGTTTTGGGCTTAGGGCATAGGGCATAAGGTTTGGGGTTTAGGTCTCAAGGCTAAGGGTTTATGGTTTAGATTTTAGGGTTTAGGGATAAGGGTTTAGCGCTAGGGTTTTAGGGTTTAACATCTATGGCTCATGGTTTAGGGTTTATGGCTTAGGGTTTAGGTTTTAGGGTTTAGGGTTTAGGGATCAAGGTATAGCATTTAGGATTTAGGGCTTAGGGTTTAGGGTTTATCGTTTAGGTTTTATTTCTAGGGTTTAAGTATTAAGGTTTAGGGTTTATCATTTAGGGTTTAAGTCTTATGGTTTAGGGTTTAGGAATAAGGGTTTAGATTTTATGGTTTATGGGGTTTAATGTTTATTGTTTATGGTTTAGGTTTTAGGTTTTAGGGTTTAGGGCTTATGGTTTAGGGTTTAGCGTTTATATTTAAGGGTTTATGGATTAGGGTTTAGGGATAATGTTTTAGGATTTATAATTTAGGGTTTAGTGTTTAGGGTTTAACATTTAGGGTTTAGGGTTTAGAGTTTTTGGTTTAGGTTTTATGGATGATGGTTTAGGGATTAGGGTTTTGTTGTAAGGGTTTAGGGTTTACGGTTTAGTGTTTAGTGTTCAAGTTTAGGGTTTAAGGGTTATGATTTAGTAATCATGGTTTAGGGGTATGGTTTAGGGTTTAGGGTTCATTTTTAAGGAATTAGGGTTTAGGGTTTAGGAGTCAAGGTATAAAATTTAGCATTTAGGGTTTAGGGCTTAGTGTTTAGGGTTTGGGGTTTAGATTTAGGATCTTGGGTTTAGGTTTTATAGTTTTGGCTAAGATTTTATGGTTTAGGGTTTGGAATGTTTTGGGTTTAGGGTTTAAGGTGTATAGCTAGAGGTTTAGAGTTTAGATTTTATGTTTAGGGCTCGAGGATTGGGGTTTGGGGTTTGGGCTTAGGGTTTAGGTTTTAAATTTTATCTTTTAGGGTTTAGGGATAAGGGTATAGGGTTTATAGTTTACGGTTTTACGTTTAGATTTTAGGGTTTAGGGTTTAGGGATTTAGGTTTTGGGTTTAGGTTTTAGGGCTCATGGTTTAGGGTTTATGGCTGAGGGTTTAGGGTTTATAGTTTAAGGGATTATAATTTAGAGTTTAGGGTTTAATGTTTAGTGTTTAGGGTTTAAGGTTTATGGATCATGGTTTAGGGTTTAGGGTATAGGTTTTAGGGTTTAGTGTTTAAAGTTTACGGTTTAGTTTTTAGGGTTTATGGTTAAGGTTTTAGGGTTTACATTTTACTGTTTTGTGTTTTGATTTTAGGGTTTAGGGTTTAGGGTTTAAGGTTTAGGGCTCATGGTTTAGGGTTTATGGCTCAAGTTTTAGGGTTTATGATTTAGGGATTATAATTTAGGGTTTAGGGTTTAGAGTTTAAGGTTTAGGGATCATGGTTTAGGGTTTAGGAATTAGGTTTTAGGGTTTAGTGTTTACAATTTATTGTTTAGTTTTTAGGGTTTATGGTTATGGTTTTAGAGTTTAAAATTTAGGTTTCAGGGTTTAGGATTTAGGGTGTAGGGTTTAGGAATATGGTTTAGGGCTAAGTGTTTAGCGTTTAGGGTTAAGAGATCGGGGCATATGGTATAGGGTTTAAGGTTAAGGTTTTATGTCTCATGGTTTAAGGTGTAGGCTTTAGGGATTAGGGATTAGGGTTTATGGATAAGCATATATGGTTTACGGCTAAGGGTTTAGGGGGTTTACAATTTAGGGTTTAGAGTATGTTGCTTTGAGGGTTGGGCTTAGAATTTAGGTTTTAGATTTTAGGGTTTAGGGTTTAGGGCTCAATATTTAGGGTTTAGGGTTAAGGAGGTTTAGGTTTTAGGGTTTAAAGTTTATAGGTTTAGGGCTCATGGTTTAGGGTTTAGTGTTTAAGGTTTAGGGATCGGATATAGGGTTTATGGTTTTTAGTTTATGGTTTATTTATTAGGGTTAAGGGTTTATGGATAATGGTTTAGGGTTTAGGAGGTTTATTTTTATGGTTTAGGGTTTAGGGTATAGTGTTTACATTTTAGTGTTTAGGGTTTAGGATTTAGTTTTTATGGCTTATAGTTTAGGATTTAGGGCTAAGGGTTTAGGGTTTAGGGTTTAGGTTATTTATGGCTTAGGATTTGGGGTTTAGGTTTTAGGGTTTATTATTTAGAGTTTAGGGTTTAGGATTTAGGATTTAGGGTTAAGGGTTTACGGCTTATAATTTATATTTTAGGGATTAGGGCTAAGGGTTTTGGATTCACGGTTTAGGGTTTATGGTTTAGTGTATAGCTCTCAAGGTTTAGGGTTTAGGGATCAATGTAGAGGGTTTAGAATTTAGGATTTAGGGCTTAGGGTTTAGGGCTAAGTTTTTATGGTTTAAGGTTTAGGGATAAGGGTTTAGGGTTTAGGGCTAATGGTATATTTTTAGGGTTTAGAGTTTAGGGTTTAAATTTTAGGGTTTATTGTTTAATGTTTAGGATTTAGGGTTTAAGGTTTAGGAATAAAGGTTTAGGGATTAATATTTGGGACTTTTAGGGTTTAGGGATCAAGGTTTATGGATTAGGGTTTAGGGTTTTTTTTTGGACTCGGGGTTTGGGGTTTGGGGCTAAGGGTTTAGGGTTTTGAGTTTTTGGTTTAGGGCTACAAGTTTAAGGTTGAGGATTTATGGCACAATGTTTATAGTTTAGGGTTTAATTTTTAGGGTTAAAAGATAATGCTATAGGGTTTAGTGTTTAGGGTTCAGGGTTTAGGGTGTAGGTTTTAGAGTTTAGGGTTTAGGGCTAAGGGTTTAGGGTTTAAGGCTAAGGGTTTAGGGTTTAGGATTCAGGGTTCAAGTTTTAGCATTTAGGATTTATGGGTAAGGTTTTATGCTTTAGGTATAAGGCTTTAATGTTTATCATTCGGGGGTTCATGATTAAGGGTTTAGGGCTAAGGGTTTAGGTTTTAGGGTTTAGTGCTCGGTATTTAGGGTTTAGGGTTTAGGGATTAGGGTTTAGGGATCAAGGTTTAGGGTTTATGGTTTAGTGTTTATAGTTTATGGTTTACTGATAAGGGTTTCCGGTTTACGGTTTAAGACTAGGGGTTTTGGGTTTAGAGTTTAGGTCTTATTGTTTAGGGTTTAGGGTTTAGGGACCAGGGTTTAGGGTTTAGGTCTTAGGGTTTAGGGGTTAGGTTTTTAGGTCTAGATTTTTAGATTTAGGGTTTAGGGTTAGGGGTTTCTTATTTAGGGTTTAGAGTTTAGGGTTTAGGGTTTAAGGCTAGGGGTTTATTATTTAGGGTTTAGGGTTAAGGGTTTAGGGATATGGTTTTTGGTTTAGGGTTAACTATTGTGGGTTTAGGGGTATGGATTTATGGTTTAGGGTTTAGGGCTTTAGGTTTAGGGTTTATAGGTTAGGGTTTAGATTTTATTGTTTAGGGTTTAGGATTTCAATATTAGGGTTTAGGATTTAGGAATAATGGTTTAGGTTTTATGGTTTATGGGGTTTATGCTTTATGGTTTATGTTTTTGGGTTTATGGTTTAGGGTTTAGGTCTTATGGTTTATGATGAAGGGTTTAGTGATTAGGGTTTAGGATTAGGGGTTTAAGGTTTACGATTTAGGGTTTAACAATTAGGGTTAGGGTTTAGGGTTTATGGGTTATGGTTTAGTACTCATGGTTTATGGTTTATGGTTTAGAATTTAGGGCTCAGTTTTTTTAGGGTTTAGGGTTTAGTGATCGGGGTATAACATTTAGGGTTTAGGGTTTAAGGCTCAATGTTTAGATTTAGGATCTTGGGTTTAGGGTTTACATTATAGCGCTAAATATATAGGGTTTAGGGTTTTGAAGGTTTAGGGTTTTATGGTTTAACGTTTAGAGTATAGGGTTTAGGGTGTTTGGCTCATGGTTTAGGTTTAGGGCTCGGGGATTAGGGTTTAGCATTTGGGACATAGGGTTTAGGTTTTAGATTTTATATTTTAGGGTTTAGGGATAAGGGTATAGGGTTTACAATTTATGGTTTAGGGTTTATGTTTTAGGGTTTAGGGCTTAATGTTTAGTGTTTAGGGCTTGGGTTTAGGGTTTAGGGTCTCGGGGTTTAAGGTTTACGATTTAGGGATTATAATTTATGGTTTAGTGTTTAATGTTTAGGGTTTGGGGTTTAGGGTTTATGGTTAAGGTTTTAGTTTTTAGGATTTAGGTATTAGGGTTTAGGGTTTAGTGTTTAGGATTTAGGGTTTAGGGATTAGAGTTTAGGGTTAAGCATATATGGTTTAGAGGGTTTACAAGTTAGGGTTTAGGGTATATTTTTAAGGGTTTAGTCTTATCATTTAGGTTTTAGATTTTAGGGTTTAGTGTTTAGGGTTTAGGGTTTAGGTTTAAGGGTTTATGGATAAAGGTTTATGGTTTAAATTTTAGTATTTTTGGTTTAGGGATAGGGGTTTTGGAGTTTACGTTTTATAGCTTAGGGTTTAGGGTTTAGGGTTTATGGTTAGGGTTTATGCTTTATGTCTCGAGTTTAGGGTTTAGGTTATTGGGCTCATGGTTTAGGGTTTATGATTTAGTGTTTAGGATTTATTTTTAGAGTTTAGGCATTAAGGTTTATATATTATGGCTCAATATTTAGGGTTTAGTGTTTAGGGCTAAGGATATAGGGTTTAAGGTTTATGGGTTTTAGGATTTAGGGTTTAGGATTCAAGGTTTAGTGTTTAAACTTTAGGCTTTGGGGATAACGGTTAAGGAATTATCATTAAGGGTTTAGGGTTTAAGGTTTAGGGTTTAGGAATAGGAGTTTACGGAATGGGGTTTAGGGTTTAGGTTTCTTGGCTTGAGGTTTAGGGTTTAGGTTTAGGGCTCGGGAATTGTGGTTTGTGGTTTGGTGTTCAGGGATTAGGTTTTAGGTTTTAGATTTTATCTATTAGGGTTTAGGGATAAGATCATAAGGTTTACATTTTACGGTTTAGGGTTTAGATTTTAGTGTGTAGTGGTTAGGGCTCAAGGTTTAGGGTTTAGGGTTTAGGGATCATGGTTTAGGGTTTGTAATTTAGGGATTGTAATTTAAGGTTTTGGGTTTGATGTTTAGTGTTTAGGGTTTAGCATTTAGGGTTTAGGGTTTAGGGTTTAGTTTTTATGATTTACTATTTAGGGTTTAGGGTTAAGGTTTTAGGTTTAGGATTTAGGTCTCAATGTTTGATTTTTGGGGTTTAGGCTTTAGGATTTAGGGCTAAGGGGTTAGGGGTTGAGGTTTAGGTTTAAGAGATTTTGGAATATGGTATAGGGTTTAAGGTTTAGGGCTCATGGTTTAAAGTGTAGGTTTTAGGGATAAGCGTATAGGGTTTAGGGAAAAGGGTTTAGGGGTTTACAATTTAGGGTTTAGGGTATTATATTAAGTGTTTAGGCTTAGTGTTTAGGTTTTAGATTTTATGGTTTATGGTTTAGGGTTTGGAGTTTAGGGCTCAAGGTTTACGGTTTACGGTTTAGATTTTACAACTCAAGGTTTAGGCTTTATGGGTAGGATTTTAGGGTTTAGGTCTCGGGGTTTAGGGTTTAGGGATCATGGTTTAGGGTTTAAGGTTTAGGGTTTAGGGTTAGCGTTCAATGTTTATTTTTAGGGTTTATGTATTAAGTTTTATGGCTTAGGGCTCATGGTTTAGGGATTAGTTTATAGGGCTAAGGATTTAGGGTTTAAGGTTTAGGTTTTTAGGATTTATGGTTTAGGTTTCAAGGCTTAGTATTTAGGCTTTATGGTTTAGGACTAAGGGTTAAGGAATTATCATTTAGGGTTTAGGGTTTAGCGTTTATGGCTGAGGGTTTAGGGTTATGGGTTTAGGTTTTATGGTTTAAGGCTTATGGCTAAGGGTTAAGGATTTAGTGTTTAAGGGTTAGGGTTTAGGGTTTAGGGCTCATGGTCTAGGATTTAGGATTTAGGGGTTGTGGGTTTAGGTTTTAGGTTCTTTAGGGTTTAGAGTTTATTGTTTAGGACTTAGGGTTTAGGGTTTTAGGTTTTCGGCTTAGGGTATAAGGTTTAGGTCTCATGGATAAGGGTTTATGGTTTAGAGTTTATTGTTTAGAGCTAAGGGTTTAGCGCTAGGGGTTTAACATTTAACATTTATGGCTCATGGTTTAGGGTTTTGGCTCAGGATTTAGGTTTTAGGGATTATATTTTAGGTTTAGGGATAAGGGTATATGGTTTATGGTTTATAGTTTAGGGTTTAGATTTTAGGGTTTAGGGCTCAAGGTTTAGGGTTTAGGGCTGATGGTTTAGGGTTTAGGGTTTACGATTTATGGGATTATAATTTAGCTTTTAGGATTTAAGGTTTATGGTTTAATGTTTAGTGTTTAGGGTCTAGTGTTTAAGGTTTATGGTTTAGGGCTTAGTGTTTATGGTTTATGGCTTAGGGTTTAGGGCTTAGGGTGATGGTTTTAAGGTTTAGGATTTAGGTCTTAGGGTTTAGTGTTTAGGGTTTAGGGTTTAGGATTTAGGGATAAGAGTTTACGGTTTATGGTTTAGGTTTTAGGGCTCATGGTTTAGTGTGTAGTGTTTAAGGTTTAGGAATTAGGGGTTAGGGATAAGCGTATATAGGGTTTAAGGGATTTACAATTTAGGGTTTAGGGTATATTACTTTGACGGTTTAGGCTTAGTGTTTAAGTTTTAGATTTTAGGGTTTAGGGCTCAAGGTTTAGGGTTTAGGGATAAAATTTTATGGTTTAAGGTTTAGTGTTTTGGGTTTAGGGATATGGGTTTAGGTTTTATGTGTTATGACTCGGAGTTTTAGGGTTATGGTTTAGGGTTTATGGCTAGGGTTTAGGGTTTATGTCTCGGGATTTATGGTTTAGGGTTTAGGGCTCATGGTTTAAGGTTTAAGGTGTAGGGTTTAGGTTTTATTGTTTAGGATTTATTTTTAAGGGTTTAGGAATTATGGTTTACGACTTAGGGCTCATGGTTTAGGGTTTAGTGTTTAGGGCTAATGTTTTAGGGTTTAAGGTTTAGGGGTTTTAGGATTTAAGGTTTAAGGTTCAAGGTTTAGTGTTTAGGATTTAGGGTTTAGGGTTAAGGGTTAAGGAATTATCATTTAGGGTTTAGGTTTTAGGGTTCATTTCATTCCTCCCTTGTGGGTTTTAAGTTTTGGGCTCGAGCCCCTCTCATTTTTTGGGGCTAACTTTTTTTCATTCCTCCCTTGTGCACTTTTTTTTAGGCACTCAAAATGTTTCAAAATGGCACCATTAGATAGAGCTCTTTCTCAACTTTCCAGAAAGGTAAAGTTTTCTTCCTAACTCCATGTATTTTTGAAGTTATGGCTCGGCGGAGTTTTTGTGGGAAATTTTCCTAGAAAACCCCACCGCCAATTAGAAGCCACCACGTCGGCATCGGAGTGGCGGGAGGCGGGAGAATTTTTTAAATTTTTTTCTAAGTGTTTGGTGGTGCAATGGAAAAATTTTCCCATAGGGAATCTTGAGCCAATGGAAGGAGGCCATGTGTCCTTGGAAGGGTAGAAGTGGAGGAAACTTGAAAATTTTACCAAGTGTTGGAAAAATTCATAAAGGTTTTTTTCGGACCGATGGCCCGCGCATCCAAATAGGATCATGCCACGTGTCCAAGGGGAAGAAGTTAGGAAAATTTCCCAAGTGTTGGTGAAAACAAAAAAAAATTCAGGCCCCAAGGGCCCGCAAATCCCAATAAGCATTGTGCCACATGTCCTTAGGCCGAAGGAATGGCGGGAGGTGGAGGAAGATAGAAAATTTGGTAAAGTGTTTGGCGAGGGCGCAAAGTTAATTTTTCACCCCAAGGCCCGTGCCAAATGAGGATCATGCGACACGTGTCCTAGGGGTGTCGAGCATCGGTGAGTGGGGAGAAGTGGGAAAATTTCCCAAAATGTTAAAATAAAGGAAAAATTTGCCCCTAAGGCCCCGCCCCCATGGGAGCTCACCACATGTCCTAAGATGCCACGTGTGTCACGTGGGGAAAAGTTGGGATTTTTTCCCAAAGTAATTTCAAAGGAAAAATTTAGAAGAAAATCCTACCTCCCAAGGGTCGTGCCAAACTGTCCAGTCAAATCATGCCACATGTCCAAAAGATGGCAAAAAACAAAAAGGCCTGCGAGAAAAAATTTAAGAAAGCAAAAGGAAATCACATCATGCCACGTGTCCTCGGGTCATCCAGCCAGCGGAGAATTTTGGAAAATTTTCCAAAGGCCGAAACGATGGAAAATGAAGCAGGAAGGGTCCATAACAAATCAAATCATGCCATGTGGCACCAGAGCAAGTGGGGCATAGAGATTTTTGGGAAATTTTCCCAAATGCAAAAAGTGGGAAAATTTCAAATTTTCAGTCGCCACCCATTTTGGCCTTGTTTTGCCCTAAATTTTCAAATGAGCATAACTTTCGATCCAGAGCTCGGTTTTTTGACGTTCTTTATATCAATGGAAATTGGTGAAATTATCTACATGATTCCAAGGGTCAATTTTGTGTTTTGGTGGATTTTGAGAGAGAAAATTGGAAAACACCTCTGGCACATGGAAATGAACAAAAATGACATTTCAACCACCATTTTTAATGAAGAATGGCTCGCATTCTCTCCCAGCATGGTCAAAAATGTCAGGGAATGGACTTTTAAGGATGCCCATGTTGTTTTATTGCATTTTGGTTGGTGGTTGAAGCCTCTCATGTTTTCCCATGTTTCTCTCTCCTGAGCTCGAATGGGCATTGTTAAAAGCCAGATTTGGCTCATTTTGAAAGGGTTGGACATTTTTATGTTTTGCAGGCTCCCTCTTTCACCCTAGAAAGTGATTTTGTGGAATACTAGACCTCTTTCAAGACTACAACATATTTTCTACCTTTTTGTTGATGTAATGCATGTATTTTGATATTGGAAATGACAATGCAAGCTCTGTGAATGAGTTTCAGTCCTCTTCTTGTGTTGTTTGATTCATCCATGATCTTTCATTACATTTTATCAGTTTGTGCATGATGTTTTGCTGCATTTTTGTAATCTATGTCAATTTGCAAAAGTAAAAATGCTCACCACTCCTTTGGTGCATCACCTTATTAGCATTAGTTTTAATTCTTTTGCATTCTCTATCTCTGTCCCCTTGGAATTTATAGTAGGATTTTGAGTTTAAACCTCTACAATTTTCAAGTAATACACCTGATCAGAGGAGTTGAGGAACCAACCTCTAACTTGGAGATTCTTTTCCCATTTTTACAAGTCCCACACTTGGGGAAAAGATTCAATGTTGTGCAATCACACTAGGATGCTAAAATGTCAAACTAGAAATCTGATAGAACATCCAGAGGGTGTTGCTGATTTGCACTAATAGTTTTGGCACACCGGTGGGACCTTATAGGTCTTCATCTTCATTACAACAAAATTGATGTGCATTTGTTGCAAGTTTCTTGCTTAAAAGAGCCCTGAATTACACATCTGGCGACTCCAAGGAAGAAGAATCAGCTGGTTTTAGCAGTACAGGCCTGAAAACTCATGAGAAGAATCACCACAAGGTCAAGAGTTGGAGAAGAAGAAGTATTGTTTGAGTATCTACAATTATCTCCAAGAAGAAGACAAAGAGGAGGAGAATTCAAAGGTCTCCATCTCCACCAAACTAGAACTCTATCAACTCCTCCACCTGGTAGACCTTTCATCCAATCAACAAGGGTTCTAAGGCCAATCAGAATGGCACAACACAACCCATATGTCAATTTCACTAGTAGCAGCCCACTTGCTCTCAATGCACAAAATCCAATCCCAGTTGTAGCATTGAAGAACATTCCATACTTTACTGGAGAGAATCAGACCACTCCTGGTGATCATGTCAAGGATATTGCTAATATTTGTGCAATCCATGAGATTGATGAGATGCAAGTTGTTGTCAAACTGCTGGCATCTTCATTCAAAGGGAAGGCTTTGCAATGGTTCAGGAGCCTTGCTTCAGGTTCTATCCAAAATTGGAACCAGCTATGTATAGCCCTCCATGAGTAGTTTGGAGAAAAGGGAGATAACTTGTCCCTTTTGGAACAATTGACAACTATCAAGAGAGCTCCCAATGAGCAGCTGACTGACTTCAACTTCAGATTTCAAAGGACTTGGGAGAGAATTCCAATGGCAGTAAGGCCAACAGTAGAAGGTGCTTTTCTATATTACCTTAAAGCTTTAAATTCTGATATTTCTATGTTAATTCAATCCATGGGAGGCACAACTATCCTGTTGCTTATAGCATTTGCCATTAGAGCTGAAAATTGTTTGATTCAAGCTGGTAAGCTAGCTCCTAGGCCTCCAATGCCATTGTATCCAAATTTAGAGAGTCCAAGCACTAGTCAAGTGCACCTATTTTAGCTCCTATTCCCACTCCTAGAAATCAGAATTCAAGTGAAGCTTCTACTTCATCTTCTAGTGCCTCAAATGAACTTCAAGAAGTCATGAAGCAATTGCAAAATTTAGGTAATGAGCTGGTTACACTCAAGAGGCAGCAAGCCCAAAGTTTTAGACCTTCTTACCAGCCTCAAGCTCAGCCTAACAGGTAGCCATATCAGCCTCAAAGACCACCCAATCCAGCTACAAATCAAAATCAAGCAAGGCCTCCTGCCAATAGACCATTTCAGCCCTATAATCCCAATGCTACATCTACCTCTAAAGCACTAGTGCCAGTACAAAACAACATAGCTCAAGAGTATGATTGGTGTTTCCCATGCAATGAACCTCACAACTAGTCTATGTGCTTCAATGGTGCTCTAAATCAAGCATTAATGGTAACAACAACTGGTGTGGAGGGTGAAGGGAGTCAAGGAAATAACCAACAACAAGAAACATCCCAACAACAATCAGCTCCAAATGATACCACACTTGTAAATTGCAGGCAAGAAGATTTTTGTGGTATGAATCAAACAATCTCTCAAAGTGTTGCAGCCAACACAAGGTCAAAAAGGAGAAATTTGGGTGAAGGAAAACCATTGGCTCTCAAGTAATCCACAACCTTCTACCACTCCACAAACTGTTGGCAAACAAAATGCAGTTCCAAACATGCAAGGACCACCCAAACCAGCTCCTAAGCCAACTCAGATGCTAGTTGTTGCTTCCCCATGTGCAAGGAATGAATGTGCAGGCTAGAGGATAGTAGAGAGATGCTTCATCCCATTCAACATCATTGATCAGATGAAGAAGACAAATGTAAACATATCAATGTGGGAATCACTATCCATCCCAGGCCAAAGAGATTTGCTACAAGCTGCCATGAAGGACTAGTCAACTTCAAATCAACAGGTCCAAATGCAAGAGAAGGTACTCACAAATGCTTTCCCAGCCTGAGGGGAATCATGGAGGATAGCAAGGTAAAATGTTGAAGCCCCCTCCATTCTATGTTTCATTGATCATTGGAAACCAATTAGTACACAACTTGCATGATTGATTCGGAGCAAGTAGTTCAGTAATGCCCAAGCAAATAGCTGATCAGTTGGGGCTTCAATATGAAGTCATATCCAAAGGGGTAGTGTAATTGGATGGGACAATAGTAACAACAATAGGAGTGATTAAAAACTTGAGTCTCACTTTGCATGCATGCCCCAACGTTGTTGTTTTGCAAGATGTCTCGGTGATAGATCTTCCACCACTCTTTGCCCTATGTTTGTCAAGGGATTTCACAGCTAAGATTGGAGGTTACTTATCTACTGATTGGTCACACATGTTGTTTAGAACAAGATATGGAACTAAAGCCACAATCAGATCTGAGCCTATTGCAAACTTTCACATTGAGCCTCACACTCCAAGCCAAATCAATACCAATTGTTCAGCGTTTGATCAAGAGGATTATCCAAGCACTGATGAAGCTGACACCAAGGTTGGAAGCATCCCAGATTTGACTCTTGATGAATGGGCAAGCAAGGTGCATGCTTTTGATCCTTATCAAGAAATAGAAGAATCTGAGCTAGGAGTCTATTGCATGCATGAAGAAAATCAGCCTATTCCTAGCATCACCAAGCCAGACCACAAGGATGACAATGAGGTATGGCAGTTGTTCTTTGATGGATCAAGAAGTAGAAAAGGTGCAGGAGGGAGCTATGCTTGTTTCACCTCAAGGAGTTAAGTATTATTCAGCTTTTAGATTTCAGTTTGCATGTTCTAATAACACTGCTGAATATGAAGCTTTGATACAAGGATTGCATTGGTCAATCAAGAGAGGAATAAAGAACTTGCAAGTTTTGGTGATAGTGAGCTGATTGTCAACCAAGTTAAGGGGCAGCATGCTGCCAAGAATGATCTACTCAAGTGCTACAAAAATAGGGTGTGGGACCTCATTGAATATTTTGAGGGCTTTAGCATCAAGTCCATCCCTAGGAAAGAGAACCAAGCTGCTGACAGGCTTGCAGCAGTTGGAGCAGCCTTTGATGTTGTTGAAAGCATCAAGAAAGACAAAAGTACAGCCAAGCATTCATGTGATTGTAAGGCCTTCAGTGCCAGACAACAATGTAAGTTGGAAAGTGTTTGAAAATGATCAACAAATCATCCATTTCTTGCAAGAAGAGGCTGAGTTCTCAGTTAAAAATCAGGAAAAGTTAGAACAACAGTATGGTGATCAAGTGGTACAACTGAGAACCAACAAACTACCAAAGGGACTTGTCACTTTGGAGTCCATTTTCAATCCTAATGATCAGTTTAGGAAGGAGAAAGCAAACATCCAAGTCAAGGGAGAAGATTCAGTGCCCATCTTGGTGGAAGAAGGCAAATCACTCCAAATTGGTAAAATGACAACTGAGCAAGAAAGGTATGAGTTCATATAGCTTTGTCAAGAATTCCCTGATGTGTTTTCTTGGAGCTATGAAGATTTGAAAGGTTTCAATCCCAAGTTAGCTCAACACACTATTGAATTGGACCCAAGTGCTAAACCCATCAGGAAAAAACAAAGGCCAGTCAATCCACACATGGAGCCTCTCATGAGAAAAGAATTGAATAAGTTGATAGAGTCAAGTATCATATTCCCTATCAAGCATTCTAGTTGGGTAGCCAACTTGGTTCCAGTTAGAAAGAAGAGTGGAGAAATCAGATTGTGTGTTGACTTTAGAGATTTGAATAGAGCATCTCTCAAGGATCATTACCCACTTCCTTCTATGGAGCAGATTTTACAAGTTGTTGCTTGGCTCTGAAAGGTTTTCATTGCTTGATGGCTATTCAGGGTACAATCAGATTATGGTGAAGGAAGAGGATCAGTTCAAGACAGCCTTCACAACCAAATGGGGACTTATGCATATAGAAAAAATGCCATTTGGGTTGTCCAACGCTGGGCTACATTCCAAAGGGCAATGGACATGGCGTTCAAGGATTTGATTAACAAAATGGTGCTGATATATCTTGATGATATCACTATTTTTTCAAAAAATGTAGTAGACCATCTCTTTCATTTAAGACAAGTATTCCAAAGGTGCAGAAGATTTGGGGTATCTTTGAATCCCAAAAAGTGTATTTTTCTAGCTCATGAAGGAAAGCTCCTTGGCCACATTGTCTCCAAAGAAGGATTAGCAATTGATCTAGAAAGAGTTGAAGCCATAAGAGCACTTGCCATTTCCAAGTCATAAGAAAGCCCTTCAAAGTTTCTTGGGAAGGATAAATTTTGTTCGGAGGTTTGTCCCAAATTTTGCAGCCCTAGTCAAGCCTATCACCAAGATGTTAAAGAAAAGCATAGCTTTCAAATGGATAGCAGAAGGCAAGGCAAGTTTTGAAGCAATCAAAGAGGCCATCTCACAAGCTCCAACTCTCATTAACCCAGATTTCTCCAAGGATTTCATCCTCTATGCATTTGGAGGTGATGATACTATTTCTACAATTTTGGTACAACAGAACAAAGACAATGATGAGCAGCCAATTGCTTTCTTCAGCCAAATCCTGGAGGACTATGAGGTGAGATATTCTTTCATTGAGAAGCATGTTCTTGTAGTAATTAGGAGCTTGAAGAAATTTAAGCATCTAGTTTCAAACAACAAGGTTCAATTGTTGGTTTCTCATGTGGGAGTTAAAGACTTCCTCCTCAATAAAGACCTAAATGAAAAGAGAGCAGGGTGGATTACTCATGTCATGGAGTATGACATTGAGATCAAAGTCACCAAGTTGGTCAGAGGAAAAGGATTGTGTGAGCAGCTGGTCTTGAACAAACAAAAGGAAGCATGCAATGAGAAAGAGGTTGTTTTGGCATTGCAAGACAGCCATGAGCAAGGAAGCATTCAAGAAGAAAATGATGGTGTCCTCACTCCTTGCTGGACCCAAGACATAATGCACTTCCTACACATAGGCCTATGCCCTCCAGAGATGAACAAAACCAAAAGGAGACACTTCAGATTGTAGGTGTCCCATATGCCCTTGTTGATGGTGTTTTATTCAAAAGGGATGTGAATGGAGTGTTGTTGAGATGCATTGGTACAAATCAGATTCACAGAGTGTTGGAAGAGTTCCATGGTGGATCAGCTGGTGGTCATTTTGCACCAAGAGTGATAGCTCTCAAGATCATGAGGGCTGGCTATTATTGGCCCAAGATTTTTAGTGATTGTTATGCATGGATCAAGAGGTGCAAGAATTGTGCATTCTTCACAGGTAAGGAGAGACTAGCTGCCCTTCCATTGCATCCAATTTCAGTTGACCAACCATTCATGCAATGGGGTTTGGACTTCATTGGAGTCATTAACCCAAATTCAAGCCAAGGACACAAGTGGATTCTAACAGCAATAGATTACTTCACCAAGTGGACTGAGGTAGTAGCACTCAAGGAAGCAAATGAATCTAGCATCCTAGACTTCTATGAAGGGATAACAACTAGATTTGGCATACCTGCTACAATAATATCAGATAATGCATTGGCATTCATTGGATCCAAGGTAACTGAATGGGCTGTCAAGAATGGGATCTACCTAAGCACTTCATCAAATTATTATCCTCAGGGTAATGGCCAAGCTGAATCTACAAACAAGAACTTGTTAAGGATCATCAAGAGGACTCTTGATGAAAATCAGAGGTCTTGGCATACTAAATTGAAATCAGCCTTGTGGGCTGATAGGATAACTCCCAAGAGATCTACAGGTAATTCTCCATTCAAGCTTGTTTATGGAAGAGAGGCAATTTTCCCATGTCACTTGAGTTGCCAACATTAGAACTCATGAAGCAGTTGGAGTTGTTGGAGTTTGGACCCATGGAGGTTAGGTATGCAGAATTGATGGAGCTCCAAGAAATCAGAAATCAGGCATCCCAAGCAATGGAGAAGGATCAAGCTTTGATCAAGAAGACCTTTGATAGAAAGGCCAAGGATAGATCTTTCCAAGTTGGAGATCTAGTGTTAAAATGGGATGCAGACAGAGAAAAACCGGGGAGGCATTCAAAATTTGATGCCATTTGGAGTGGCCCCTACATGGTCACAAAGTGTAAGGACAACAATGCCTTCCAATTGTCTTCATTGGATGGTGAAGAATTATAGATTCTAGTCAATGGAATCCATCTGAAGCATTGCTACTGAAAGAAATTCTCCACCTTGTACATATTAGCTTAGGTTTTCATTCCTCCAAGTGCTTATGCACATTGTTTTGTTGTAGATTAGCTTTTCTTTCCCTAAGTGCTTTGGCACAAGCTTGTTGTTCCAGAAATGTGTTTTGCAGGCCTTGCTCCAATCAGATGGTGTTCTACCCTCCATCTTCCTCCTTGCATTGTTCTAATCAGTTGGGGTACCAAGTAGAGAATTTGATGACTCCATGCCCAATGGATTGCTTCAGCAACTGGTAACTTCATCCAGCAGGCAGATGACCCCTCTGAGTCACCAAAATTGTTATCCAAAATGAGCCCCTTGCTCATTTTTGGCTAACTCCCTTCATTTCATTCCTCCCTTGTGCCTCAGTCAAATTTTTTTACTTTTTAGGCACTCAAAATGTTTTGAAATGGCACCATTGGATAGAGCTCTTTCTCAGCTTTCCAGAAAGGTAAAGTTTTCTTCCTAACTCCATGTATTTTTGAAGTTATGGCTCGTGGAGTTTTTGTGGGAAATTTTCCCTAGAAGACCCCCACCGGCCAATCGAGAGTCCACATCGTCATCGAGCAAAGTGGCGGAGGGTGGAGAAAAATTTAGAAATTTTACTAAGTGTTTAAGTGTTGGCATGGAAAATTTTTAATAGAAATCCCGAGACCAATGGAAGAGAGGCCACGTGTCCTCGGAAGGGCAGGAGGGGAGGTAAACTTGAAAATTTTACCAAGTGTTGGCAAAATTTAGAAAGGAATTTTTCAGCCCGATGGCCCACCCAATGGCAATGCGCCACGATCCTTAGGCCACGTGTCGGAGGGGAAGAAGTTTTTCAAAATTTCCTAAGTGTTGGTGCAAACAAAAATTTTTCCCCTAAGGCTTGCAGCCAATTACATTTTGCCACGTGTCCTTAGGCGAAAGAATGTCGGGAGGAAGGAGAAGATTGAGAAAATTTGGCAAAGTGTTTGGCGGGGTGCAAAGAGAATTTTTCGCCCCAAGCCCGTAGACAAATGAGATCAGGCCACATGTGTCCACAGGGTGTCAAAAGGAGTGGTGGGGAGAAGTGGGAAAATTTTCCCAAAGGTTAGCAAAATCAAAGGAAAAATTTTTTCCCCCCAAAAGGCCAAGCACCCAATGAGAGCATGCCACGTGTCCCAAGACTAGTGGTACGGAAAAAGTTGGGATTTTTTTTTCCCAAAGCAAATTCAAAGGAAAAAATTTAAAGGAAAATCCCACATAAATCCTACCACGTCAAATCATGCCATGAATGATGGTCAAAAATGGGGTGTGCCAAATTTGAGAGAAGGCCCACAGAAAAACTAAAAAAAAGCCCATGTGCCACAATCACATCATGCCACGTGTCCTCGGGTCATCCAGTCGGGAGAATTTTTGGAAAATTTTCCAAAGGCCGAAATGATGGAAAATGAAGCGAGGAAAGCCCGTAACCAATCAAATCATGCCACGTGGCACCAGGAGTGGTGGGGGCATGGAGATTTTTTGGGGAAATTTTCCCAAATGCAAAAGTGGGAAAATTTCAAATTTTCGTCCCGCCAACCCATTTTGGCCTGTTTTGCCCTAAATTTTCAAATGAGCATAACTTTCGATCCAGAGCTCAGTTTTGGATGTTCTTTATATCAATGGAAATATGGTGAAATTATCTACATGATTCCGGGTCAATTTTTTGTTTTGGTGGAGTTTGGAGAGAGAAAATTGAAAACACCTCTGGCACATGGAAATGAACAAAAATGACATTTCAACCACCATTTTTAATGAAGATGGCTCGCATTCTCTCCCAACATGGTCAAAAATGTTAGGGAATGGAATTTTAAGGATGCCCATGCTATTTTATTACATTTTGGTTGGTGGTTGAAGCTCTCTCTCATGTTTTCCCACATTTCTCTCTCCTGAGCTCGAATGGGCATTGTTAAAAGCCAGATTTGGCTCATTTTGAAAGGGTTGGACATTTTTATGTTTTGTAGGCTCCCTCTTTCACCCTAGAAAGTGATTTTGTGGAATACCAGACCTCTTTCAAGACTACAACATATTTTCTACCTTTCTGTTGATGTAATGCATGTATTTTGATATTGGAAATGACAATGCAAGCTTTGTGAATGAGTTTCAGTCCTCTTCTTGTGTTGTTTGATTCATCCATGATCTTTCATTACATTTTATCAGTTTTGCATGATGTTTTGCTGCATTTCTATAATATGTGTCAATTTTCAGAAGTAAAAATGCTCACCACTCCTTTGGTGCATCACCTTATTAGCATTAGTTTTAATTCTTTTTTCATTCTCTATCTCTATCCCCTTGGAATTTATAGTAGGATTTTGAGTTTAAACCTCTGTTGTGCAATCACAATTTTAGTGTTTAGGGTTTAGGGTTTAATGTTTAGGGATCATGGTTTAGGATTTTTAGGTGTAGGGTTTAGGGTTTTTAGGGTTTATGGTTTAATTTAGGGTTTATAAGGTTTAGGGTTAAATTTTTAGTGTTTAGGGTTAAGGTTTAGGGATCATGGTTTATGATTTTTGGGTAGGGTTTAGGGTTTAGGGTTTATGGTTTATTTTTTATAGTTTAGGGTTTAGGGTTTAGGGTTAAGGTTTTAAGGTTTATGATTTAGTCTCAGTTTTAGGGTTTAGGGTTTAGGGTTTAGGGTTTAGGGGTTTAGGGCTTTAGGGCTCATGGTTTAGTGTGTAGGGTTTAGGGTTTAGGAATTAGGGGTTAGGGATAAGTGTATAGGGTTTAGTGGGTTTAAAATTTAGGTTTTAGGGTATATTGTTGAGGATTTCGGTGTAGCCTTTAAGTTTTAGATTTTATAGTTTAGGGTTTAGGGATCAAGGTTTAGGGTTTGGGGCTTAGAGATAAAATTTTATGGTTTGAGGTTTAGTGTTTTGTGTTTAGGGATAGGGTTAAAGGTTTTAGGTTTTACGGCTCACGGTTTAGGGTTTAGGGTTTATAGGCTAGGGTATAGGGTTTATGTCCTAAGATTTATTGTTTAGGGTTTAGGGCTCATGGTTTATGGTTTATGGTTTATGGTTTTATATTTAGGGTTTAGGCATTAAGGTTTATAGATTAGGGCTCGGGTTTAGATTATAGTTTTTAGGGCTAAGGCTTTAGGGTTTAAGGTTTAGGGGTTATAGGATTTAGGGTTTAGGGTTCAAGGTTTAGTGTTTAGGATTTAGGGTTTTGGGCTAAGGGTTAAGGAATTATTATTTAGGGTTTAGGGATAGGGGTTTATAGAAAGGGGTTTAGGATTTAGCTTTTAGGGCTCAAATTTTAGGGTTTAGTGTTTAAGGTTTAGGGTTTATCATTTATGGTCAAAATTTAGGGTTATGGTTTTAGGTTTTATGGTGTAGGCCTCAAGGCTAAGGTTTTAGGATTTAATGTTTAGAGATTAGGGTTTAGGGCTAAGAGTTTATTGTTTATTGTTTAGATTTTAGGGTTTAGGGCTTAGGGTTTAGTCTTTAGGGTTTCTAGTTTTGGGGCTTCAGCTTATGGTTTAGGGTGTTTTGGGTTTATGTATTATTATTTAGGCGTTAGGGTTTAAGGTCTTAGGTTTTGGGCTTATGGTATAGGGTTTAGGGTTTAGGTCTCGTGGCTAAGGGTTAAGGGTTAAGAGCTTAGGTCTTAGGGCTAAGGGTTTAGTGTTAGGGGTTTTGGGTTTAACATATATGGCTCATGGTTTAGGGTTTAGGGTGTGACTTAAGGTTTAGGTTTTAGGGTTTAGGGTTTAGGTTTAATGTTTTAGTGTTTAGGGATCAAGGTATAGTTTTTAGGATTTAGGGCTTAGGGTTTAGGGTTTAAGGTTTAAGGTTTAGGGCTGTGGGTTTAGGGTTTAGGGCTAAGGGTTTAGGATTTAGGGTTTAAAGTGTTTATGGTTTAGGTATTATGGATTAGGGTATATGGTATAGGGTTTAGGGTTTAAGATTTAGTGTTTAGGGCTCGGGATTTATGGTTTATGGTTTAAGGTTTAGGGTTTAATGCTAAGGGTTTATGGTTTAGGGTTTAGGAGGTTTCATGTTGAATTTTTAGGGTTGAGGGTTAAAGATTTAGGTTTTATGGTTTATGGTTTAAGGTTTATTGTTTAGGGTTAAGGGTTTAGGGTTTAGGGCTTATGGTTTAGGGTTTAGGTTTTAACATTTAGGTTTTAGGGTTTAAGGCTAAGACTTAAGGGGCTAACATCTTATGGATTTGTTTTTAGGGTTTATGGTTTAACTTTTAGGGTTTAACATTTGAGGCTGATAGTGTAAGACTCGGGGTTTAGGATTTAGGGCTCGTGGATTTACCGTTTAGGGGTTAGTGCTAAGGGTTTAGGGTTTACGATTTGGGGGTATGTAATTGAGGGTTTAGGGTTCAATTTTTAGTGCTTAGTGTTTAGTGTTTAGGGTTTAGTGTTTAGGGATCATGGTTTATGGTTTAGGTTTTAGATTTTAGGATTTAGGGATAGGGTTTTACGGTTTAGGGTTTAAGGATCATGGTTTAGGGTTTAGGGTTTATGGTTTATTATGTAGGGTTTATGGTTTAGGTCTAGGGGTTTAGGGTTTAGGTTTTGGGGATTTACATTTAAGGTTTTAGGGTTTAAGGTTTATGGCTGAGGGTTAGGGATTTTGGTTTAGGGATAAGGGTTTAGGGTTTAGGTTTTGGGGATTTATAGTTTAGGATTTAGGGTTTTTTGTTTAGGGTTTAGGATTTTAGGGATAAAGTTTTAGGGTTTAGGTCTTAGGGGATAGGGTTTATGTTTTAGGTTTTATAGTTAAGCTTTTAGGGTTTAGGGATTAGGATATATGGTTTAGCATTTCCTTTTCATGGTTTAGGGTTTAATGTTTATGGTTTAGGGTTTAGGGCTCAAGGTTTAGGGTTTAGTGTTTAGTGTTTAGGGATAAGGGTTTTTGGGTTTACATTTTATAGGGTTTAACATTTAGGGTTCATGGTTTAGGTTTTTAGTGTTTAGGGTATAGGGATAAGGTATATGGATAGGTGTTTAGTGTTTAGTGTTTAGGGTATAGGGATAAGGATAAGGGTTTAGTTCTAAGGGTTTAGGGTTTAGATTTTAGCATTTATTGTGCTTTACATTTTAAGGTATAGTTTTTATGGCTTAGGGTTTAGGTTTTAGGGTTTAGGGTTTAGGGTTTAGGGTTTAAGGTTTAGGGTTTATGGATAAGCTTTAGGGATTATGGTTTAAAGTTTACGATTTAGCGTTTAAGGTTCGGGGTTTAGGATTTAGGTTTTAGGGTTTAGGGATGAAGGTTTTAGGTTTAAGGGGTTTAGGGTTTAGGATTCATGGTTTATCGTTTAGGGTTTAGAGTTTAAGTTTTAGGGTTTAGGTTTTATAGTTTAGGGTTTAGTGCTTTAAAGATTTAGGGTTTTCTCTTTAGGGATAAAAGTTTAGGGTATAGGTTTTAAGGGATTTACAGGTTTAGATTTTAGGGTTTATGGTTTAGGTTTTAGAGTTTAATTTTTAGAGTTTAGGTTTTTCTATTTAGGGTTTAGGTTTCAGAGTTTATGGTTTAGGGTTTAGGGTTAATGGTTTAGGGCTAAGGGTTTAGGATTTAGGGTTTAAGAGGTCTATGATTTAGGATTTGGTGTTTAGGGTTTAGTGTTTAGGTTAAATTGGTTAGGGCTTGGGATTTAGGGTTTAGGGCTAAGGGTTTATGGTTTAGGTTTTAGGGGTTTATGGTTTAGGGTTTAAGGATTAGGTTTTAGGGTTTATGGTTTAGGTTTTATTGTTTAGGGTTCAAAATATAGGCCATATATTGTTTACAATTTATGTTTTAGGGTTTAGGATTTAGAGTTTATGGCTTAGGTTTTATAGTTTAGGGTTTAGGGTTAAACATTTATTATTTAGGGTTTAGGGCTCAAGGTTTAGGATTTATGGCAAAGGGTTTAAGGTTTAGGGTCTAAGTGATTTAATGTTTAGGTTTTATGGTTTAAGGTTTAGGGTTAGGGGTTTAGGGTTTAGGGTTTAGGGTTTAGGGTTTAGGGTTTAGGGTTTAGGTTTTAGAATTCAGCATTTACCGTGCTTTACGTTTTAAGGTTTTGGGTTTTGGGCTCAAGGTTTAGGGTTTAGGTTTTAGAGTTTACGCTTTAGGTCTTAGGGTTTAGGGTTTAGGTTTTATCGATTAGGGTTTAAGGTTTAGGGTTTAGGTTTAGGGTTTACGACTTATGGTTTAGAGCTTGAAGTTTACAATTTAGGGTGTAAGGGATTTATATTTTAGGGTTTATTATTTAAGGTTTAGGGATTATGGTTTAGGGCTAAGGGTTTTCGGTTTAGGTTTAGGGGTTTAAATTTTAGTTTTTAGGGTTTAGGGTTTATGACTTAATGTTTAGGGTTTAAGGTTTAATATTTAGGGATTAGGGTTTAGGGTTTAGGGTTTAGGTTTTAGGTTTTAGGGTTTAGAGTTTAGAGTTTAGGGATCATGGTATAGGGTTTAGGGTTTAGGGTATATGGTTCGATATTTAGGGCTCAGTGTTAAGTTTTAGGGTTTAAATTTTAGGGCTAAGGCTTTAGGGTTTAAGGGGTTTATGGTTTATGGTTTAGGGTTTAGGGTTTAAGATTTAGGATTTAGGGTTTAGGGTTTATGGTTTAGGTTTAGGGTTTAGGGTTTATGGTTTTGGGTTTAAGGTTGGAATTTTAGTGGTAAGGGTTTAGGGGTTTACGGTTTAGGTTTTAGGGTTTAGGCTTTAAGGATAATTGTTTAGGGTTTTGTTGGTTGGATATTTTGTCAAACCAAAATATGAGGTTCAACCACAGTATATGGGATTAAATCCCTCCTCAAAGACAGGTGAGGCTGCCTGTTTATTGCTAATCTAAAACACAGTAAACAATATATACAGTATTCACACTAATCTAACCATTGGGGGTTAGGATGAAATCCCAAAATCCACATTCACACGATTCAAGGATATTGCTTTCGTAAATGAAATAGGTTAGAAACTGTTATAATGAAAGAAGCACGATAGAAAGGAAATGGGAGAAACGTATTTTCTTTTGAGTAAACACAGAGCACGAAATAATCATACGAGTTTTAGATCACAGATGTAATGTCCGAAATAATCAGAAACACTGAGATGCTATGCAAAGAATAGCCTAAGATCATGAACATAAGAACACTGTCTTAGGTAAGATATATTCCACAACACAAAGTCTGTAAAACAATATCAGCTTCTATTCTTTAAAATGATTGAACGAAAACACAAAGTTTTTCTTCTTTCCAATAGCCCCTAAATATTCCAAAAAATCTCGACCCCTTGGAATGCAAAAGCATCCCTTATTTATAACAAAAAGAAGTAGAGATAAAATAGGGCAGATCCTAAAAAGTAGCATTTAACTAGAGTTCTGTTTTGCTTGATTCTCACGCAGGAGATCAAGTCAAAATATGATTCAAAAATATGACGAAACAGAAATGAAAAAGACATGTCAATTTCAAGATTGAAATGACATGAAACGTTGGGACTTAATCTGAATCATCATCTTTTGCTCCTTCCTCTTTTTCTTCCTCCAGCTGAGACTGTTTGCTCTGAAATTCCTGGAACTTCCGAATTATGCCTTGCATTTCGTTCTCATCAGCGCAGTGGAATGATCATTCCAAATTTCACAAGTTTCATGAACATCACGGCAAGATCTTGGAAGCTTTTTCAATCCTTTGCTGAGCTTTCTTAAGGCCCCCAAAGAATTTTCAACCCTTACCAACCGATCCATGATCTCAAGGTCAAATCCACTTATTGGTTCATGCTGAACAGACTCTTGGATTTTCTTGAAGAGATCATCTGCTGATAGGATACCTGAGTTCCCAACTGACACCTTTGGACAAATCTTCAGCAATTCTTCTTCCAGATCACTTTTCCCATCAATCAATTTATCCCTTGATTCTCTCAACTTACTGCAGGCTTCATTGAGAATCTTTATTCTGAACCTGATGGCCTTGGTCAGCTGGAAATGTTTATCTGTATGTGGGAGAATACCTTCTTCCACCAAGAGATGTGCTGGTATTTGCTTTAACACCTGGAGAGCTTCATAAGTCAAATCAAGATGTCCAATTTCTTGAGAAATCTCCTCATCCATCTTCTCTCCATCCTTCTGAATGTCTCCCAAGGACTGATGAACTTGCACCACGTCTTGAATTACTTCCTTTCCCTGTTGGAGCAACCTTTGGATCCATTCGTCAACCACCCTTCCTTTTTAGCAATCTTTTCAATCATAGGTACTTTTGATGAGAACTTAAATCGACGAAAGCAGAAGAAGGTGGTATGGATTCAAGGGGTTTTGAGAGTTTAATCAAAACCTCTATCAATTGCTCCACTTTTTCCTTAAGCTCATCTCTGTTGTCCTTTGTTTCTTTCAACTTTTGGCATAACACGTTTATGGAATCCCGTGCATCTTGTTGCACCCCTTCTGCTGTCACTTTCCTAGAGCCACCCTAGTTACACGATAATCGAGGCTATTATATCCTCTCTAGTTTTGTCGGTAGGGAGTGGCAATCTCTGCGAACTTATCTCCTGAAGCATCCACCAAAACCCTTGAAACTGTTTTGGGTTTCTTGGCTGATTTCGCAGTAGGAGCCTTGAGTGAGCTGAAATCAAAGGCTGGTAGGGGTACAATTACCTTCCTCTTCCTCGGAGTTTGCTCGAGTAGCCATTGCGGCGTATCAGAGGAAATTGCCATGGTTGCAGAAGCAGGTATCATACCCTCAAGGGGAGAAGATTCTACTAGTGGAGGAGGAATAGTTACCAACGTGGTAGTAGATCCAATAAAAAGAGGCACAGGAGGGGGCGTGTTGGTGATCACTTGGGTACCAGCAGAGAGGGGTGAAAGTCCAGAGAAAATAGTGGCCATTACTGAAGAAGTTGTTGGAGAATAAGGAGGTAGGAGTGGTTGTGTGGAAAGAGGCACAGATCCAGACTCCAAAGACTTGGATGCAAGAGACAAGGTCTCTTCAGTTGAGCAATCAGCAAATGGTGAAGACAGAAGCTGGCTTCCTCCTTCTTCCAAATTAATTTCTCCTATTTCTGGTGGTGTTGGTGATTCTGGCACATTCACCGTTTCTACTGGAGAAACAATTGAAGAGATTTCTCTCTCTTTCCTCTTTTTGACAATCTTGACCTTTATAGGCATCCTAGAAGATTTTCTGTCCTTTTCCTTTTTGGGGCCCCGCCTCTCAAGCAAACTGCCAAATTTGAAAATTTATCATCTTTAAAATTCATTCCCTAATAAGAGAGCCATGCTTTGGTGCGAGCAAGAATTAGAGCTGACCTATCTGTAATAGAGGCTTTCTCGTTGGCTGACCAATCAATAGGTGGGAAAACATATTGATCCTCATTTAGTCCATCATAGGAAAGATCCAAAACACTTTCATTGTCACTCGTACCTTCTGGAAAATCAGCAAGCTCCAGTGTTTGAATCTCAGCAATAGTTAATCTACTATTATCCTTTCTGCGAACAACAACCTCGTTACGCAGATCTACCCAAATATCCTCTATGTTTGGCCTATGCAGATGTTGGGTTCCATATGCTCTGAGCACTCCTCGGATGTCAAAACCGTCTCGAGGCTTCATATGCTTTTTCAATTTGTCCTGAAGTTTATGGACAACATTTTTGGCTTTTACTACTGTTGAGCAAGTATATCTCCCAATAGAAATTGGGAAGGATACAACAGCCTTATGTTTTCTTTGTTGGAATTTATGGAAATCCAACAGCTGCCTAACCAACTCCATCAATATCAGTCTATCCCCTGGATATCGAGGCAGGTGAAAAGGATCTCCCGAGTACATGACCACCCGAAGATATGTAAACTTCTTGAATTGTAAGAAGATACATCCCCATTTAGAAACTTCAGCCCAAGCCTCATCTGAGACTCTTGTCTTCCTCAGCTCAGGGTTTATCCTGCAGATATTTTCATAGAAGAAGGCATCATTCACCCTCCTGAAATGGTCTTTGGACCCCTTCTTTGTCAATTGAGGGAAGTATTGATACACCTGGTTTTCCGTTCTGCTTCCCTTGGTATCCAGCCCGGATAGTTCCTCATCCCAGCTGCTGCGTATGTGACATATGAAGACATATAAAATTTCCCAGTTGACAAGACCGTTGTCATTTGGGAATCAATCTCATCGCTGATGAGAGTACCCCAGTCGATCCCTTGCTGATTCTTCTTGATGGTGATCATAAATTGATACATCCATCCTTGAAATACATTCGATTCGGGCAAACCAAAAACCCGACTCAGCAGGGTGATAATATCATTGATTTCTTGGATGAAATCACTCCTGGGAATAGTCCTTGGAAATCTAGAGACCGCTGGTTTGGCCTTGATCAGGAACTTCTTGTTTACATCCTTGATGCAGTCTTCCTGATTGTTGTCCCAGGCCTTCTGAGCTGACTTGATGTTCAACTCCCCATACTCTTCAAAATTAGGCAGTTTCAGGAGATCATCAAAGTAACCTCCATCCAATTTGATCACTACTTCACCTGATTGACTTCTCACAGAACGAGAAGCCGAGTCATAACTAGATGCACAAGCCAAGATGAATTCTGGACATTGGGCAGACATGGGAAAACCCGCTGCGAGAGGCAAGCCACTGTCAGCTATAGTTCTCATCCATGGAGTTTGGGAGGAACTCCTCACTCTACTCCAGAAATCTTCCATGTCTATATTTCCGAGTTCGGTGTCTCTGATATCATAGTTGCAATCAATGTACGATGGAGATTCCGGCTTCTTGAACTTGTATTTCATTCTGCCAGACTTCTCGGCCTTTTCCTGAGATGGACCAGGATCCGACATGAAGAACGTTGAAGGGAGAAAGGTTCGAAGCTCAGGAGATGTTGTCCACCGTCAGAATTCCGACCTGCTGGATATGCCGGAAGAACAGAAGAGTCCGACACTGGAAGCAGAAGATGTCGGAAAATCCTGAAAGTCCGATGTGTTGAAAATGTCGGAACTTTGGGAAAGCCCGGCACTTTGGATAATGTCGGGACTTTGAGGAACCCCGACACGTCAAACCTTCAATACACTTCGGCTCTTCGACTCTGCGCAACAGGCTTCAAAACCCGAAAAGAAAAACAGGGTTTTTCATCGAATTTCAAAACATGCAATCTCTTTTTTTTGTCATTCATGTTCCATGCATATAATAAAACTTCAAGGAAATAGCATTAAGTGGTAGTCTTAGAAGAGATGAACCCTAAAACCTAAAACCCCTTTCAAAATAATTCCAAAGAGAACAAGAAAGGAAAACCCTCAAAACCCGGCGAGAAATTGAGAAGAAACCATGCATAATCGATCCGTAAAAACTAAGAATAAAGAAGGGAGAGAAAAATACCTTCAATCAGAGAAAGAAAAGATCAAAAACAGGTGATTCAATCGAGCAAGGTGAGCTTTCGGTTTTGAAATCGGAAGAGCATGCATGAAAAATCCACGAATTAAAAATACGTCTGGTAAGAATGACGTGGAAATCCGCGTATTTATAAGAAAATTGGTAATTAATACACTTGGCGCGGCACGTGCCAACTCACCGACAACTCGGCATGAATGCCATGTCAGCATGTTTGAGAGGTCCGAAAACCCGACACAAGGGGGCTTAGTGCAATTCGGGTTTCGGGTTTCGGAAAACATGAGGCATAAAGCATGAGGTGCTTAGATGTTACATAGCCCCGAAAACCCGATACAAAGGACTAAGCGGACTTCGGGTATCGGGAAGCATGAGGCATAAAACATGTTTTGGATTAGGCATGTTCCGATGCGCCGGGAGTCCGAAAACCCGATTTTCTCAATACGAAGCGGATTTCGGGTTTCGGAAGACAGACGACATAAAGCATGTTAAAACTCATGTCGAGCTGCTGATAAAACCCGAAAACCCGATTTTCTCAATACGAGGCCATAATGCAAAATCAACTTCAAAAATTTCGTAGGGGTTATCTAATCGTTTTGTCGTGAACTCAAAACGTAGATAACAGCTGGCTCCAGTTGGGGACTTTCTTTGTAATACCAAAGGAAGAGAACTCAGAATCTCTGGTCTTTATTCATTGGGCTACGGAGAAAAGAAGAAACCAAAACAAAACAAAATAAAGAAAGAAAGAAAGAAAACCAAAAGCAAACACACTACAAAAGAAAAATATGTACAATGCAAGAGAGCATCTTGCATCAATGGTGGAACAACTTTAGATGTTGTCCACTGAAAGGTAAAGGGAGTAACCCTCCATCCAGATATGATAGAAGGAAACTATTTTCACCATTCAGCACGTGGATCTTGAAAGGTCCTTTCCATAAAGAATCAAATTTTCCATGCATTCCTTTCTGTTCTCTCCTCTTATCCCAAAGCAACACCAGGTCTCCAATCTGGAAGTCACGCTGCTTTGATTTCTTGTCAAAAATTTTCTTCACTCTGCTCTGATGATCTGCGATGTGATCAACCACCTTGATTCGTTCTTCTTCTAGCCTGGTTAGGTACATAACCCTCTTTTCGATAGAATTCTGAAAAGCTACATCTTCAACCGCTTTCGCCAACTGCAAGGCCGGCAATTCTACTGAGATAGGAATTTCAGCATCAATCCCGTATAGCAATTGGAAAGGAGACATCCCTATGGCTCGCTTTGGAGTGATCCGATCAGCCCACAACGCATCATACAATGCTTTGTGCCATGTCCTCTGATTTTCATCTACTAGTTTCCTGATTATAGTAACCAGATTCTTATTGCTGGACTCAGCTTGTCCATTACCCTGGGATAATAATCAGATGAGTGAGCCAGAGTGATGCCGAATCCATAGAAAAATTCTGTCAACTCATGTGATGAGAAGTTAGAGGCATTATCAGCTACAATCTTATGAGGCACACCGAATCTGACGATTATATTTTCTTTCAGGAACTTGCAAACAGCTTCAGAAGTTGCTTGCTTGATTGGTGCGGCTTCTACCCACTTGGTAAAATAATCTGTGGCAGTCAGCACATAGTTATGTCCGGCACTAGAAGTAGGATTCAATGTTCCGATAAAATCAATCCCCCATTGGCGAAAAGGTTCTTCAATCACTACAGGCTTCAGAGGAAGAGCTGCTAGCTTGGGGCGACCAACGAAATGTTGACAAGCTTCACATTTAGACACCCATTCCGCTGAATCTCGGAAAAGAGTAGGCCAATAGTACCTAGCCCATAGGATCTTATACGCTGTTACAGAGGATGAAAAATGTCCTCCGCATGCTAGGCTATGAAAGGACTCTAATAACTTTTCCTGTTGTGATTTATCAACACAACGCAAGAAAACACCATCAATACCTTTCTTGTATATTGCATTATTCCACAAAAGGTATTTTGCAGATCTCAACTTGACGGTCCTCTTCTCCTTTTGATTTAAATGCGGGGGCATTCACCATAAGTTAGGAAGAAAGCAATGTCCGTGTACCATTCATCGGTCGTACTCACAAAAAGCACCATAGGCAGCTCTGAAGAAGTATCTTGAGTCTTTTCACACTCTGCTTCGGCATGATTTTCTGCAATTAATTGGCACAGGCCCCTTCCTCGTACCAACTTGGTAGGCCTGATGTCCAAATCATACTCCTGAACCTTAGCTATCCAAGTACCTCGTTGGCTTCCCAGCTCTTGTTGAGTCAGAATGGATTTAACAGCAGTATCAGGAACGAGAACGAGAGTATGGGAATTCAGCACATAGTACCTGAAATGTTTTACTGCTCGTACCACTGCGTAAGCATGTTTTTCAATCTGTGACATCTTCAACTCATGTTCCTTCAACGGCAACTCATGAATGCGATAGGAGCTTCGATGCCTTCTCCATTTTCCTGCATCAGGATGGCTGACACTGTGTGGGCAGAGGCGTAACTGTACATGATGAAATCTTTCTTAAAGTCTGGACATACTAAGACAGGAGCGCAAGCAACTGCCCTTTTGATTTCTTCGAATGCCAGCTTCCCTTCTGTACTCCATCGAAATGGAACTTTTCCTTTCATCATTCCAAGGATATCCTTGGTTTTGTCAGCAAAATCAGGTACAAATCTTCTCAAGAAATTGACCTTTCCGAAGAAAGAATGAACTCCTGTTTTACTTGTGGGCAAGGTAAGGCTCTGAATAGCCTTTACCCTTTCTGGGTCAATTTTGGTTCCTTCCTTAGTCACAATATGACCCAGCAATTTTCCTTCGGTCACCCCGAACATGGACTTCTTGGGATTCAATGAAATCCCGTGACGTCTGCATCTCAAAAGTACCTGTTCTAAATGATCATAATGATCACTCCGTTTTTTAGAGAAAACAGTCAAGTCATCCAAATAAACAACTATGACCTTGCCCATCAAATCTCTGAATGCTAAGTCCATAGCTCTCTGAAAAGTAGCTCTGGCGTTGATCAAGCCGAAAGGCATTCTCCTGTAAGCAAAGGTACCCCATGGGGTTGTGAAGGCTGTCTTGTGTTGATCCTCTGTGGTTACCTCGACTTGATTATATCCCGAAAATCCGTCGAGCATGGATAGCATTTCTGATCCGGTAACAGTTTGTAATACCTGATCCATGATAGGCAAGGGATAGTTATCCTTCAACGAGGACTGATTCAAGTTTCGGAAGTCAACACAGATCCGGATCTCGCCATTCTTCTTCCTGACAGGAACAATGTTAGCAATCCAAGTGGAGTGATGGATTGGGAAAATAATTCTAGCATCTAACATCTTCTGAATTTCTGCCAGTATAGTTCCTGAGATCTTGGGATTGTAATGTCTTTGCTTTTGTCTATACGGCTTCACATCGGGCTTCAAAGGATACTGTGCTGTACATCTTTGGGCTTGAAGGATTTCAAATCTGCATAAGACCAGGCCAACACATCGATGTATTTCTTCAAAAGCAAGTGAATCTCACCTTCTCTTCGGGAGAACAACATTTCCCAATATTCACCATCCGAGGTTGATCAGATGAACCTAGATTGATTTGATCTACTTCAGAGGAAGAAGCTCCTTCGACTTGCCTTTTGTTTTGAATAAAACGATCATGCTTGTCGAACAAACCTTCCAGGGAAACCAGACCTTTTGGTATCTTGTTGCCTTTCAGCTGGATGAATTCACCATCAACCTCTTGATATGGATCTGAAATAGTTTCACGAAAGGCTGATTCCGAACCTTCAAAATATAATTCACTGAAATTGTCAGCCTTTTCTAGAAAAGCCAACACCTGTCGATCATCGTTGAACACTTGCCAGTGAGTTGCATTATCTGGGACACTAGGGCGGTACACAATCTCGATGGAGTATGTATCTTGCTTGAACTGAGGATGAGGAAGAAGAAGAGATGCAGACACGGCCAAAGAATCAGCCTTGTCATTATAATCTCTCAAAACTGCCTTGATAGAAAATGCATCAAAGCATTCTATACTATCCCAAACTTTATTCCGGTAATGTTTCAACCGATCATTTTTCACCTGATATATACCCCTGACCTGATTGACAATCAGCTCTGCATCTCCCTGAACCTTGAGATTTCTGATTCCCTTCTGTCTGGCTAATTCTAATCCTAATAACAGGGCTTCATATTCGGCCATGTTGTTAGTATTATCAAATTGCAACTTGTAAGCTGATGGGAAAATCTCGGAGCTAGGAGATATAAGGACAACACCAGCACCTGATCCAGAGGTTGAGCAGCTACCATCAAATTCGAGCGTCCAAATAGCATTGGGATCTTCTTCTTCCACATCTACAATGGGTATCTCTGAAGTCATGAAATAATTCCCAAAGCTAGCATCTTCGAAAAGGATCTGAGCTTTTGGATCATCTGATTTGGTCACCAAATACTTCGCCTGTGGTTCAGGATGAAGAACCTGATGAACCCCATTGACTGGGATCTTAGCTTTGGTCCAATCCATATTAATTTCTCCTCCGACGTCTTTACAAAAACCTCTACCCAAGAGGATACCATAAGCCGCAGGAATATCGGCAACCAGAATAGTCATTTTCACTCTCTTCTCAGGGAAAGCAACAAATGCAAACTGTGCGTCCTTGATTTGACCAATCAGAGGAACTTGTTTAGTTTCCATGGAATAGCACCGTCCATATGACTTAGTCAAAGTAAGCCCAAGGGCATGGGCCACTTTTGCGGGCATAACATTATCAGAGGCCCCTGAGTCAATGATGCAATTGCTGAGTTTAAACCCATTTATAAGTAGAGATAAATAAAATGGTTCAATCTTTCCTGAAGAAGAAGCAGAGGTCAGATTGTTCTGTGGTGGAAGTTGAGCAGGATTTGGAAGGAGACCTTTGGAAGGTGACGGAACAGCCACTTTACTTCTGATGAACTTGGCCAACTTTTCAAACTGTTCGAGGATTCGACTGAAGGTATTCTGCTTCTGACATTTGAATTTTGGTTCTCTTTGCATGATCAATAATGTCAAAAGCAGTATAAGAAGGAATGATGGTAGGCTCAGTTCTAATTACATGAGCTTGTGCTGAGGCACTGATCTTAGGAGAAGGAGAATAAGGAGCAGCTACCTTTTTGGTAACCTCTCTTTCAGTTTGCACCGAAATAGGGGTACCCCTCTTAACTATGGATATGGGAGGTTCCTTATTCTTCTCCTTAGTGTTTTCAAGAGGTTTTCCGGATTCTGAGATTGGGACCGAGTGAAGACAGCAAATGACTGACCATCTGGCACACATTCATCTTCATCATATTCCAAATACCCAATGCTGGAGTCGCCAGCTGACTCGTCATAAGACTCATCAGCATATCCTGAAGCTTCGAAAGCCTCATGAGATTCTTGTTCTTCTCCTTCATCGTCTTCTTCAATTATTTCTACTGCTGCATTGACGGGAGGAGCTTCAATTGCTAGTCTTGGTTGAGTAGGAGTTAACCGTGGCCTATCTCTGGCAGGTGCACCATTGTTATTATTGAAATTCCATCTAGGGATATCCCGATACGGAACATTGCTCACCTTCTGGGACATTTGCTTTTTTAAAGCAATCAAATCGTTAGCCATTTTTTGAAACATAGGATCAGTGTTACCTTGAGAAGAACCTTGATTTTTGAGTTTGGGTATGTCTTTCTTGATCCTTCCGGCCAAGATGAGATCATCCTCTATTTCAGTAGCCGTTGACTGAGCAGTAGCCAAATCTGGGATAACCGACCTTCTTAATAAAAAGCTTATATCAGGAGGTTGAGCATTGATGAAGAAGCATTTTTGGTTTTCCAGAGTAGGTACAGCTATTTCTGGAATCTTCCGGATCAGCTTGTTGAACTTTGCCACGAATTCCCACATAGGTTCATGCGATTCCTTCTTCATATGCGTGAGCTGAGCTAACAAAGCATGGGAATCTTTGGCTGGTTTGAAACGTGCTTCGAACTTAGTCCGCATGGTAGCCCAGTTTGGGATGCATGCATTCGGGAGGTGATAAAACCATTCAGCTGCTGCACCCTGCAACGTTTCAACGAAGAGTCAGACGGAGACATCTTCGTGGGCTACTCCGAGAACACCGCATGCAACAAAGAAAGATGCTATGTGCTCGTCAGGATGCTGCTTCCCATCCCCATTGAACTTAGGAATGTTTTTACGTGATCCACGTGGTAACTCATTCAATGGAGGAGTCAAAGAAAGAGGACCAATAACTGCGCCCCAAGGCACAGGTTGAACCACCATCCTTCTGAAAAGAGTGCGTACAGGGATCCGAGTATCAGACAAGAGTAGTGCACGACAAGTTGCAGATGCTTCCTGTTCCATGGGGATCCGGTTTCTCCGAACAGGTGAAGAACTTCTGGTTCGGTTAGAGACAATGTTGTCGGGAGAAAGACTGAAATTGTGCTGTTGCAGTAACTCAAAGAGTGGATCAATTTCACCTTGAGCTCGGCGGGACCGAGTAAAGATCTTCCTGGCCAGCTTGAACTGAAAGGAGATCTTGTTGAAAATAAGGCAAATACGGAGTCACCAGACACCGAGAGGATAAGCTTTATACTATAGATCCGTATTCCCCAGTGGAGTCACCAAAAACTGTTGGTTGGATATTTTGTCAAACCAAAATATGAGGTTCAACCACAGTATATGGGATTAAATCCCTCCTCAAAGACAGGTGAGGCTGCCTGTTTATTGCTAATCTAAAACACGGTAAACAATATATACAGTATTCACACTAATCTAACCATTGGGGGTTAGGATGAAATCCCAAAATCCACATTCACATGATTCAAGGATATTGCTTTCGTAAATGAAATAGGTTAGAAACTGTTATAATGAAAGAAGCACGATAGAAAGGAAATGGGAGAAATGTATTTTCTTTCGAGTAAACACAGAGCACGAAATAATCATACGAGTTTTAGATCACAGATGTAATGTCTGAAATAATCAGAAACACTGAGATGCTATGCAAAGAATAGCCTAAGATCATGAACATAAGAACACTGTCTTAGGTAAGATATATTCCACAACACAAAGTCTGTAAAACAATATCAGCTTCTATTCTTTAAAATGATTGAACGAAAACACAAAGTTTTTCTTCTTTCCAATAGCCCCTAAATATTCCAAAAATCTCGACCCCTTGGAATGCAAAAGCATCCCTTATTTATAACAAAAAGAAGTAGAGATAAAATAGGGCGGATCTAAAAAGTAGCATTTAACTAGAGTTACTGGTTTGCTTGATTCTCACGCAGGAGATCAAGTCAAAATATGATTCAAAAATATGACGAAATAGAAATGAAAAAGACATGTCAATTTCAAGATTGAAATGACATGAAACGTTGGGACTTAATCTGAATCATCATCTTTTGCTCCTTCCTCTTTTTCTTCCTCCAGCTGAGACTGTTTGCTCTGAAATTCCTGGAACTTCCGAATTATGCCTTGCATTTCGTTCTCATCAGGCACAGTGGAATGATCATTCCAAATTTCACAGGTTTCATGAACATCACTGGCAGTGCCGGGAAGCTTTTTCAATCCTTTGCTGAGCTTTCTTAAGGCCCCCAAAGAATGTTCAACCCTTACCAACCGATCCATGATCTCAAGGTCAAATCCACTTATTGGTTCATGCTGAACAGACTCTTGGATTTGCTTGAAGAGATCATCTGCTGATAGGATACCTGAGTTCCCAACGGACACCTTTGGACAAATCTTCAGCAATTCTTCTTCCAGATCACTTTTCCCGTCAATCAATTTATCCCTTGATTCTCTCAACTTACTGCAGGCTTCATTGAGAATCTTTATTCTGAACCTGATGGCCTTGGTCAGCTGGAAATGTTTATCTGTATGTGGGAGAATACCTTCTTCCACCAAGAGATGTGTTGGTATTTGCTTTAACACCTGGAGAGCTTCATAAGTCAAATCAAGATGTCTAATTTCTTGAGTAATCTCCTCATCCATCTTCTCTCCATCCTTCTGAATGTCTCCCAAGGACTGATGAACTTGCGCCACGTCTTGAATTACTTCCTTTCCCTGTTGGAGCAACCTTTGGATCCATTCGTCAACCACCCTTCCTTTTTTAGCAATCTTTTCAATCGTAGGTACTGATGAGAAGTCGAATCCGACAGAAACAGAAGAAGGTGGTATGGATTCAAGGGGTTTTGAGAGTTTAATCAAAACCTCTGTCAACTGCTCCACTTTTTCCTTAAGCTCATCTCTGCTGTCCTTTGTTTCTTTCAACTTTTGGCACAACACGTTTATGGAATCCCGTGCATCTTGTTGCGCCTTCTGCTGTCACTTTCCCTAGAGCCACCCTGGTTACCTGATAATCAGAGGCTGTTATATCCTCTCTAGTTTTGTCAGCCGAGGGAGTGGCAATCTCTGTGAACTTATCTCCTGAAGCATCCACCAAAACCCTTGAAACTGTTTTGGGTTTCTTGGCTGATTTCGCAGTAGAGCCTTGAGTGAGCTGAAATCAAAGGCTGGTAGGGGTATAATTACCTTCCTCTTCCTCGGAGTTTTCTCGAGTAGCCATTGTGGTGTATCGGAGGAATTGCCATGGTTGCGGCGGGTATCATACCCTCAAGGGGAGAAGATTCTACTAGTGGAGGAGGAATAGTTACCAACGTGGTAGTAGATCCAATAAAAAGAGGCACGGGAGGGCGTGTTGGTGATCACTTGGGTACCAGCGAGAGAGGGGTGAAAGTCCAGAGAGAAAATAGTGGCCATTACTTGAAAGAAGTTGTTGGAGAATAAGGAGGTAGGAGTGGTTGTGTGGAAAGAGGCACGAGATCCAGAACTCCAAAGACTTGGATGCAAGAGACAAGGTCTCTTCGATTGAGCAATCGAGAAAATGGTGAAGACAGAAGCTTCTTCCTCCTTCTTCCAAATTAATTTCTCCTATTTCTGGTGGTGTTGGTGATTCTGGCACATTCACCGTTTCTACTGGAGAAACAATTGAAGAGATTTCTCTCTCTTTCCTCTTTTTGACAATCTTGACCTTTATAGGCGTCCTAGAAGATTTTCTGTCCTTTTCCTTTTTGGAGGGCCCCACCTCTGAAGCAGCCAACTTTGAAAATTTATCATCTTTAAAATTCATTCCCCAAGAGGAGAGCC
This sequence comes from Taxus wallichiana var. yunnanensis, assembly GCA_018340775.1. Taxonomy (NCBI): domain Eukaryota; kingdom Viridiplantae; phylum Streptophyta; class Pinopsida; order Cupressales; family Taxaceae; genus Taxus; species Taxus wallichiana. Next base: position 7,990,618 of record CM031234.1, read on the forward strand.
ATGCTTTGGTGCGAGCAAGAATTAGAGCCGACCTATCTGTAATAGAGGCTTTTTCGCTGGCTGACCAATCAATAGGTGGGAAAACATATTGATCCTCCTTTAGTCCATCATAGGAAAGATCCAAAACACTTTCATTGTCACCCGTACCTTCTGGCAAATCAGCAAGCTCCAGTGTTTGAATCTCAGCAATAGTTAATCTGCTATTATCCTTTACTGCGAACAAAGAACCTCGTTACGCAGATCTACCCAAATATCCTCTATGTTTGGCCTATGCAGATGCGGGGTTCCATATACTCTGAGCACTCCTCGGATGTCAAAACCGTCTCGAGGCTTCATATGCTTTTTCAATTTGTCCTAAAGTTCGTGGACAACATTTTTGGCTTTTACTACTGTTGAGCAAGTATATCTCCCAATAGAAATTGGGAAGGATACAACAGCCTTATGTTTGCTTTGTTGGAATTTATGGAAATCCAATAGCTGCCTAACCAACTCCATCAATATCAATCTATCCCCTGGATATCGAGGCAGGTGAAAAGGATCTCCCGAGTACATGACCACTCGAAGATATGTAAACTTCTTGAATTGTAAGAAGATACATCCCCATTTAGAAACTTCAGCCCAAGCCTCATCTGAGACTCTTGTCTTCCTCATTTCAGGGTTTATCCTGCAGATATTTTCATAGAAGAAGGCATCATTCACCCTCCTAAAATGGTCTTTGGACCCCTTCTTTGTCAATTGAGGAAGTATTGATACACACGTTTGCCGTTCTACTTCCCTTGGTATCAGCCGGGATAGTTCCTCATCCCGGTTCTTTGCGTATGTGACATATGAAGACATATAAAATTTCCCAGATTGACAAAACCATTGTCATTTGGGAATCAATCTCATCGCTGATGAGAGTACCCCGATCGATCCCTTGCTGATTCTTCTTGATGGTGATCATAAATTGATACATCCATCCTTGAAATACATTCGATTCGGGAAAACCAAAAACCTGACTCAGCAGGGTGATAATATCATTGATTTCTTGGATGAAATCACTCCTGGGAATAGTCCTTGGAAATCTAGAGACCGGTTTGGCCTTGATCAGGAACTTCTTGTTTACATCCTTGATGCAGTCTTCCTGATTGTTGTCCCAGGCCTTCTGAGCTGACTTGATGTTCAACTCCCCATACTCTTCAAAATTAGGCAGTTTTAGGAGATCATCAAAGTAACCTCCATCCAATTTGATCACTACTTCACCTGATTGACTTCTCCGCAGGACGAGAAGCCGAGTCATAACTGGATGCACAAGCTAAAATGAATTCCGGACATTGGGCGGACATGGGAAAACCCGCTGCGAGAGGCAAGCCACTGTCAGCTATAGCTTTCATCCATGGAGTTTGGGAGGAACTCCTCACCCTACTCCAAAAATCTTCCATGTCTATATTTCCGAGTTCGGTGTCTCTGATATCATAGTTGCAATCAATGTACGATGGAGATTCCGGCTTCTTGAACTTGTATTTCATTCTGCCAGACTTCTCGGCCTTTTCCTGAGATGGACCAGGATCCGACATGAAGAACGTTGAAGGGAGAAAGGTTCGAAGCTCAGGAGATGTTGTCCACCGTCAGAATTCCGACCTGCTGGATATGCCGGAAGAACAGAAGAGTCTGACACTGGAAGCAGAAGATGTCGGAAAATCCTGAAAGTCTGATGTGTTGAAAATGTCGAAACTTTGGGAAAGCCCGGCACTTTGGATAATGTCGGGACTTTGAGGAACCCCGACACGTCAAACCTTCAATACACTTTGGCTCTTCGACTCCGTGCAACAGGCTTCAAAACCCGAAAAGAAAAACAGGGTTTTTCATCGAATTTCAAAACATGCAATCTCTTTTTTTTTTTTATTCATGTTCCATGCATATAATAAAACTTCAAGGAAATAGCATTAAGTGGTAGTCTTAGAAGAGATGAACCCTAAAACCTAAAACCCCTTTCAAAATAATTCCAAAGAGAACAAGAAAGGAAAACCCTCAAAACCCGTGAGAAATTGAGAAGAAACCGCGCGCAATCGATCCGTAAAAACTAAGAATAAAGAAGGGAGAGAAAAATACCTTCAATCAGAGAAAGAAAAGATCAACAACAGGCGATTCAATCGAGCAAGGCGAGCTTTCGGGTTTCGAAATCGGAAGAGCATGCACGAAAAATCCACGAATTAAAAATACGTCTGGTAAGAATGACGTGGAAATCCACGTATTTATAAGAAAATTGGTAATTAATACACTTGGCGTGGCACGTGCCAACTCACCGACAACTCGGCATGAATGCCATGTCAGCATGTTTGAGAGGTCCGAAAACCCGACACGAGGGGGCTTAGTGCAATTCGGCTTTCGGGTTTCGGAAAACATGAGGCATAAAGCATGAGGTGCTTAGATGTTACATAGCCCCGAAAACCCGATACAAAGGACTAAGCGGACTTCGGGTATCGGGAAGCATGAGGCATAAAACATGTTTTGGATTAGGCATGTTCCGATGCGCCGGGAGTCCGAAAACCTGATTTTCTCAAAACGAAGTGGATTTCGGTTTCGGAAGATAGACGACATAAAGCATGTTAAAACTCATGTCGAGCTCGATAAAAACCGAAGCAAATTGATTGATTCGGGGCAAAAAATCATGTTTAGGGTCCCCTCATTTTTTCTAACTCCCCACAGGCCGAAGAAGAAAAGAGCAAGTTACGAGAAAATGTGAAAAGTTACGAGAAAACAAGCTTGGGCGGGAAAAATCATGAAAAATGGCTAAGTCCTAGTCCTCGCATGAGCAGTCGGGACGTGAGGGACATCGGGCGCGAATCGGCGAAAGGCCGCCGGGCGATCTGCGAGCAAAAAGGAACATCCGGGCCGTCGGGACGCGCGGGGGACGGGAGCTGGTTCGGCCGAGAAGGAGAAGAAAATCGACTAAGCTACTCTGGGACATTTGGGACAAGAAGGCGCGAAGGACGCGAACCGCCGCGAGAAAAGGCGAAAGGAAAACTTTCGGGCACTCGGAAGCGATTTGTCCCGGGCAACTTTTGGGACATTTGGGACATGAGGGATGCGAAGGCCACGAAGGCGAATCGGGTGAATCGAAGGATTGGCCCAAATGGGAACTCTTGTCTTGGGACATCGGGACAAAGGGACGGAAAAGACGCGGATAGCCAAAAAAAATCGAGAGCCAATCAGATCACGCCACGTGTCACCGGCAGAAAAGGGACAGGGAAGCCCATTTCGGGCGGATCGGAAGTTTTTGTCCCAGACAGCACTGGGACATCCGGGACAAATGGACGCGGTGGATGCGAAAAGCCGCAGAGACCCACGGACCAACCAAATCATGACACGTGTCACAAGGAGAAAAGTCCAAAATTCAAAGGGCGAGGTTTGAGGGTCGGCCAGAGCCAATCAAAAGAGGACACGTGTCCTGGGAGCAAGAATGCGGAGCTCGGGAGGAGTTAGAGAATTTGGCAAGAAGTTCACCCAAAAGCTAAAAGTAAAGGTCTGCCCCGCACCCCTGACGACCAATCAATGCATGCCACGTGTCATCCAGGTGGCAGAGCGCGGGAAGAAATTTAAAAATCCGTTTCACCTGTTTTGTGCCCTAAATCTTCAGATCTCCATATCTTTTGATCCAGAGCTCGGATTTGCACGTTCTTTATATCAACGGAAAGCTTATGAAATTCTCTACATGATTCTAGGGTTAATCTTGAATTTTGGTGTAGTCTGGAGAGAGAAAATTGAGAAACAGCTGACGCGTGTTCATGGCCAGAAGTGACATTTCAGCGACCAGATTTAATGCAGAATGGGTCGCATTCTCCTGTAATTCGGTCAAAATGATAGGGTATGGGTTTGTAAGGTCCCCCATGCCATTTTAATGCACCTGTAGTCAAGAAGGAATGGGCTCTCATGTTTTTGTATGCGTTTCTATCTCTAGGCTCGACCCATGCAATGTAAAAGCCAGATTTGGCTCATTTCTAAAAAGGGGAACATTTTTTGGGCATAGCAGACTTCTTCTTTCACCTCCAGCAAGTGATTGATGCAAGGATCAGACCTCTCCAAAGATTGTAATAGTTTTTTTTACCTCTCTGAGGGTGTAATGCGTGTTTTTGACACTGAAATGATAATGCAAGCTCTGTGAATGGGTTTCAGTCCTCTGTTTGTATTATTTGCTTCATTTCAGATCCTAAATTATACCTTATCAATCTGTGTATGTTTTATGTTGTGAACTTTGGTCTATGTCTATTTGCATGACAAATATGTTTCACCACTCCTTTTGGTGCATCACCATCTTTAGTTAGTTTCAATTTCTTGCACTTCTACCCCTGTCTCCTTGCAATTTAGAGTAGGATTAGGATCTGAACCTCTGTAGTTGTGCAAGCATTAGATCTAAATCAGAGGAGTTTGAGGAACCAGCCTCTAATCTGGAGATTCCTCTCTCAGTTTCACAAGTCCCACGCTTGGAGAGAGGTTTCCATGTTGTGCAATCACACTGGATGCTAGAGTGATCAACCTAGAAGCCTGATCTGCATCCAGGGGTGTTGTGAGCCTGCAACAACAGTTTTGGCATGCCCGGTGGGACTAGAGGTCTCATTTTTATTGCAGCAGGGTTGATGTGCATCTGCTGCATTTTTCTTGCTTAAAAAGAGCTATTATTTGCATATCTGGCGACTCCAAGGGGAAGAACCAGCTGGTTCCAAGTGCAGGCCTGAAAACTCATGAGAAGAATCACCACAAGGTCAAGAGTTGGAGAAGAAGAAGTGTTGTTTGAATACCTGCAATTATCTCCAAGAAGAAGGCAAAGAGGAAGAAGGATTCAAAGGTCTCCATCTCCACCAAACAGAACTCTCTCAACTCCTCCACAGTAGGCCTTTCATTCGATCAACAAGGGTTTTAAGACCAATTAGAATGGCTCGAAACAATCCCTACGTCAACTTCACGGGCGCGACCCCCACTTGCTCTCAATGCACAACATCCGAGTTCCTATTGCAGCCTTGAAGAACATTCCCTACTTCTTGGAGAAAATCGGACTACTCCGGGTGATCATGTTAAAGATATTGCTAACCTTTGTGCATTCATGAAATCAATGAAATGCAAGTGGTTGTCAAGTTCTTGGCATCTTCCTTGAGGGTAAAGCATTACAATGGTTTAGGAGCCTTGGAGCTGGTTCTATCACAAACTGGAATCAGTTGTGTATTGCACTTCATGAGCAATTTGGAGAGAAGGGAGACAACTTGTCTCTTTTGGAGCAGCTAACAACCATCAAGAGGGCTCCCAATGAGCAGCTGACCGATTTCAACTTCAGATTTCAAAAAACTTGGGAGAGGATTCCAGTGGCAGTCAGGCCAACAGCAGAAGGTGCTTTTCTATACTATCTCAAAGCTTTAAATTCTGATATTTCTATGTTGATTCAGTCCATGGGAGGCATAACTATCCCTATGGCTTATAGCATTGCCATTAGGGCTGAAAATTGTTTAATCCAAGTTGGCAAACTTGCCCCTAGACCTCCCATGCCATTGTTTCCAAGTTTAGAGAGCCCAAACACCCATCAAGCACCTAATTTGGCTCCTTCTCCCACTCCTAGAAATCAGAGTTCAAATGAAGCTTCCACTTCATCTCCAAGTGCCCCAAATGAGCTTCAAGAGGTCATGAAGCAATTGCAAAACCTAGGCAATGAGCTAGTTACTCTCAAGAGGCAACAAGCCCAAGGTTTCAGACCTTCTTATCAACCCCAAGCTCAGCCTAATAGGCAGCCATACCAACCACAAAGACCACCTAATCCAGCTGCAAATATGAATCAAACAAGGCCTCCTGCCAATAGACCATTCCAGCCCTATAATCCAAATGCCATATCTGCCTCTAAGGCATTAGTGCCAACACAAAACAACATTGCTCAGGAATATGATTGGTGCTTTCCATGCAACGAGCCTCATAACCAATCCATGTGTTTTATGGTGCTCTCAATCAAGCACTAATGGTGACAACTGCTGGTGTGGAAGCGAGGCGATCGAGAAGCAGATCAACAACAAAAACATTCCAACAGCAATCAGCCCCAAATGACACCACATTGGTGAGCGCAGCAAGCGAGAAGATTTATGTGGCATGAATCAAGCAGTTTCTCAAGGTGTTGCAGCCAACACAAGGTCAAAGAGGAGAAATTTGGGTGAAGAACAGCCATTAGCCCCAGCCAATCCACAACCTTCCACGGCTCCACAAATGATTGGCAAGCAAAGTCCAGTTTCAAATGCACAAGGGCAGCCAAGAACAGCCCCTAGGCCAACTCAAATGCCAGCTTTATTGCTGCCCACGTGCAAGGAGTAAATGTGCAAACCAAGGGACAGCAGAGAGATCCTTCATCACCATTCAGTATCATTGATCAGATGAAGAAGACAAACGTCAACATATCAATGTGGGAATCCCTATCTATCCCAGGCCAAAGAGATCTGCTGCAAGCTGCCATGAAGGATTGGCCAACTTCGAATCAGCAGGTTCAGATGCAAGACAAAGTGCTTACAAATGCTGCCCAGCCTGAAGGAAGTCATGGAGGACAACAAGGTAAAATGTTGAAGCCCCCTCCTTTCTATGTTTCATTAATCATTGGAAATCAGCTAGTACATAATTGCATGATAGACTCCGGGGCAAGTAGCTCAGTAATGCCTAAACAGATAGCTGATCAGCTAGGGCTCCAGTATGAAATAACATCTAAAGGGGTAGTGCAGCTAGATGGGACAGCAATAGCAATAGTTGGAGTGATTAGAAATTTGAGTCTTACCTTGCACGCATGTCCAAATGTTGTTGTTTTACAAGATGTATCAATCATAGACCTTCCACCACTCTTTGCCCTTTGCTTGTCAAGGGACTTCACAGCCAAGATTGGGGGGTATTTGTCTGCTGATTGGTCACACATGCTATTCAGAACAAGATATGGAACTAAGGCCACAATCAGATCCGAACCTATTGCAAACTTCCATATTGAGCCTTACACTCCAAGTCAGATTAATGCCAATTGCTCAGCATTTGATCAAGAAGATCACCCTAGCACTGATGAGGCTGACACCAAGGTTGGAAGTATCCCGGATCTAACTCTTGATGAATGGGCAAACAAGATACATGCTTTTGATCCCTATCAAGAAGTAGAAGAATCTGCGCTAGGAGTTTATTGTTTACATGAAGAGAATCAACCTCTCCCCAGCATCACCAAGCCGGATCATAAAGACAAGAATGAAGTATGGCAATTGTTCTTTGATGGGTCAAGGAGTAGACAAGGTGCAGGAGGAGGAGCTATGCTCATTTCACCACAAGGTATAAGTATTACTCAGCCTTCCATTTCAGTTTTCTTGTTCAAACAACACAGCTGAGTATGAAGCCTTAATTCATGGATTGCACTGGGCAATGAAGAAAGGCATCAGGAATTTACAAGTATTTGGTGATAGTGAGCTGATTGTAAACCAAGTCAAAGGAAAAAATGCTGCCAAAAATGATCTGTTGAAGAACTACAAAAATCGGGTATGGGATCTTATTGAAGATCTTGAAGCTTTTAGCATCAATTCCATCCCAAGAAAAAAGAATGAAGCCACTGACAGGCTAGCAGCAATTGGGGCTGCATTTGATGTTGTAGAAAATATCAAAAGTGAAAAATCTCAGCCTCATATCAAATTGGTTGTGAGACCAGCTGTTCCGGATAACAATACAAGTTGGCAAGTCTTCGAGAATGATCAGCAAATTGTTAATTTCCTACAAGAAGAAGCTGAGTTCTCCACCAGGAATCAAGACAAGCTGCATCAGCAGTATGGTGACCAAGTGGTGCAGCTGAGAACTAACAAATTACCAAAAGGCCTCATAACCTTGGAGTCAATCTTCAACCCGAATGATCAATTCGGAAGGAGAAAGTGAACATTCAAGTAAAGGGTGAAGATTCAGAGCCTATTTTAGTGGAAGAAGGCAAAACATTGCAGATTGGCAAAGTAAGTACCTCACAAGAGAAATCTGATTTTGTTCAGCTTTGTCAAGAGTTCCCAGATGTCTTTGCTTGGACTTACAAAGATCTAAGAGGTTTCAACCCAAAGTTGGCACAACATACTATTGAGTTGGATCCGGAATCCAAGCCTGTCAGGCAAAAGCAAAGGCCAGTGAATCCCCATATTGAACCTCTCATGAGAAAAGAGTTAAGCAAGCTTATTGAGGCCAATATCATCTTCCCCATCAAACACTCAAGTTGGGTCACCAACTTAGTCCCAGTCAGAAAGAAGAATGGAGAGATCAGGTTGTGTGTCGACTTCAGAGATTTGAATAGAGCCTCTCTCAAGGATCATTATCCACTCCCTTCCATGGAGCAAATATTGCAGGTTGTAGCTGGTTCAGAAAGGTTTTCACTACTTGATGGCTACTCAGGCTACAATCAGATTATGGTGAGGGAGGAAGATCAGTTCAAGACAGCCTTCACAACCAAATGGGGAACATATGCCTACAAGAAGATGCCATTTGGCCTATCAAATGTTGGAGCCACTTTCCAAAGGGCAATGGATATGGCATTCAAGGGGTTGATCAATAAAATAGTTTTGATATATCTTGATGACATCACTGTATTCTCCAAAAATGCAGTGGATCACCTTTTTCATCTGAGGCAGGTATTTCAGAGGTGTAGAAGATTTGGGGTATCATTGAATCCCAAAAAATGCATATTCCTGGCTCATGAGGGGAAACTTCTAGGCCATATTGTCTCGAAAGAGGGGTGCAATTGATCCGAGAGAGGTTGAAGCCATAAGAGCACTACCATTGCCAAGTCACGAGAAGGCTCTTGAAAGCTTCTTGGGAAGGATCAATTTTGTCCAGAGTTTGTCCCAGATTTTGCAGCCCTTGTCAAGCCCATCACCAAAATGTTAAAGAAGAGCATGGCTTTTAAGTGGACAGCAGAAGGCAAGGAGAGTTTTGAAGCAATCAAAGAAGCTATCTCTCAAGCACCAACTCTCATCAACCCAGACTTCTCCAAGGATTTCATCCTCTATGCATTTGGAGGTGATGACACTATTTACGCCATTCTAGTACAGCGAGAAAAAGATAATGATGAGCAGCCGGTTGCCTTCTTCAGCCAGAGCCTAGATGACTATGAGGTGAGGTACTCTTTTATTGAGAAGCATGTGCTTGCAGTAATCAGAAGCTTGAAGAAATTCAAGCATTTAATCTCAAACAACAAGGTCCAGTTGCTGGTCTCACATGCTGGAGTTAAGGACTTCCTCCTCAACAAGGATTTGAATGAGAAAAGGGCAGGTTGGATCACCTGTGTCATGGAATATGACATTGAGATCAAGGTCACCAAGCTGGTAAGAGGAAAGGATTGTGTGAGCAGCTGGTTTTGGGAAGCAAAAAGAAGTATGCAACAAAGAAGAGGTTGTTTTGTGAGTCCGGGACAGCCATGAGCCAAGTGGCAATCAAGAAGAAGACAATGCTTCCCCCACTCCTTGCTGGACCCAAGGCGTTATACACTTCCTAGGTACGAGGCACTGCCCCCGAGAGATGAACAAGACCCAAAGGAGACACTTGGGTTGCGGGCTGTTCCGTATGCCATTGTTGATGGAGTTTTGTTCAAGAAAGATGTGAATGGAGTCTTCTGAGATGCATTAGCACAAATCAGATTCAAAGGGTGTTGGAAGAGTTTCATGGTGGACCAGCTGGTGGCCATTTTGCACCAAGAGTGACAGCTCTAAAAATCATGAAGGCTGGTTATTATTGGCCTAAAATCTTCAGTGATTGCTATGCATGGATCAAGAGGTGTAAGAATTGTGCATTCTTCACAGGAAAAGAGAGACTTGCTGCCCTCCCATTGCATCCAATCTCAGTTGACCAACCATTCATGCAATGGGGTTTGGACTTCATCGGAGTCATTAATCCCATTTCAAGCCAAGGGCACAAATGGATTTTGACAGCCACAGACTACTTCACCAAATGGATAGAAGCAGTAGCACTCAAAGAGGCAAATGAGTCTAGCATCTTAGACTTTTATGAGGGAATAACAACCAGATTTGGTGTACCTGCTACAATAATCTCTGATAATGCATTGGCATTCATTGGATCTAGGGTGACTGAGTGGGCTGTCAAGAATGGTATTTACCTAAGCACTTCATCGAACTATTACCCTCAGGGTAATGGCCAGGCCGAGTCTACAAACAAGAACTTGTTGAGGATCATTAGGAGGACTCTTGATGAGAATCAGAGGTCTTGGCATACCAAACTGAAATCAGCCTTATGGGCTGATAGGATAACTCCCAAAAGATCCACAGGTAACTCTCCATTTAGGCTTGTCTATGGAAGAGAGGCAATCTTGCCCATGTCACTTGAGTTGCCAACGTTGGAACTCATGAAGCAGCTGGAGTTGCTAGAGTTTGAGCCCATGGAGGTGAGGTATGCAGAGTTGATGGAGCTGCGAGATCGAAACCGGGCATCCCAAGTGGGAAAAGGATCAAGCTTTGATCAAGAAGACCTTTGATAGGAAGGCCAAAGATAGATCTTTTCGGTTTGGAGATCTAGTGTTAAAATGGGATGTGGATAGAGCAAAACCGGGAAGGCATTCAAAATTTGATGCCATTTGGAGTGGCCCATACATGGTCACAAAGTGCAAGAACAACAATGCTTTCCAATTGGCCTCATTGGATGGTGAAGAACTGCAGATTCCAGTCAATGGAATCTATCTCAAGCGTTGCTTCTAGAGGGAAGTTCACTACCTCTGTAAATATTAGATTAGATTTTCTTTCCTCCAAGTGCTTGTGCACATTGTTTTTTGTAGGTTAGTTTTGTTTTCCCTAAGTGCTTTGGCACAACTTGCTGTCCATGGAGATGTTTTGCAGTCTTTTGCTTTCATCAGGTGATATTCCATCTTCCTCCTTACACATTCTTAGTCAGTTGGGATTCTAAACTGAATGTTTGATAACTCCATGCCCAATGGACTACTTCAGGCTACTGGTCTTTTCACCTAGCAGGCAGGTACCCCCGCTGAGTCACCAATTGTTATCCAAAATTCACCCCCCAGAGTAAATTTTGATAACATGCATTGAATTCTCAAGCCCCAGGCAAATTGATTGATTCAGGGCAAAAAATCATGTTTCTAGGGTCCCCTCAGATTTTTTCTAACTCCCTGGCCGAAGAAGAAAAGAGCAAGTTACGAGAAAATGTGAAAAGTTGCGAAAACAAACAAGCTTGGGCGGGAAAAATCATGAAAAATGGCTAAGTCCTAGTCCTCATGCAGTCGGGACGTGAGGGACATCGGGCGCGAATCGGCCGAAGGCCGAGGGCGTCTGCGAGCGAGCAAAAGGAACATCCGGGCCGTCGGGACCACGCGGGGCGTGGAAAGCCGGTTCGGCGAAGGAGAAGAAAATCGACTAACTGCTCTGGGACATTTGGGACAAGAAGACGCGAAGGGCGAACCACGCGAAGAGAAAAGGCGAAAAGGAGAACTTTCATTTCGGGCGGACATTTTGTCCCAGGACATGAGGACATTTGGGACAAGAAGAATGCGAGAGGATGGAGGAAAATTTGGGCAAAAATGGGGAACTCTTGTACTGGGACATCCGGGACAAAGGGACGTGGAAGACGCGGATAGCCAAAAAATCGAGAGCCAATCAGATCACGCCACGTGTCACCGGCAAAAAAGGGACAGGGAAGCCCATTTCGGGCGGATCGGAAGTTTTTGTCCCAGACAGCACTGGGACATCAGGACAAAATGGACGCGGTGGACGTGAAAGAGCCAGGGCAGACCCACGGACCAACCAAATCATGACACGTGTCACAAGGAGAAAAGTCCAAAATTCAAAGGGCGAGTTTTGAGGGTCAGCCCGAGCCAATCAAAAGAGGACACGTGTCCTATGGAGCAAGGAATGCGGAGCTCGGGGAGGAGTTAGAGAATTTGGCAAGAAGTTCACCCAAAAGCTAAAAGTAAAGGTCTACCCCATGCCCCTGATGACCAATCAATGCATGCCACGTGTCATCCAGGTGGCAGAGCGCGGGAAGAAATTTAAAAATCCGTTTCACCTGTTTTGTGCCCTAAATCTTCAGATCTCCATATCTTTTGATCCAGAGCTCAGATTTGCACGTTCTTTATATCAACGGAAAGCTTATGAAATTCTCTACATGATTAGGGTTAATCTTGAATTTTGGTGTAGTCTAGAGAGAGAAAATTGAGAAACAGCTCTGACGCGTGTTCATGGCCAGAAGTGACATTTCAGCGACCAGATTTAATGCAGAATGGGTCGCATTCTCCTGTAATTCGGTCAAAATGATAGGGTATGGGTTTGTAAGGTCCCCCATGCCATTTTAATGCACCTGCAGTCAAGAAGGAATGGGCTCTCACGTTTTTGTACGTTTCTGTCTCCTAGGCTCGACCCATGTAATGTAAAAGCCAGATTTGGCTCATTTCTAAAAGGGAAACATTTTTGGGCATAGCAGACTTCTTCTTTCACCTCCAGCAAGTGATTGATGCAAGGATCAGACCTCTCCAAAGATTGTAATAGTTTTCTTTTACCTCTCTGAGGGTGTAATGCGTGTTTTTTGACTTGAAATGATAATGCTGCTCTGTGAATGGGTTTTCCTCTGGTTTTTTTAGATCCTCTTTTGTATTATTTGCTTCATTTCAGATCCTAAATTATACCTTATCGATCTGTGTGTGTGTTTTATGTTGTGAACTTTGATTTGTGTCTATTTCTATTTGATGACAAATATGTTTCACCACTCCTTTTGGTGCATCACCATCTTTAGTTAGTTTCAATTTCTTGCACTTTCTACCCCTGTCTCCTTGCGAGTTAGAGTAGGATTAGGATCGAACCTCTGTAGTTGTGCAAACGTATTAGATTTTCTTGTTAATGGTTTAGAGTTTAGGGTTAGGGATTTAGGGTTTAGGTTTTAGTATTTAGGGTTTAGGTATAATGGTTTATGGTTTAAGATTTAGTGTTTAGGGTTTAGGGTTTAGTGGGTTTACAATTTGTAATTTAGGCTTTAGCTTCTAGGTTTTCTTGTTTAGGGATAAGGTTTTAGTGTTAGGGGTTTAAGGTTTAGGGTTTACGGCTTAGGGTTTAGGTTTTAGGGTTTATGGTTTAAGGTTTAGTAATAATGGTTTAGGGTTTAGTGTTTAGTGTTTAAGGTTTAGAGTTTAGGGTTTATAGTTTAGTGTTTAGGGTTTACATTATAGGTGTTAAAGTTTATTGTTTATGTTTTAGTGTTTAGTGTTTAGGGTTAAGGGTTAAGAATTTAGTGATTTAGTTTTAATGTTAAGGGATTAGGGTTTACATTTTAGGGTTTAGGGTTTAGGGCTTATTCTTTAGGGTTTAGGGTTTAGGGCTCAAGGCGAGGTTTAGGGTTTAGGGTTTAGGGATTAGGTTTTAGGTTTTAGGTTTTAGGTTGAAGGATAATAATATAGGGTTTAGGGTTTATGTTTAAGTGTTTAGGTTTTAGTCTTTAGGGTTTAGGGATTAGTTATTAGGGTTTACGATTCAGTGTTTAGTGTTTAGCGTTTAGAGATAAGGTTTTAGGGTTCATTTTAGGAGGTTTGCAGGTTTAGGGCTTGGGGTTTAGGGTTTAGGGTTTAGATTTTAGGGTTAAGGGCTAAGGGTTTAAGGATCATGGTTTAGGGTTGGGGTTTAGGGTTTAGATTTTAGGGTTTATGGCTTATGGTTTAGGGTTTAGGGTTTAGTGTTTAGGGTTTAGGGTTTATGGCTCAAATTTTATTGTTTGAAATTCATGGTTTAGGGTTTAGGGCTAAGAATTTAGGGTTTAGGGTTTAAAAGGTTTATGGATTAGGTTTTAGTATTTATGGTTAAGAGATAAGGGTTGAGGTTTAGGTTATAGGGGTTTAAAGTTTAGGGTTTAGGTTTAAGGGTTTAGGATTAAGGATTTAGGGCTCAAAATTTAGGGTTTAATATTTAGTTTTTAGTTTTTAGGGTTCAAGGTTTAGGGTTTATTGCTAAATATTTAGGGTTTAAGTTGTTTAGGGTTTAGGTTTTAGGGTTTAGGGTTTAAGATTTAGGGTTTAGGGTTTAAGGTTTAGGGTTTAGGGTTTAGTACTTAGGGTTTAGTTTTTAGGGTTTAGGATTTATGGCTAAGAGTTTAGGCTATAAGGGGTTTGATTTACGGTTTAGAATTTAGAATTTTTGCTCATGGTTTAGCGTATAGGGTTTACGGTTTAAGGGTAAGGGCTTAGGGCTTATGGATTAGGGTGTATGGTTTAAGTTTTAAGTATTAAGGTTTAGGGTTTAGCACTTATGGTTTACGTAATAGGGTTTAGAGATCAAGGTAAAGGGTACAAGTTTTTATAGTTTGTGGTTTAGGGTTTAGGATTTATGGTTTAGGGTTTATTTTTAGTGTTTATAGTTTAGGGCTCGGGATTTAGGGCTAAAGGTTTAAGGTTTAGTGGTTTTAGGGAATTAGGGTCTAGGGTTTAGGGTTTAGGGTTTAGGGATCATGGTTTAGGGTTAAAGGCTTATGGATTAGGGATTAGGGATTAGGGTTTAGGGTTTAAGTTTTAGGGTTTATGGATAAGGGTAAAGGGTATCAGGTTTATAGATTAGGGATTAGGGTTTAGGGATTAAGTTTTAGGGATTAGGGTTTAGGGTTTAGGGTCTAGGGTTTAGGTCTCAAGATTTAAAGTTTAGGGTGTAGGATTTAGGACGAATGGTTTAGGTTTTATAGGGTATATGGTTTAGGTTTGAGGTTTTAGGTTTTAGGGTTTAGGGTTTAGAGCTCATAGTTTAGGGTTTAGGGTTTAGGGCTAACAACTAAGTGTTTAGGGTTTATTCTTTAGGTTTTATGGTTTAGGGTTTAGGATTTAGGAATGGAAGTTTAGGGTTTAGGATTTAGGGATAGGGACTTAGGTTTTTAATGGTTTAGGGTTTAGGGCTAATTGTTTAGGGTTTAGGGTTAAGGATTTTTAGGGTTTAGGTTTTAGTGTTTAGGGTTTAGGGCTCATGTATCGGGGTTTAGGTTTTAGGGTTTAGGGATCGGGGTATATCGTTTATGGTTTAAAATTGAGGGTTTTGGGTTTTAGGTCTTAGGATTTATGGTTTATAGTTTAGGGTTAAGGGTTTATGGCTAATGGTTAAGGGTTTAGGAGGTTTATTATTTATGGTTTATAATTTAGGGTTTATCATTTACATTTTAGTTTTTAGGGTTTAGGGTTTATTTTTTAGGGCTTGTAGTTTAGGGTTTAGGACTAAGGGTTTAGGGTTTATGGTTTAAGGTATTTATGGTTTAAGATTTAGGGTTGAGGGTTTAGGGTTTAGGATTTAGGGTTTAAGGATTTGGGTTTAGGGCTTAAGGTTTAGGGTTTAGGGATTAGGGTTTAGCGTTTAGTATTTAGGGATAGTGGTTTAGGGTTTAGGGTTTAGGGTTTAGAGCTCAGTATTTAGTGCTTAGGGTTGATGGTATAGGGATTAGGACTAAGGGTTTAGGATTTAAGGTTTTAGGGGTTTAGGGTTTAGGGTTTAGGATTTAGGGTTTATGGCTAAGGGTTGAGGTTTTAGTGTTTAGGGCTCGGGGTATATGATTTAGGGTTTAGTTTTTAGGGTTTAGTGTGTAGAGTTTAAGATTTCATGTTTAGGGTTTAGGATTTAGGGTTTAGGGCTCGGGTCTAGGATTTACGAGTTTAGGTTATAGGGCTAATGGTTTAGGGATTATGATTTGGGTGCTTTAGGGTTTAGGGATTAGGGTTTAGGTCTCGGGTTTAGAGTTTATGGTTTATGGTTTAGGGCTTAGGGTTTGGCATTTAGGGCTAAAGGTTTAGGGTTAGGGTTTAGGGCTAGGGATTTTGGGTTGAGGGTTCATGGCTTAGTGTTCATACTTTAGGGTTTTAGGTTTTAGGGATAAGAGATCAAGATATATTGTATATGGTTTAAGGTTTAGGTTTAGGTTTTTGGGTTTTAGGCCTAAGGATTAGGGTTTATGTTTAGGGGTTTAGGGTTTAGGGCTAAGGTTTTAGGGTTTAAGGCTAATGGTTTAGGGTTTAGGGTTTAGTGTTTTGGGCTTATTACTAAGGGTTTAGTTTTTAGGGTGAAGGGTTTAATATTTAGGGTTTATGGGGTTTACAATTTAGGGTTTAGGATTAAGATTTTAGGGTTTAGGGCTCATTATTTAGGTTTTAGGGTTTATGGCTTAGGGTTTTGGGTTTAGAGTTTATGGTCTAAGGATAAGGATTTAAGGTTTACGGTTTACAATTTAAGGTTATGGGTTTTTATTTAGGTTTTAGTGCTCGGTGTTTAGGGTTTAGGGTTTAGGGTTCAAGGTTTAGGGTTTAGGGATCGGGAATTAGAGTTTAGGGCTTAGGGTTTATGGTTTAGGTTTTGGGTTTAGGTTTTATGGTTTATGGCTAAGGGATAAGGTTTAGGGTTTAGGATTTAGGGCTAGGGATTTATTGTTTAGGGTTTAGGATTTATAGCTCAAGGTTTAGGGTTTAGGGTTTAGGTTTTCAGGATAATTTTTTTTTAGGATATAGGGTTTAGGGTTTAGGGTATAGGGTATATGGTTTAGCATTTAGGGATCGGGGTATATGGTTTATGTTTTAGAATTTAGGGTTTATGGTTTATTTCTCGGGCTTATGTTTTGTTATTTAGGGTTAAGATTAATGGCTAATGGTTTAGGGTTTAGGAGTTTCATTGTTTATGGTTTAGTGTTTAAGGTATAACATTTACAATTTAGTTTTTAGGGTTTAGGATTTAGTATTTAGGGCTTACGGTTTAGGTTTTAGGGCTAAGAGTTTAGGGTTTAGGGTTTAGGGCTCAAGGTTTACGGGTTAATGGTTTAGGGCTTATTGTTTAGAGTTTAGGGTTTAAGGCTAATAGTTTTTGGTTTATGTTTGATGGTCAAGGTATAGGGGTTTAGGGATAGGGGTTTATGGTTTAGGGTTTAGGGTTTAGAGCTTACGGTTTAGGGTTTATTGTTAACATTTTAAGGTTTAGGTTTTACGGTTTAGGGTTTTGTGCTCAAGGTTTAGGGTTTAGGGATCGGGGTATATGGTTTAGAGTCTAGGGTTTAGGGTTTACAGGTTTAGGGTTTAGGTCTTAGGGTTTAGTATTTAGGTCTCATGGTTTAGTGTTTAGGTCTTATGGTTTAGGATTTAGGTTTAGTAATTTAGGGTTTAGGTCTAGGGTTTAAGAGTTTAGGTTTTATGTCTTAGGATATACGGTTAAGGGTTTAGACATTAGGGGTTTAAATTTTAGGGGTTAATGTTTAGAGTTTAGGAATTAGGGTTTAAGGTTTAGAGGTAAGGGTTTAGGGCTCGGGGTTTAGGGGTTACGATTTTAGTTTTAGGGCTAAGGATTTAGGGATTAGGATCGGGAGGTTTATAATTTAGGGATTATGGTTTAGGGCTCGGGGTTTAGTATTTAGGGTTTCGAGACTTAGGATTTGGGGTTTAGGGCTAAGCGTTTAGGGTTTAGAGTTTTTAGGGCTAGGGGTTTAGAGTTCATGGTTTATTACACAATGTTTATAGTTTAGGGATTAGGTTTTATGGTTAAAATATCGACTATAAGGGTTAGGGTTTAAGGTTTAGGTTTTAGGGTTTAGGGTTTAGTGTTTAGTTTTTAGGGTTTAGGGTTTAGAGTTTAGGTTTTAGAGTTTAGGGTTTTAGGGTTTACGGTTTAGGGTTAAGGGTTTGGGTCTAGTACTAAGGGTTAAGAGTTTAGTGTTCGGGCTCGGGGTATATGATTTAGGCTTTAGTTTTTAGTGTTTAGTGTTTAGAGTTTAGGATTTAGGGTTTAGGATATAGGGATTAGGGTTTAGGGATTTGGGTTTAGGGTTTAGGACTCAAGGTTTAGGGTTTATGGTTTAGGTTTTAGGCTAAGGGTTTAGGGATTATAATTTGGGTTATTTAGGGTTTAGAAATTAGGGCTTAGGGCTTAGGGTTTAGGTATCTGGGTTTTGGGTTTAGGGCTAGGGGCTTATGGTTTAGGGTTTATGGTTGTGTTCATAGTTTAGGGTTTAGGTTTTAGGGCTAAGAGATTAGGCTATATGGTATAGGGTTTAAGGGTTAGAATCTAGGTGTTAGGGTTTTTAGACCAAGGTTTAGGGTTTATGGTTTATAGTTTAGGGTTTAGGTTTAAGAGTTTAGGGTTTAGGGGTAAGGGTTTAAGGTTTACGGCTAATGCTTTAGG
Organism: Taxus wallichiana var. yunnanensis; assembly: GCA_018340775.1. Lineage (NCBI taxonomy): Eukaryota > Viridiplantae > Streptophyta > Pinopsida > Cupressales > Taxaceae > Taxus > Taxus wallichiana. The sequence continues at coordinate 8,008,746 of CM031234.1, forward strand.
GTTTATGGCTTAGGTTTTAGGGTTTAGGGTTCAGGGTTTAACATTTAGGGAATATTTCTAAGGATTTAGGGTTTATACCAAATGGTTTAATGTTTAGGGTTTAGTGGTTTTTGATTTAGGGTTTAGGATTAAGGGTTTAGAGGGTTTAGAGTTTAGGGTTTATGGCTCAATGTTTAGGATTTAGGGTTTATGGTTTAGGGTTCAAGGTTTAGGGTTTATATTTTATGGTTTAGGGATAAGGGTTTACGGTTTACGATTTACAATATAAGGATATAGGTTTTGGATTTAGGGTTTAGTTTTAGGGTTCAAGGTTTAGGGTTTAGGGTTTAGGGATCAAGAATTAGGGTTTAGGGCTTAGGGTTTGAAGTTTGGATTTTGAGTTTATGTCTTAGGGTTTAGTTCTAAGTTCTAAGATTTAGGGTTTAGGATTTAGGGCTAGGGATTTATTGTTTAGGGTTTAGGATTTATGGCTCAAGATTTAGGGTTTAGGGTTTAGGTTCTTAGGATATTTTTAGGATATAGGGTTTAGGGTTTAAGATTTAGGGTTTAGGGATTAGTGTTTAGGGATCAGGGTATAGGGTTTATGGTTTAGAGTTTAGGGTTTAGGGTTTATGTTATTATTGTTTAGGGTTAATGGTTTATGGATAATAGTTTAGGGTTTAGGAGGTTTATTGTTTATGGTTTAGTGTTTAAGGTATAACATTTACATTTTAGTGTTTAGGGCTTGTACTTTAGGGTTTAGGGTTTAGAGTTTAGGATTAAGGATTTATGGCTTATGGTTTAGAGTTTAGTGTTTAGGGCTAAAGTTTTAGGGTTTAGGATTTAGAAATAGGTGTTTAGGGATAGGGGTTTAGGGTTTAGGGTTCACGGTTGAGGGTTTTAGATATAGGGTTTATGGTTAAGGTTTTAAGTTTTAGGGTTTACAACTTAGGGTTTATGGTTTAGGTTTTAAGGATCAAGGTTTAGGTTTTAGGGATCGGGGTATATGGTTTAGAGTTTAGGGTTTAGGGTTTAGGTTTTAGGTCTTAGGGTTTAGTTCTTACTATTTAGGTTTTAGGGTTTATGATTTAGGGTTAATGTTTTAAATTTTAGGGCTAAAGGTTAAGGGTTAAGTGTTTATGGTTTAGGGCTCGTGGGTTTGGCATTTATGGCTAAAGGTTTAGGGTTTAGGGCTATGTGTTTAGGATTAAGGATTTATCGCTCTGTATTTATAGTTTAGGGTTTAGGTTTTGGTCTTTAAGAGATGAGGATATAGGGTATATGATTTAAGGATTGGGGTTTAGGTTTTAGGGATAAGAGATGAGGCTATAGGGTATAGGGTTTAAGGTTTAGGGTTTAGGTTTTAGGGTTTTAGGTGTAGGGTGTAGGGTTTATAGTTTAGGATTTATGGTTTCGGTTTAAGATTTTAGGGTTTAGGGTTTAAAGCTTATGTTTTAGGGTTTATGGTTTAGGATTAAGGATTTAGTGTTTAGGGATCAATGTACGGGTTTGTGGTTTAGAATTTAGGGTTTATGTTTTATATTTTATGGTTAAGGTTTTATTACTAATGGTTTAGGTTTTAGTAGGTTTATTATTTATGGTTTAGTGTTTAGAGTATAACATTTAAATTTTAGTGTTTAGGGTTTAGGATTTAGTTTTTAGGGATTTCGGTTTAGGGTTTAGGGCTTATGATTTAGAGTTTAGGGTTTAGGGTTTAGTGATCAAGGTTTATGGTTTAGGGTTAAGGGTTTAGGGATTATAGTTTATGGTTTAGGGTCTAGGGTTTAGGGCTAAGGGTTTAAGGTTTAGGGTTTAGGGATAGGGTTTAGGGCTTAGGGCTCATGGTTTAGGGTTTTGAATATAAAGGTTTTAAGGTTTAGGGTTTAGGGTTTAGGGCTCAAGGTTTAAGGTTTAGGGATTAGGGTATATGGTTTAGAGTTTGGGGTTTAGGGTTTAGGGCTTAGGTCTCGAGGTTTAGTTCTTAGGGTTTAGGGTTTAGGGTTTAGGGCTAAGGGCTTACGGTTTAGGGTTAATGGTTTAGGGTTTAAGGATAGTGGTTAAGGTCTTAGGATTTAGGGCTCGGGGTATACGATTTAGGGTTTAGAGGTTAGGGTTTAGTGTGTAGATTTTAGGATTTAGGTTTTAAGGTTTAGGCATAAGGGTTTAGGGTTTAGGGCTCGGGGTTTACGGTTTACGGTTTAGGTTTTAGGGCTAAGGGTTTAGGGATTTGGATTTGAGACATTTATTATTTAGGGATTAGGGTTTATGGCTCAAGGTTTAGGGTTTAGGGTTTTAAACTTAGGATTTGGGGTTTAGGGCTAAGGGTTTAGGGTTTAGGGCTAGGGGTTTAGGGTTGATGGTTTATGGTGAAATATTTATAGTTTATGCTTTAGGGTTTAGGTTTAAAATATATGGTTATAAGGGTTAGTGTTTAGGGTTTAGGTTTTAGGGTTTAGGGCTAAAGGTTTAGGGTTTAGTGTTTAGGGTTCGGGGTTTAGGGTTTAGGCTTTACATTTAAGGGTTTACGACTTAGGGTTAAAGGGTTAAGGTTTAGGGCTAAGGGTTAATGGTTTAGTGTTTAGAGCTTATGGTATATGGTTTAGGGGTTAATTTTTAGGGTTTAGGGGTTATGGATCGAACTTAGGGTTTACGGTTTAAGTTTTAGGGCTAAGGGTTTAGGGATTATGATTTAGGTGGTATAAGGTTTAGGGATTAGGGTTTAGGGCTCGGGGTTTAGGGTTTAGGTTTTAGTGCTCATAGTTTAGGGTTTAGGGATAAATGTTTAGGGTTTAGTGTTTAGGGCTAGGGTTTTAAGCTTGACAGTTTATGGCTCGGTGTTCATAGTTTAGGGTTTAAGGTATAGGGTTTAGGTTTTAGGGTTTATGGTTTATGGTTTAGGGTTTAGGGTTTAGGTTTAAGAGTTTAGGGTTTAGGGTTGAAGGCTAATGGTTTAGGGCTCAAGGTTTATAATTTAGGGCTTATTGCTAAGGGTTTAGGGTTTAGGGTGAAGGTTTTAACGTTTAGTTATTAAGGGGTTTATGATTTAGGATTTAGGATTAAGGGTTTTTGTTTAGGGTTTAGGGTTTAGGGTTTAGGGCTCAATGTTTAGGCTTTAGGGTTTAATGATTAAGGTTTAGGGTATAGGAATCAATGTTTAGGGCTCGGGTTTAGAGTTTAAATCTTATGGTTTAGGGATAAGGATTTACAATTTATGGTTTATGATTTAAGGCTATTAGATTTGGATTTCAGGTTTACTGAGATCAATCTTTAGGGTTTAGCATTTAGGGGTCAAGGTTTAGGGTTTAGATTTTAGGGATCATGAATTAGGGCTTAGGGCTTAGGGTTTATGATTTAGCTTTTGGGTTTAGGGTTTATGGCTAAGGGCTAAAGTTTATGGTTTTAGATTTAGGGATAGGGATTTATTGTTTAGGGTTTAGGATTTATGGCTTAGGATTTAGGGTTTAGGTTTTCTAGATAATGTGTTAGGATATATGGTTTAGGGTTTAGGGTTTAGGGTTGAGCATTTAGGGATAAAGGTATAAGGTTTATGGTTTAGTATTTAGGGTTTAGGGTTTATGTTTTATTATTTAGGGTTAAGGGTCTATGGATCTTGGTTTAAGGTTTAGGAGGTTTATTGTTTTATGCCTTAGTGTTAAGGGTATAACATTTAGATTTTAGTGTTTATGGTTTAGGATTTAGTGGATAGGGCTTATGGTTTAGGGTTTAGGGTTTAGGACTCAAGGTTTAGGGTTTAGGGTAAATGATTTAGGGATTATTGTTTAGAGTTTAGGTTTTAAGGCTAAGGGTTTAGGGTTTATGGTTTAGGGATAGGGGTTTAGGGTTTTAGATATAGGGTTTACTGTCTAAGGTTTTAAGGTTAAGGCTTTAGGGTTTAGGGTTTAGGGCTCAAGTTTTAGGGTTTAGGGATTACGATATATAGTTTAGAGTTTAAGGTCTAGGGTTTAGGGTTTAGGGTTTAGCTCTCATGGTTCAGTTCTTAGGGTTTAGGATTTAGGGTTTAGGGCTAAGGGTTTACGGTTCGGGGTTAATGGTTTAGGGTTTATGGATATGGGTTAATGGTTTAGGGTTTACGTTTATGGATATAGGGTTAATGGTTTAGGGTTTAGGGTTAAGGTTTTAAGGTTTAGGATTTTCATCTCAAGTTTTAGGGTTTACGGTTTAGGTTTTAGGGTTTAGGATTCGGATTTAGGGATAAGGGTTTATGGTTTATGGTCAAGAGATCACGGCATATGGTATAGGGTTTAAGGTTTATAGTCTAGGTTTTAGGGCTCATGTTTTAGTGTGTAGGGTTTAGAGTTTAGGAATTAGTGGTTAGTTATAAGCATATAGGTTTTATGGCTAACGGTTTAGGTATATTACGAGGTTTAGGCTTAGCGTTTAGGTTTTAGATTTTAGAGTTTAGGGTTTAGGGATCAAGGTTTAGAGTTTAGGGTTTAGGGATAAATGTTTATGGTTTAAGGTTTAGAGTTTTGGGTTTAGCGATAGGGGTTTAGGGTTTAGGTCTCGGGTTTAGGGTTTAGGGTTTAGGGCTCATGGTTTATGGGTTAAGGTTTAAGAACTAGGGTTTATGGTTTAGGATTTATTTTTTTAGGGTTTAGGAATTAAGGCTTATGCCTTAGGGCTCAAATTTTAGTGTTTAGTGTTTAGGGTAATATATTTCAGGTTTAAGGTCTAGGGTTATAGGATTTAGGGTTTAGGGTTTAAGGTTTAGTGTTTAGGATTTAGTGTTTAGGGTTAAGCATTAAGGAATTATCATATAGGGTTTAGGGTTTAGGGTTTAGGGATAAGGGTCTATGGAAAGTGTTTTAGGGTGTAGGTTTTAGCGCTCATGGTTTAGGGTTTAGGGTTTTGATTTTATGGCTCGTGTTTTAGAGTTATGATTTTAGGTTTTATGGTTTAGGGCTTAAGGCTAAAGGTTTAGGATTTAGCATTTAGGGATTAGAATTTAGGGTTTACGGCTCATGGTTTAGGGTTTAGTTTTAAGGGTTTAGGGTTTCAGATTTAGGGGTTTAGGGCTCAAATATTAGGGTTTATTGTTTATATTTTATGGTTTAGGGCTCGTGGGTTTAGTGTTTAGGGTTTTTGGTTTGGGGCTTAGGACTTATGGTTTGGGGTTTAGGGTTTAGGGTGTTTAGGGTTTAGAGTTTATTTTTTAGGACTTAGTGTTTAGGGTTTTTGGTTTTGGGCTTAGGGTATAGGGTTTAGGGTTTTAGGTATTAGGGCTAAGGGATTAGGGTTTAGAATTTAGTGTTTAGGGCTAATGGTTTAGTGTGAGGGGTTTAAAGTTTAACATTTATCGCTCATGGATTAGGATTTAGGGTTTAGGGTTTATGGCTCAAGTTTTACTATTTAGGTTTTAGGATTTTATGTTTAGGGATTAAAGTATAGTGTTTAGGATTCAGGGCTCGGGTTTAGAGTTTAGGGTTTAAGGTTTAGGGCTATGGGTTTAGGGTTTAGGGTTTAGGGTTTAGTGTTTAGTATTTAGGATTTAAGTTTTAGGGATAAGGGTTTAGGGTTTATGGTTTAAAGTCTTTACGGTTTATGATTTAGGGTTTATGGAATAGGGTATATGGTATAGGTTTTAGGGTTTAATATTTAGGGTTTAGGGCTTAGGGTTTATGGGTTATGGTTTAAGGTTTAGGGTTTAATGCTAATGGTTTACGGTTTTAGGGGTTAAGGTTTATGAGGTTTCTATTGAGGGTTTAGGGTTAAAGGTTTAAGATTAAGGTTTTATGGTTTAGGGTTTAAGGTTTAGTTTCTAGGGTTTAGGGTTTAGTTTTTAATTTTTAGGGTTAAGGGTTAAGGGTTTAGGGTTCATGGTTTAGGGTTTAGGTTTTAATATTTAGGGTTTATTTTTAGGGGTAAGGGTTAAGGGGATAACAACTTATGGTTTATGGTTTAGGGTTTATGGCTTAATGTTTAGGGTTTAGCATTTGAGGCTCACTATTTACGGCTTTCCATTAGGATTCGGGGCTCAGGATTTAGGGTTTAGGGGTTAGGGCTAAGGGTTTTGGGTTTACGTTTTGGGGGTTTTATTGATGGTTTAGGGTTTAATGTTTAGTGTTTATTTTTACGATTAAGCATTTAGGGATCATGGTTTATGGTTTAAGGTTTAGGGTTTAGGGTTTAGGATTTAAGGTTTAGAGTTTATGATTTAGGGCTAGGGTTTTAGGGTTTATAGTTTAAGGATCATGGTTTAGGGTTTAGGTTTAAGGGCTAGGGGTTTAGGGCTTAGGGATCATGGTTTAGGGTATACACTTCAGGGTTTAGGGATAAGGATTTAAGGTTTAGGGTTTATGGGAGTTGAGGCTTTAGGATATATGGTTTATTGTTTAATGTTTAGGTTATAGGGTTTAGGGTTTAGTGTTTAGTATTTAGTGTTTAGTGTTTAGGGCTCGAGGATTAAGGGCTAGGGTTTAGGGTTAAGGGTTAAGGGTTTTTAGTTTAGGGCTAATGGTTTAGGGTTTAGGTTTTGGGGATTTACATTTAAGGGTTAGGGTTCGGCATCGTGGTTTAAGTTTTAGGGTTTAGGGTTTAGGGATTTTGTTTAGGGCTAAGGGTTTAGGGATTAGGTTTAGGGGATTTATTTTTAGGTTTTAGGCTTTAGGGATAAATTTTTAGGGTTTGGGGTTTATTTTTGAGTGCTAAGTGCTTAGGTTTTAGAATTTATGGCTTATGTTGTAGGGTTTATGGTTTAGGGATTACGGTTTATGGTTTAGGGTTTATAGTTAGTATTTTAGGGTTTATGGATCAAGTTATATTGTATAGGGTTTAGGGATAGGGATTTTGGGTTTATGGTTTATAGGGTTTATTGTTTAGGTTTTATGGTTTAGGGTTTCTAATTTTGAGTTTAGTGTTTAGGGTATAGGGATAGGGGTGTAGGATTTAGTTTTTTTGGGGTTTACCATTTAGTTTTTAGGGTTTAGAGTTTGACGTTTAGGATTTAAAGATTATGGTTTATATTTTAAGTTTTAGGTTTTAGGGCTTAGGGTTTAGGGTGTAGGGTTTATGCTTTAGATTTTAGGGATTTGGGTTTAGGGTTTAGGGTTTAGGGCTAAGGGTTTAAGGATTAGGGATTTGTAGATTAGGTATTATGGTTTAGGATTTAGTGTTTAGGGATTAGGGCTCACGCGCTTTAGGGTATAGGTTAGTGTTAAGATTTTAAGGATCATGGTTAAGGGTTTATGGTTTAAGGTTGATGGTTTAGGGTTTAGTGTTTATATTTTATGTTTTAGGTTTTAGGGTTTATGGTTTAAGGTTTACGGATCATGGTTAAAGGTTTAGGGCTTACAGTGTAGGGTTTTAAAATAAGGGTATATGGTTTATGGTTTAAGGTTTAGGGCTCGGGGTTTAGTGTTTAGGGATTAAGGTTTAAGGTTTAGGGTTTAAGGTATAGGTTTTAGGGTTTAGGGTTAAGGGTTTAGGGCTAGGGGTTTAGGGTTTAGGATTTAGGGCTCAAGGTTTAGGTTTAGGGTATATGGCTAAGGTTTTATGGTTTATGGTTTAGGGGTTTACGGTTTAGGATTTAGAGTTTAGGATTTATAATTTAGGGTTTAGTGTTATATTTTACGATTTAGGTTTTAGGGTCTAGGGCTCAGGGTTTAAGGTTTAGGATTCACAATTTAGGATTTAGGGTTTAGGATATAGGTCTAATGGTTTAGGGTTTAGAGCTTGGGGATTTTATGGTTTAATGTTTTGGGCTTAATTTTTAGGGTTTACGGTTTTGGGTTTGGGTTTCAGCTTTAGGGTTTAGAGTTTAGTGTTAGTGTTTAGGGTTTATGGTTTATGGTTTAGGGTTTAGGGTTTAAGGTTTAGTTTTTAGTGTTTAGGGTTTAGGGATTAGTGTTTATGGTTTAGGATTTTAATATCAAGTTTTAGGGTTTATGGTTTAGGTTTTAGTGTTTATGGCTAAGTGTTTAGAGTTTAGGGTTTATATTTTAGGGCTAGGGTTTTTGTTTTTGGGCTCATGGTTTAAGGTTTATTTTTTAGGGCTAAGGTTTTAGGATTTAGGTTTTAGTAAATTTATGGTTTAGTTGTTATCCTTTAGGGCTAAGGATTTAAATTTTAGGGTTTAAGGTTTAGGTTTATGTTTTTAGGGATTAGGGTATAGGGTATATTTTTAGAGCTCATGGTTTAGGGATTAGGTTTTAGGGTTTGGGTTTTAGGTTTAGGAGATCGTAGAGTTTAGGGTTTAGCATTTAGTCTTTAAGTTTTAGGGTTTATCGCTAAGGGTTCAGGTGTATGTTTTGGGAGGTTTTATAATTTAGGCTTAATGGTTTATTTTTTATGGTTTAAGACTTGTTAGCATATGGATTTTCATGCATGCAAATGACATGCAACAAGTGGGAACAAAGTCCCTCCTCAATGAAGGTGAGGCTGCCTTTATTAAAAACCAAAACTCGTATTTACATCTGTACATTCAAAATTGTATGTGGGGGTTTTGGAACATCAATGGAAGAAAAGTGAATGAAGGAAATGGAATGAAATGAAAGAAAGGAGTGGAATGGAATGGACTGAAAGAACATGCAAGAATTAGGTAAAAACATAGCCTAATATTGCATGAAGAGAAAAGATGAATAACCAACACAAATAAAACGGAGTTTGAGTTAGCCAAACAAGAACATGCAAAAGGGAACACACATGAGCAAGTAGATAGTCAGAGCTTGATCACTGTGAACTAGAACAACTGATTACTAATGTTGACAATAAGATCAAAGATAATATTCACATGCAAGATTCAAACACCTAACATCTAATGAACATAAGAACACCAAATGCTACAAGAGACAATGAATGAGACACAAAGTTCTTATTCTATTAACTCCAAAATGTTTTTCACAAAGAACACAAATTTTCTTCTCTCGAAACAAATCTTGCACAAAAAGTATCTTCTTCTCCTCTCTCAAAGTCACCCTTTACAAATGAGCCCCTCACTTCCTTTTATAACCCAAAAGTTGGTTACAAAGTAGTTAGGGTTTTAAATGCACATTAAATAGGGCACTTAAGTGACTTTGAATTTTTCAACCAACCTTTAAAAAGTGACTAAAAATAGAAACCACTTAAGTTAAAAGGTCATTTAAGGAAAAATACATAAATAAAAGAAATGGGTACATGTGGACCCCACTTAAATGACTTGTATGCACACGTAGACATCCTAGTCAGCAATGTGCCACCTAGATCAAGACACCTAGGATCAGTGCCTTATCCATTGGGCCAAGAGTCCACCTATCCCGATCGTACGAGAATGAACTCATTGACTGTGCTCTACAATCCACCAAATGACAAGAGTGCTGAGCTTGAAACTTGAGCAATTCATCCACCCCTCTATCTGAGCAATATCCTGGTGTGAGAAGATTTGTCTTCATTCGTATTCATATTCACAATTCTCCACATGCTCCGAGTACCTTTCCATGGTGAATTATTCATTTGTCACGAGACCGTAGTCGTTACGCCACCTTGGTTTATCAGAATCCAGCTTCTGGTCTTTCGCCATTGAGAAGATCTCCAAGAGCCAAAATTGCAATTCACTACCTGGAGTTATGTCCTTTGTCTTTGTCACCATCCCAAAGTGTTGATCTCCCGAGCAAAATTCGTGAGACTTCAGAGTCTTGGAAATCCATCTCCTTTTCCCCATTGTGAACAAGTGGTGTTGAAAAATCATCGAAGTGATTTATGAATTCGTTGACACACACCTTAGCGTAGTATTTGGTCTTTTTTGGAGTGATGGATTCTAACATTTACGCAATCGCTTCCAAGTTTATCACTATTGGCTTGATGACCCTCTTTCAATTCTTCAGGGTATCATGTAGCCAGGTGGGAACCTCTCTAAGTACCTCATTGTACATGGTTCTCGTGTTCGTTGGGAATTGATCTTCATCATGCTGAAGGGGATCACTTTCGGGTGTTGCTGAAATTGAATCTTCTTGTTGTGAGAAAGATGTTGTCACCATTTTCTCCATTTGTGATGATTCTTCAAATGCAGGCAGTGAAAGAACCGGATCATCAACTTTTGGTTGAGAAGTTGTGACTACTTCCACAAGTTGGGCTGGTATATTTTGAGGTACTTCATCAACGAGTTCCACCTCTAGAAATTGTGTGATATAGATTACAGGTGCTTGCGCATGAACCAATGCTTTGAATTATAGTGTTGTGTTGTTGATTAGGCCTGAAGAATTAGGGCAATCATGTAAAGATGAATGATGAGTGGAATGAGAAATTCTTGAGATGTGCTCCTTCTTCACTTAGGTGTTTAGATGACTCAACTCACGAATGAGCCTTCAATCATATCGCTCTTAGCTTGATTACGAGCTCATGCATTTTCAACTTGAATTCAAACTCCCATGGCGATCCATGCCCTTCGTGTCGTCTTACCTTCTTTCCAAAACCAAACTCCCTGAGTTCTTCTCTGGCTCAACTCACTTGAATACCGAGCTTAACCCGACATTTTTGAAAAGAATGGTTTTACCACAATGCTCACGGTTCTTTCTTATTATATAACACTTGTAGTAAGAATGTTTTGGCTTTGCCATAATAAGCACAATTGTACCTCCCAAACGATGAGAAAATGCCATTACCAATAAAGACCTAATGCTGCCATGATGATGACCCAGGTTCAAGCCCTCAGCATGTCGATAGACACCCTTAAGACTGATTCTTGCTTTGCTGTCCCTCGGTATTTTGGCAGTGGATTCTGCAATCCCGGCTCCAATCAACAAGTTTCTCTGAACTTGGTAAAAGAATACTTTTTTTTATTGTCTGATTGGATGTACATAATGGAAGGGTATAAATATTGCCTATTGCCCTTAGAGTTTCTCAAAGAGACCATTTACAGGTAACAAGGATGTAGTACACGAAACGGCCAACCAGGTATTTTCAGAGTTGGCCTTCACATTCAATTCATTTCTAGGGAAAAGAATAAATAAAATGCTGAACAATATGAATCGTTTCATTCTGCACCGTAATAACCTTCATCAGGTCTCCTGGTAACACTCTCACTGTCACTTAATCGATTTTGATAAAAATGTTTTGAAGGAAAATCCCGAATTTGAGGATGTATTCGATACTGAGCAGATAACAACATAGTTGGTCGATCTGCTTGTTGGAAGCGACTTTCCAAAATGAAAAGGCGAGTCAACTCAACTAAAACTTTATCTCGTTCTTCTACTATAGCTGCAAGATTTTGCAACAACTGATGACGACTGTGGTCATTATTGTAGGATTGCCTGTAGCTTTCAGGAGCAAGTTTCTTAAGCAGTGCGCCGTAATAGTGCTGATATTGAACAAGATGAATAACATTCAACATTCCCCAGACTGTGTGTGTCCTGTCCCTGGCGCGTGAAGTTTCTTGAATGGGCGCGTGAAGTTTCTTGAGAGTATGGGTCGCGCACTGTTCCGTATGCTTCCTAAACTTCGCCCAAAATCACGAATGCTTGTCTGCGTTCTCATCCTTTGCATGCACGGAAAGCTTCTGGTGTTCTGGCACCTTCTCTTCCTGGCGCGTGGAAAGTTCTTTCCTCTAGTTGGTGCGTGCCTGAGCTGCTCCTTTCTGCATGCGTGGAGTGGTCTCCTTTCCTCAGCTGTTCATGTGATTACATCCCTTTTTGGATTATTCTTCTTCGGCCAGTGCGTGGCTTTTGTCAATTTCTGAGTCCTTTAAAAACTGTTCTAGTTCTTTCCTTATGTTGGGCGCCTCCTCCCAGCGTAGGAAGTTTTCCTTTGGACTGTTCACTTGCTGCGTTGAACAATGGTCTTGGGAAATGTGATAAAATAGCTGTTCTTCTTCAAAAACGTGGTGATCCTCAAACTGTTCCTTCTTCCTTTAAAATGTGGAAACCCTTCTCCCACAGCTTTGTGTGAAATTCAACTTTAGATTTTGATAAAACCTTTTTGATGAATGCGTGGAGCTTGAAAAACTAAAAACCTTCTTTGGATGCACAACTGATATTTCTTCATTCACAATGGCGTGAGTTCTCTTGCATAATGTTAACAAAATATTATGTCTTCCTGAAGAAAAAGAAGCTTCTGACTTTTTCCACCGGGTTTGATGGAGGAAGTTACGAGGATTAATTCAACTTCCTCTCATCCCGGGTAGTGGCTTAAGTGCCAGGGGAAATGGGAAAAGTAACGGGCAATTGCCAACGGGAATGGCAAAATGGGTTGGCAATCCCCGTCCAATTTCCCCATGTGGGAAATTGGGGAATTTTATGCCCGTTTGCCAATCCATGATTTGGCAATTGGCAGAGGAAAACCCACGTGCGGGAAATTTGAAGGAAATTGCCAGGAAAGTGGAAATCCGGGTTTGGGATGCCAACCCGGCAGTTGGAAACAAAAGCTAACTTCCCCGGCACTAAAACTTGTCGGATGAACCTTCATTTATATTTATTTAATTAAATACTCCTTAAGTGATTAATTTAATCAAACAAGGAGCAATTAATTAATTAAATATTAATTAATTATTTTAATGTATTTTAATGCGTTTTATAGCCTGGCGGGAAGAGTTCTTGCCCGAAAATCATGAAACGAAGACCGAAACGATCACAAAAATAAGATGATCACAAGGAGTCCAATGAACCATGCAAAGTAATACTTTTCAAAATTTTCTAATTTTTAATTATTCAATTGTTTTTGACAATTTTACGCAGTCAAAATTGGCTGATAACAGCTGGCTCTGATTGGGGACAAGGACTTCATGGACGTAGCAATGGACCCAGACCCAAATAGTCATGAACATGATCACAAAAAGATGGGGCACAAAAATGGGGTGACACAAGAGAGGAGACCGAAAAACAGGGAAACAAACAAACCAAAATCCTAATTACCTATGTACATACGGGGAACAACCCGTTTTCAATTCTGGTAATATTTGAGATACTGCCCACTGTAGGGCAAAGGCAAATGAGTTCCATCAGGATATGCCAAGTAGTAGGTACTATCTCCATAGAAGTGTCTTATTTTGAAAGGTCCTAGCCATAGCGAGTCAAACTTCCCATGCTTTCCCTTTGGCTCACGTCTTTTATCCCAGAGAAGAACTAAGTCATTGATTTGAAACTGTCTCTCTCTAGTTTTCCTGTCAAACAACTTATTTACCTTGGATTGATGTTCCTTGATCCTATTGGCCACTTGACTTCTTTGTTCCTCAAGCTTGGTTAGAAACATGACCCTTTTATCTAATGCATTGGTGAAGCATTCATCATCAACTGTCTGAGCTAATTTTAACACTGGTAGCTCCAATGTGACGGAGTTTGAGCATCGGTTCCCATACAGTTGAAATGGAGACATCCCAATTGCCCTTTTGGGAGTTATGCGGTCAGCCCATACAACATCGTATAACTTTTTGTGCCAAGTTCTTTGATTTTCTTCAACTAACTTGCGCACAATGGTAATGAGGTTTTTGTTGCTGGATTCAGCCTGACCGTTTCCCTGCGGGTAGTAATCTGATGAATGAGACAAAGATATCCCATATCCATAACAAAAACCTATCATCTCTGCAGAAGAAAAATTTGAGGCATTGTCAGTCACGATCTTGTGAGGAATTCCATAATGAACCAATATGTTTTCTTTGATGAAATCACATATTACTGCAGTAGATGTTTGTTTCACCGGTATAGCTTCTACCCATTTTGTAAAGTAATCAGTGGCGGTGAGCACGTGGGTATGACCAGCACTGGAATTAGGGTTCAAGACCCCGATGAAATCTAAACCCCATTGTTGAAAGGGTTCTTCAATGACAACTGGCTTCAAAGGCAATGCTGCCAACTTTGGTCTTCCGACAAATTGTTGACAGGCCTCACATTTGGTCACCCATTTCTGAGCATCAGAAAACATAGTGGGCCAGTAATAATGTGCTCTCAGAATTTTATGGGCTGTTACTGGGCCAGAAAAATGACCGCCACAAGCATGATTGTGGAAGGCTTCCAACAACCTAGGCTGTTGTTCTTTATCAACACATCTGAGGAACATGCCGTCAATTCCTTTCTTGAACAACGTGTTATCCCAAATGATGTATCTGGCAGCTCTTAGTTTGATTGCTTGTTTCTCTTTAGCTATCAGATTTTCTAGACACTCGCCGTATGTGAGGAAGTAGGCAATATCATAATACCATTCATCCGTGGTACTGACAAAAACTACCAATGGTAAATTTCCTTCAACTAGTTCTTCTTCAGAGTTATCTCATGGTTCATTCTCTGCAATGAGTTGGCAGAGTCCTCTCCCTCGAACCAACTTGGTAGGCTTGATGTCCAGATCATATTCTTGTATCTTGGAGACCCAATTACCTCTTTTAGATCCTGGTTCCTGTTGTGTCAACATTGATTTCACCGCGGTGTCCGGAACTAAGACTTTAGTGTGAGAATTCAACACGTAATACCTAAAGTGTTTCAGGGCTCTTACCACCGCGTACGCATGTCTCTCAAGAGGAGTGTAATTAAGTTCATGTTTCTTGAATCCCAAACTCATGAATGCGATAGGAGATTCAATCCCCTCTTGATTGTGCTGAGTCAAAATGGCAGAGATTGTGTGTGGCGAAGCATAACAATAAATTATAAAATCCTTCTTAAAATCGGGACACACCAATGTAGGAGCTTTTGCAATAGCACCCTTGATTTGCTCAAACACCTCTCTACCTTCCTTTGACCATTTGAAAGATTCTTTTCCTTTCATCATATCAGTGATTTCTTTAGTCAGCTCAGCGAAATCTGGCACGAACCTTCTCAAAAAGTTCACCTTTCCAAAGAAAGAGTGGACTCCAGGTTTACTTGTAGGCAAGGAAAGATTGTTTATAGCTTGAATGCGTTCAGGATCGATCTTAGTTCCTTCCTTAGAAACAATATGACCTAGGAGTTTACCTTCTGTAACTCCAAACACAGATTTTTTTGGATTCAGAGAAATCTTATGAAGTTTACACCTTTGCAAAATTTTCTCTAAATCTCTTAAGTGATCTTCTCGCTTCTTTGAAAACACTGTCAAGTCATCTAGGTATATCACAATGATCTTGTCCTTATAATCTGCAAACGCCATATCCATGGCCCTTTGAAACGTTGCACCAGCATTGATCAAACCGAAGGGCATTCTTCTATATGCGAACGTACCCCAGGGGGTAGTGAATGCAGTTTTATGTTGATCTTCTCTAGCCACCTCAATCTGATTATAGCCAGAGAAACCATCTAGCATAGATAGCATTTCCGATCCAGTTACTACCTGTAAAATATGGTCCATGACTGGCAGTGGGTAGTTATCCTTCAAGGAAGCCTGATTAAGATTGCGGAAATCCACGCAAATCCTAATTTCTCCATTTTTCTTACGAACTAGTACAATATTAGCTATCCAGGTCAAATGTCGAATAGGAAAAACTATTCGTGCATCTAGCATCTTTTGAACTTCATGAAATATTGTCCCTGTAATCTTGGGATTATATTGTCTTTGCTTTTTCCTGAATGGAACTGCGCCAGGCTTCAAGGGTATGGCATGCTCCATTTCCCAGGTTGGAAAGACTTCAAGTCTTCATATGAATATGCCAAGACGTCAGAGTATTTGGTAAGGAGATTTATGAATTTCCTGTGCTCCTCAGGTGAGCAACATTTACCAATATTGATCAGGCGAGGTTTATCCTTGGTGCCGATATTAATTTGCTCATAGTCAGCAGAATTTGCAGGTCCTGCCTGCTCTTTCTCTTTAATAAACCTGTCATGTTTGTCAAAAAGTTCTTCGAGTGAAACCAACCTTTGGGAATTTTATTTCCTTTGAGTTGAATGATGCCATCACCAGGATCTTCATTCTCAACTCCTTCCTGAATGGGTGAGGTAGTTGATTCACGAAATGCCGAATCACTTCCTTCAAAGTACAACTGTTCAAAATTTTCTCTCTTTTCCAAGAAGGCAATAATTTGTTGATCATCATTAAATACTTGCCAATTTTCTGCATTGTCAGGAACACTTGGCCTAAAAACCATTTCAATGGTGTATTTGTCTTGATCAAATTCTGAATGAGGAATCATTAATGACGCTGAGACTGCTAGAGAATCTACTTTGTCATTCTTTTCACGAGGGATGATTTAATGGAAAAAGTGTCAAAAACTTCTATGGCATCCCAAACTTTATTTCTGTAGTGTCTCAGACGATCGTTCTTTACCTGGAACTGATTTCTTACTTGTTTCACGATCAATTCCACATCTCCAAAGACTTCCAGATTTTTGATCCCTTTCTCTTCTGCAACTTGGAGGCCAAGGACTAATGCCTCGTACTCTAGTGTTATTAGTATTTGAAAATTCGAGTTTATAGGAAAAAGGAAATATTTTACCATTTGGAGATATGAGCACCACTCCTGCACCAGAGCCCGTTGAGCAACAACTTCCATCGAACTCAAGAGTCCAGATCTCATTGGAATCTTGGCAAGTGATCTCAAGGGTATGAACTTCTGTAGTCATCATATAATTACCCATACTTGAGCCTTGGAAAAGGATCTGCATGAGGATCTTCAGTTTTAGTTACTGTGAACTTTGCCTAAGCTTCCAACATAAGTTTCTTCATTTCTCCATTGATAGGAATCATGGCATGAGACCAGTCCATTTGAATCTCACCACCCAAATCCCTACAAAATTTCCTACTCAACAACATTCCATACGAGGCGGGGATATCAGCAACTAAAATAGTTACCTTAACTCACTTTTGAGGGAATTGGGCTAAAACCATTTGGGCGTCCTTAATCTGCCCGATCAGAGGAACTTTCTTGGTTTCCATAGAGTAACATGATCCAAATGTTCTCATACAAGTCAAACCAAGAGCATGTGCTACTTTTGTCGGCATCACATTATCCGAGGCTCCAGAGTCTATAATGCAATTACTTAACTTGCATCCATTGATAAGAAAAGACACAAAGAAAGGTTTGATCTTTTCATTTGAAGGTGTAGTGGCTGCCACAATATTTTGAGTTTTCCCATCTTTGGGAGTTTTTAGAATTCCTTTAGAGGAATGAACAGTAGAGTCGCCTTTGATAAACTAGACCAACTTCTCGAGCTGATCCTTGTTGGACTTCAAGTACTCTGCCTGTGACATGGAAATTTTTGTTTTATTGATATGATCAATGATATCAAATTTAGGCAAAGTAATTGCACTTGAAGTCTTAGATATGAGTTCTTTCGAACTTGATGATGGCACACTTTTGACCTTGGTCTCGGGCTTGATTGATACGGATGTGGAAGAAGAAGTTTTCTTCGTAATTGGTTTACTAACTGATTGATCTAACAAAGGCTCTCCTTTCTTTAAGATAGTCTTGACCTTTGAAACCTCAGTATCTCTGGACTCTTTAGGAGCCTCCTTTATCTTGGATCCTTTGAGAGTTTCCTTGGAAACCTCTTTATCTCCCACCTTGGTGGTATCTTGGTCCTTTTTCTGAGAGCGTGTGAAGACAGCGAAGGATTGACTATTCATATCTTCTATAATTTCTTCATATTCGTCTTCTTCATCGGAACGGTACTCAAAGAAATGATTATTACTTTCTTCCTCAGGATCTTCAACTGTAGGTTCAGATGCCTCAGAATCGGGCTCTTCCTCATCAACCTCGACGACCTCAATCTCATCATCACTTTCTTCAATGACATCACATTTGGAATTAGTTGCGGGAGCTGCTTCAATAGCAAGCCTCGTTGGAGCACCTGCAATCCTGGCTTTGTTGGGAACGTATCCTTTTCATGGGATATCTTTGTAAGGAGCAGGTTTACTACTTTGAGCAACTTGCTTCTTCAAAGCTAGCATATCATTAGCCAACTTAGTGAGTATAGTTTCTGAAACGTTGGGAGTTTCTTGACTCTTTCCTTTGAGGGAATTTTTCTTGAATTTTCCTGCCATGATTAAGTCATCTTCGATTTCTATGGCCAAAGATTGAGCAAGTTCCAAAGTAGCCACCCTGGCCCTTCTTAGCTGATAGCACACTTCTGGTTGTTGTGTGTTAATAAAGAAACATTTTTGTCCATCAAGGTTGGGACGAATCCCGGTGGGAACTTTGTTTACCATCTTGTTGAATTTGGCCATGAAATTCCTCATGGGTTCTGTAGGCTCTTTCTTTGCTTGAGATAGTTGGGCAAGAAGAGCATGTTCATCTTCCGCTGTTTTGAATCGATTTTCAAACTTGGTTTTCATATCATCCCAACTTGTAATACATCCATTGGGTAGATGATGAAACCAATCTGCAGCAATATCATGCAATGTCTCGATGAAGAGACGAATAGCAACATCTTCGTATTCTACTGACAAAACAGCACATGCAGTGAAGAAGGCAGAAATATGATCCTCTGGTGACGTCTTCCCATCTCCGTCGAACTTGGGAAGAATCTTTCTTGATCCTCGTGGGAGTTCATGTCGAGCAGGTAAGGCCAATGGGCCTATGGCATTTCCCCATGGTACATTGGCTGCCATTGGAGGAAAGGTGGTATGCGTAGGTAAAACAATGTGAGCAAGGACAAGTGCTTGACTGGTAGTGATTCCTTCCTTGCTTGCTCTTTCAGGACTTGATGCAAGGCTCGCAGATCTACGAGGTGTGTTCTTCTTGGGAGGAGATAACTTGAAACCAAATTTTCCTTGAAAGTCAAAAGTAGGGTCAGATCTACCTTTAGCTTTTTCTCCTCGCGTAAACCTCTTTCCTTCCAGTTTGGAATATTTATGGTGAAGAGATCACTGGCGTGTTCCGACCAGCTCTAGCCTTTTCTCTTTGCTCTCTTTCTTGAGCTATTTGCGCTTGAATAACTCTAACAACTCTCGCAGATTTCTCTTCTTCGTTATCTAGTACTGATGTGGTGAGATGAAAATGATGGTTACTCGTGCGATTTTCCCAAATAGCTTGCCTCAAATCTGATGATATGTCTTCTTGAATATCTGCAAAAACAAGATTTGGTTACAAGATAGGTGGGTTACCTGTATTGGTCATATAACTTATTACAGGTGGAAGAGGGACTGCGTCGGTGAACAACTATCAACACATGCCCAAGAGGTCTTCTGGCCATGAGTGCGGGTCCTCTTCTTCTAAGGTCTTTGATGTAGATTTCTCTGTCAATGGCTCTATCAACAACCACAAATTGCTGCAAGCTTTCACGGTTTTCCCAAGCTATTATTCGAAGGTTGGCAGCAATGTCTCCTTGGAAATATTTGTCGGCACAAGGTTCGGTTGAAGAACTGGAGCTTGTGCAGAGGGGATAATCATAAATATTTAACCAAGCACTAGTTAACGATTTCTGAATCCCAGAGTCACCAAAAACTATTAGCATATGGATTTGCACACATGCAAATGACATGCAACAGTGTGGGAACGAAGTCCCTCCTCAATGAAGGTGAGGCTGCCTTTATTGAAAACCAAAACTGTATTTACATCTGTACATTCAAAATTGTATGTGGGGGGTGTTTTGGAACATCAATGGAAGAAAAGTGAATGAAGGAAATGGAATGAAATGAAAGAAAGGAGTGGAATGGAATGGATTGAAAGAACATGCAAGAGTTAGGTAAAAACAGAGCCTAATATTGCATGAAGAGAAAAGATGAATAACCAACACAAATAAAACAGAGTTTGAGTTAGCCAAACAAGAACATGCAAAAGGGAACACACATGAGCAAGTAGATAGTCAGAGCTTGATCACTGTGAACTAGAACAACTGATTACTAATGTTGACAATAAGATCAAAGATAATATTCGCATGCAAGATTCAAACACCTAACATCTAATGAACATAAGAACACCAAATGCTATAAGAGAAAATGAATGAGACACAAAGTTCTTATTCTATTAACTCCAAAATGTTTTTCACAAAGAACACAAAGTTTCTTCTAGAAACAAATCTTGCACAAAAGTATCTTCTTCTCCTCTCTCAAAGTCACCCTTTACAAATGAGCCCCTCACTTCCTTTTATAACCCAAAATTTGGTTACAAAGTAGTTAGAGTTTTAAATGCACATTAAATAGGGCACTTAAGTGACTTTGAATTTTTTCAACCAACCTTTAAAAAGTGACTAAAAATAGAAACCACTTAAGTTAAAAGGTCATTTAAGGAAAAATACATAAATAAAAGAAATGGGTACATGTGGACCCCACTTAAATGACTTGTATGCACACGTAGACATCCTAGTCAGCAATGTGCCACCTAGATCAAGACACCTAGGATCAGTGCCTTATCCATTGGGCCAAGAGTCCACCTATCCCGATCATACGGGAATGAACTCATTGACTGTGCTCTGTAATCCACCAAATGACAAGAGTGCTGAGCTTGAAACTTGAGCAATTCATCCACCCCTCTATCTGAGCAATATCCTGGTGTGAGAAGATTTGTCTTCATTCGTATTCATATTCACAATTCTCCACATGCTCGAGTACCTTTCCATGGTGAATTATTCATTTGTCACGAGACCGTAGTCGTTACGCCACCTTGGTTTATCAGAATCTAGCTTCTGGTCTTTCGCCATTGAGAAGATCTCCAAGAGCCAAAATTGCAATTCACTACCTGGAGTTATGTCCTTTGTCTTTGTCACCATCCCAAAGTGTTGATCTCCCGAGTAGAATTCGTGAGACTTCAGAGTCTTGGAAATCCATCTCCTTTTCCCCATTGTGAACGAGTGGTGTTGAAAAATCATCGAAGTGATTTATGAATTTGTTGACACACACCTTAGCGTAGTATTTGGTCTTTTTGGAGTGATGGATTCTAACATTTACGCAATCACTTCCAAGTTTATCACTATTGGCTTGATGACCCTCTTTTAATTCTTCGTCAGGTATCATGTAGCCAGTGGGAACCTCTCTAAGTACCTCATTGTACATGGTTCTCGTGTTCGTTGGGAATTGATCTTCATCACGCCAAGGAGATCACCTTCGGGTGTTGCTGAAATTAGATCTTCTTGTTGTGAGAAAGATGTTGTCACCATTTTCTCCATTTGTGATGATTCTTCAAATGCAAAGCGGTGAAAGAACTGGATCATCAACTTTTGGTTGAGAAGTTGTGACTACTTCCACAAGTTGGGCTGGTATATTTTGAGGTACTTCATCAACGAGTTCCACCTTTAGAAATTGTGTGATATAGATTACACTATATTTTTGAATTATAGTGTTGTGTTGTTGATTAGGCCTCAAGAATTAGGTGAATCATGCAAAGAAATGATGAGTGGAATGAGAAATTCTCGAGATGTGCTCCTTCTTCACTTAGGTGTTTAGACGACTCAACTCACGAATGAGCCTTCAATCATATCACTCCTAGCTTGATTACGAGCTCATGCATTTTCAACTTGAATTCAAACTCCCATGGCGATCCATGCCCTTCGTGTCATCTTACCTTCTTTCTAAACCGAGCTCCCGAGTTCTTCTCTGCTCAACTCACTTGAATACCGAGCTTAACTCGACATTTTTGAAAAGAATGGTTTTACCACAATGCTCACGGTTCTTTCTTATTATATAACACTTGTAGTAAGAATGTTTTGGCTTTTCCATAATAAGCACAATTGTACCTCCCAAACGATGAGAAAATGCCATTACCAATAAAGACCTAATGCTGCCATGATGATGACCCAGTGTTCAAGCCCTCAAAGATGTCGATAGACACCCTTAAGATTGATTCTTACTTTGCTTTGTCCCTCGGTATTTTGGCAAAGGATTCTACAATCCCGCTCCAATCAACAAGTTTCTTTGAACTTTGTAAAAGAATACTTTTTTATTGTCCGATTGGATGTACATAATGGAAGGGTATAAATATTACCTATTGCCCTTAGAGTTTCTCAAAGAGACCATTTACAGGTAACAAGGATGTAGTACACGAAACGCCAACCGTATTTTCGAGTTGGCCTTCACATTCAATTCATTTCTAGGGAAAAGAATATATAAAATGCTTTGAACAATATGAATCATTTCATTCTCCACCGTAATAACCTTCATCAGTGTCTCCTGGTAACACTCTCACTTTGTCACTTAATCGATTTTGATAAAAAAATTTGAAGGAAAATCCCTAATTTGAGGATGTATTCGATCAAGCGAGATAACAACATAGTTGGTCGATCTCGCTTGTTGGAAGCGACTTTCCAAAATGAAAAGGCAAGTCAACTTAACTAAAACTTTATCTCATTCTTCTACTATAGCTGCAAGATTTTGCAACAATTGATGACAACCGTGGTCATTATTGTAGGATTTCCTATAGCTTTTAGAGCAAGTTTCTTAAGCAAAGGCGCTTGCGTAATAGTGCTGATATTGAACAAGATGAATAACATTCAACATTCCCCAGACTATGTGTGTCCTGTCCCTGGCGCGTGAAGTTTCTTGAATGGGCGCATGAAGTTTCTTGAGAGTATGGGTCGAGCACTGCTCCGTATGCTTCCTAAACTTCACCCAAAATCACGAATGCTTGTTTGCATTCTCATCCTTTGCATGCACGAAAAGGTTCTAGTGTTCGGCACCTTCTCTTCCTGGCGCGTGGAAAGTTCTTTCCTCTAGTTGGTGCATGCTTGGGCTGCTCTTTGCTGCACACGTGGAGTGGTCTCCTTTCTCACTGTTCATGTGATTACATCCCTTTTTGGATTATTCTCCTTCGACCAAAGCGTGGCTTTTGTCAATTTCGAGTCCTTTAAAAACTATTCTAGTTCTTTCCTTATGTTGGGCACCTCCTCCCAGTGTAGGAAGTTTTCCTTTGGACTGCTCACTTCTGTGTTGAACAATGGTCTTGGGAAATGTGATAAAATAATTGTTCTTCTTCAAAAACATGGTGATCCTCAAACTGTTCCTCCTTCCTTTAAAACGTGGAAACCCTTCTCCCACAAACGTGTGTGAAAATTCAACTTTAGATTTTGATAAAACCTTTTTGATGAATGCGTGGAGCTTGAAAAACTAAAAACCTTCTTTGGATGCACAACTGATATTTCTTTGTTCACAATGGCGTGAGTTCTCTTGCATAATGTTAACAAAATATTATGTCTTCCTGAAGAAAAAGAAGCTTCTGAATTTTTCCACCGGGTTTGATGGAGGAAGTTACGAGGATTAATTCAACTTCCTCTCATCCCGGGTAGTGGCTTAAGTGCCAGGGGAAATGGGAAAAGTAACGGGCAATTGCCAACGGGAATGGCAAAATGGGTTGGCAATCCCCGTCCAATTTCCCCATGTGGGAAATTGGGGAATTTTATGCCCGTTTGCCAATCCATGATTTGGCAATTGGTAGAGGAAAACCCACGTGTGGGAAATTTGAAGGAAATTGCCAGGAAAGTGGAAATCCGGTTTGGGATGCCAACCCGGCATTGAAACAAATGCTAACTTCCAAGACACTAAAACTTGTCGGATGAACCTTCATTTATATTTATTTAATTAAATACTCCTTAAGTGATTAATTTTATCAAACAAGGAGCAATTAATTAATTAAATATTGATTAATTATTTTAATGTATTTTAATGCATTTTATAGCTTAAGCGGGAAGAGTTCTTGCCGAAAATCACGAAACGAAGACCGAAATGATCACAAAAATAAGACGATCGCAAGGAGTCCAATGAACCACACAAAGTAATACTTCAAAATTTTCTAATTTTTAATTATTCAATTGTTTTTTTTTAACAATTTTACGCAGACAAAATTGGCTGATAACAAGACTCGGGGTTTAGTGTTTAGGGTTTAGGGCTCATGTCTTAGGGTTTATAGTTTAGGGTTTATGTTTTAGTGCTCAAGTTTTAGGGTTTAGGGTTTAGGGATTAGGTTTTATGGTTAAGGTTTTAAGGCTTAAAGTTAAGGGTTTAGGTTCAAGTGTTTATGGTTTATGATTTAGGGATAAGGGTATAAGGATTAGGGTTTATGGTTGAAGGTTTTAGGGATAAAGTTTTAGGGTTTATGGATTAGGGTTTAGGGTTTAGGTTAAGGGTGTAGGATTTAGGTTTTAGTGTTTATAGTTTAGGGCTAGAGTTTTAGATTTTAGGGTTTGAGGCTTAGGGATTATGGTTTAAGGTTTAGAGTTTATGGATTATGGTTTTAAGTTTACAATTTAGCATTTAAGGCTTAGGGTTTAAGGTTTAGGGATGAAGGTTTTTAGTTTAGGGGTTTAGGGTTTGGGGTTTAGGGTTTAGAGTTTAAGGTTTAGGCATTAGGTTTTAGGGTTTAGAGATCACAATTTAAGGTTTAGGGTTTAAATTTTATAGTTTAGGGTTTAGCACTTGATGGTTTAGGGTTTTTTTGTTTAGTTCTAAAAGTTTAGGGTATAGGGTATAAGGGGTTTACACTTTATATTTTAGGATTTAAAGTTTAGGGCTTATAGATTAGGGTTTAGGGTTTACAATTTTAGGCTAGGGGTTTAGGGTATAGGCTTTAGGTCCTAGGTTTTAGGGTTTAGGGTTTAGGTTTTAGAGTTTAGGGTTTGAGGTTAATGGTTTAGGGATAAGGGTTTAGGAGTTAGGGTTTAATATGTTTATTGTTTAAAATTTAGTGTTTAGGGTTTAGTGTTTAGGGTAAAGGGTTTATGGATTGGGATTTAGGGTTTAGGGCTAAGGGTTTATGGTTTAGGTTTTAGGGGTTTAATGGTTTAGGGTTTAGGATTTAGGTTTTAGGGTTTAAAGTTTAGGTTTTATAGTTTAGGGATCAAGATGGATATAGTGTTTATGGTTTGTGTTTTAGTTTTTAAGATTTAGATTTTAGGGATCATGTTAAGAGTTTAAGGTTTAGGATTAATTGTTTAGGATTTAGGGTTTATGGCTTTGGGTTTAAGAGTTACTGCTAAGGGTTTAGGGTTTTAGGTCTAGGGGTTTAGGGTTTATGGTTTAGGGTTAGGGGTTATGGGTGTAGGGTTTAGGGTTAGGAGTTAGGGGTTTAGGGTTTAGGGTTTATGGTTTTGCATTTAGGGGATTTATGGTTTAAGGTTTAGGGTTTATGGCTTATTGATTAAGGTTTAGGGTTTGGGATATAGGTTTCATAGTTTGGGTCTTAAGGTTTAGGGTTTAGGTTTTATCCTTTAGGGTTTAATTTTTATTGTTTAAGGTTAGGTTTTAGGGCTTAGGGTTTACGATTTATGGTTTAAAGCTCAGGATTTAGAGTTTATGGATAAGTGTTTATAATTTAGGGTTTAAGAAATTTATAGTTTAGGGTTTAGGGTTTACGGTTTAAGGCTAAGGTTTTCGGGTTTAAGGTTTTAGGGGGTTTACACTTTAGTGTTTAGGGTTTATGGCTTAATGTTTAGGGATTATTGTTTAGGGTTTAAGGTTTAAGATTTAGGGTTTAGGGTTTAGGTTTTAGGGTTTAGGTTTTAGGGATTAGGGTTTATGATTTATAGTTTATAGTTTATGGATCAAGTATAGGGTTTAGGGTTTAGGGTATAGGATTTGTGGTTTAGGGTTTGGTGTTTAGTTTTTAAGGTTTAAGGTTTAGGGCTAAGAATTTAGGGTTTAGGGGTTTATGGTTTAAGGTTTAGAGTTTATGGTTTAGGGTTTAGGGTTTAAGGTTTAGGGTTTATGTTTTAGGTTTTAGGGTTAGCATTTTAGGGTTAAGGGTTTAGAGGGTTTATTGTTTTGGTTTTAGGGTTTAGGCTTTAAGGGTCAAGGTTTAGGGTTTATGGTTTATTGTTTAGGGCTAACTATTTAGGGTTTAGGGTTTAGCATTTAGGGCTAAGTGTTTAGGGTTTAGGGGTCAAGGTTCGGTGTTTAGGGTTTAAGGCTTAGGGTTTAGGGTTTAGGTTTTACAATTTAGAGTTCAAGATTTAGTGGGTTTAAGGTTTATAGTTTAGGTTTTAGGGTTTTAGGTTTAGATTTTAGGTTTTATGGTTTAATTTTTTATGGATTAAGGTTTAAGGATAAGGGTTTATGTTTTAAGGTTTAGGGTTTAGGGTTTAGCATTTAAGACTAGGAGTTTATAGTTTAGGGTTTAGGTATTAGGGCTCACTATTTAGGTTATAGGGTTTAGAGTTTTGGGTTATGTGTTTAGGATTTAGGGTATAGGGTTTAGTTCTAGGGGTTTAGGGTTTAGGGTCTAACGCTGTAGGTCTAGGGTTTATGGTTTAGGGATTAAGACTTGTTGGGCCAAAAATCACGCCAAGCTTGGCAGATCTATGGATAGATGAGCCAATAGTGTGCAGGGCATAGCCCCTCTTTGAGTCAGCAAAGTGAAACTGGTTTATTGCTATTCTACCAGCAGGAATCTGTGTAAGTCTCACAATATTCTGCCTTTAGGGGTTTGGGATCTCATCCCAGTAGGGTGTTCCGACTGTGGAAAGAAAGGAATGGAAGAGATGATGAAGAAAGATCAGATCCAAAGAAAGAAAAGAAATGAATTCCAAAGCAGAAAGGTCGGAGGGTTTATGTTTTGGGATTGGTAGTAAACAGAGCCAAACCTACTTGCATAAACGAACAAAGCAATACTGATGAATAAATGACAATAAAATAGAAGCAGATCCAACAGAATAAACACACAGATCTGACATAAGAAAGATCTAATGCATATAACACAGGTATTCAGCACAAAGTCTAAATATTGTATTAATAATTCTTTTGGTTACAAAAAGCTCAAAGTCTTTTCTCCTCACTTCTATTTTTCATCTGAAAGATATCCACTCATACCCAATACAACAAGCATTGGGGTATTTATAGAATAAGGAAAGAAAAGAAGGCAAAAAGGAGCCAACCACCTATTTACAAAGATATTTACAAAATATCTACAAGGATATACAAAATATCTCAAAGTCATGTTGACTTTTTACAACTTGATGGATGACATAATCCCATGGTGCAACACGGATGATGTCATCTTTTGTGCCAACATACTCCGGATATTTATGAAAAGAAAGTTGAAGAAGAGAGAGAGAAGAAAAATAAAGAGAAGCTATTCATCGTCGTCATCCATTTGTGGAAATAGTGGGCGTCGGAAGCCCAAAGACCTGGCTCAGAACGTGATGGTGTCACCGAGCTCCTCCGAAAAATCAACATGCGGTGAATGATTTGTGGCCAACGGGTCACTACTTTCTTGTTCTTCGAGATAGACTTCATTCATCGATTGCATGCTGATCTTCATGGTCATCCCAGTGCTTTGATACAATCCTCTCACCGACAGACCACAAAGTGCCGGTGATGAGGAATACCGAGTATTATCTCGAAGTGGCGGGTAGTGAGGTTGATTATGACCTCACCCTTCTCATTTACGACACACCTTGTGTCTTTATTATAACACTGGGAAACCACCATCATGAATTCATTGTTAACGGTGCTGACTGGGATTCCCCAACAAAGTGCAGGGCACTACCTATTAGCTTGTCCATCCACGGACTTCTTGTGACCTTCTGAGTCCTGACCCAGAATTCCTCCATATCAATATGACCCAACTCTGAGTCTCTGATGTCCAGGTCACACTCGGCCCGGGAGTTGGGCATTCTAACCCTATGATACTTATATTTCATTTCTTCCTTTGTAAGCTTGCCCTTGCCTTTGGATTTGGTAGGTCTCTTGCTTAATGTTGACATATGTTCTTCTGAGCTTAATTGCTGATCTATAATAATAGGACGTGAAACCCAATTGAAGAAAGTCGGGTCAGCTGTTTGATTTTCCATTGAAAAGCTTGACAGAAGAAAGAGTTAGCAATTTAAAGGCCTTGGGGCGCATGGTGCATAGATATTGTAGATTGCAGAGCTAAATAGGTAAGGCGCACAAGAAAAGGGTGTTGCAAGGGTTAAATCAGCGCCAAAGGGTGCATAGCTCATAGATACTGCATGATGCATTTTGTGTAAAGGGCGCACAGAATCTTTATGTTACACGGGAATAGGATGCACCCGTGGCGCATGACTCTTTCATGCTTTGGAACTTCGGTGCGCCAAAGGCACATATAGAGTTTGTGTAACATATGCTTTTGCGCACTTAAGGAAACTTGGCATGGCACATGAAAGGTTCGCATAACATGATGTTGCTGCGATGAGGGACGCGCCCTGCACCATTTATAGTTTTACACTTGGTGCATAGGAAAATACTACCGCATAGGCGCTGGGTGTGCCAAAGGGCGCAAGAATTTGTGATGTTGCACTTAAGTTTGATGCACCAAGAGGGCACATGGTAAGAATTTGCAGCAAGCGAGGGAAGTGCGCCATGAGGGCGTAGTGCTCTTTTTGTAATAGGCACGGTGGGTGCGCCAATGGCGTGACTCAAGATCATGTTGCGGGGTGACATGTGCCAAAGGAGAGAAAAATACGCTCTCCTTCCAAGCCATGACTTCTTCACCAAGGTGTTTGCATATGGTTTAAGCTTCTTTTAAGGGGTCATTTGGGTGATGAAGAGGCTTAAACCAAGATTTTTTAGTCATTACTTGAGGACAGAGTCCCCTTCCCAGTAGATCTAGAAAGAGGGGGGAAGGACATGGTGAAGGAAAGAAAAGATAGTAGCAGGGGGATAAAAACATGATTTCACAGTTTATATTAAACCTAAATAGCCACCAAGAGATAAAAACCAAAGCACAAAACACACTAAAGGAGTGAGGACCTCTTACTAGGATATATAATGATGAAAAAGTGCAAACGGGTCCACCAAGTGATTTGAAAATGATGGGGCAGGTGCACGACAAAGCTCAAATAAAATATCACATGATTGTTCAAGTGATAATGACAAAGCAGACGCACCTATATATAGGCAGGGGGCAATAAATGCGCCACCAACCTTTTAAGTGGTGCATGAAAAGCAGTGTCGACATATGAAAGCATGCGCCCTTGGTGCACCAAAAGCCATTCAAACACAAATTTATGCATGCCTTTGGCACACCGAGAGGGGTGTCAACATAAGATTATGTGTGCCTTTGGTGCACCAAAAAGTGGTGCAACAAAAGATATGTTGACAGGAAGGTGCATGCGCTTTGGCACACGCAGGGAAGCCTCAACATAGAGAGGCGCACCAAAATGCCTGTTGACACATGAAAGCATGCGCCAAAGGCTTAAAGGGGGCACATCAACTTTTGATGTTGCATAGTCATTATATGCGCCCGGCCAAAAAGACCAAAAACGGCTAAGTTCGGGAAACCAGATTTCTGAAAGGAATTTTGCAATGTTCGAATGCAAGGGGTCCCTAACGAGGATTGGAACAAAATTTCAGTATGGTTATCGATGAAAATTTCCTTGCCAATTTTACGGGATAACAGTGCATGCTCTTTTCTGGGACTATCCCCGAGTAAACTCGGGGCTAGAGAATCCCAGCATCTCATGTGCCTATCCATTGGGCAACATAGTCAAAAACAAGGGTGACCGGAGGGAGAACAAAGGAAACACACAACAAACAGAAAAGCAAACACACGACGAAAACAAACACACAACTAAAGAAAATTGTATTCTCAGTGTGGGGACTTGTGGGCGAGAGAGGAATCTCTCAGATTAGAGGCTGGTTCCTCAAACTCCTCTGATTTAGATCTATATTTTGCAAAACGAGAGGTTTAGATCCTAATCCTACTCTAACTTGCAGAGAGACGGGGGTAGAAGTGCAAAAATGAAACTAACTAAAGATGGTGATGCACCAAAAGGAGTGGTGAAACATATTTGTCATGCAAATAGACACAGAGACCAAAGTTCACAACATAAAACATACACAGGCCGATAAGGTATAATTTAGGATCGAAATGAAAAGCAAATAATACAAACAGAGGATTGAAACCCATTCACAGAGCTTGCATTATCATTTCGGTGTCAAAAACACGCATTACACCCTCGAGAGAGGTAAAAAAAACTATTACAATCTTTGGAGAGTCTGATCCTTGCATCATCACTTGCTTTGGAGGTGAAAGAAGAAGTTCTTATGTCAAAAATGTTCCCCCTTTTTAAAATGAGCCAAATCTGGCTTTTACATTGCATGGGTCGAGCCCAGGGGACAGAAAACATACAAAAACATGAGAGCCCATCCCTTCTTGACTGCGGTGCATTAAAATGGCATGGGGACCTTACAAACCCATACCCTATCATTTTGACCAGGATTACGGAGAATGCGACCCATTACGCATTAAATCAGTCATTTGGAATGTCATCACTTGGCCATGAACACGCGTCAGAGCCGTTTCTCAATTTTCTCTCTCTAGACTACACCAAAACTCAAGATTAACCCCAAAATCATGTAGATAATTTCACAAGCTTTCCGTTGATATAAAGAACGTGCAAATCTGAGCTCTGGATCGAAAGATATGTCGATCTGAAGATTTAGGGCACAAAACAGGTGAAAATGCGTTTTGAAATTTTTCCGCTGCTCTCTGCCACACTGATGATGACACGTGTATGCATTGATTGGATCGCGTAATTCTCTCTCCTTCTCTACTTCATTGGACATGTGTCCTCTTTTTATTGGCTCGGGTCAGTGCTTGAAACCTCGCCCTTTGACTTTTGGACTTTCTCCCTTGTGACACGTGTCGTGATTTGATTGGTCCATGGGTCTGCACTTGCTTTCGCGCCCTTCGCGTCTTTTTGTCCCGGATGTCCCAGTGTTGTTTGGGACAAAATCCTCTGATCCACCCAAAATGGGCTTCCTTGTCCCTTATCTGCCGATGACACGTGGCGTGTCATTGATTGGCTCTCGGCTTTTCCATTATCCGCGTCCCACGCGTCCCTTTGTCCCAATTGTCCCATCTGAAATTTCTGTTTCGGGTGAACCGGCCGGTTCGCGTCCTTCACGTACATTTGTTCCAACTGTCCCAGATGTCCCGAGTGTAAGACAAATTCCCGTTCACCCGGTTTGGTTCGTCCTTCACGTTCCTTTGTCCCACATGTCCCAAGCGGTTAGTCGATTTCTTCTTCTCCTTGGTTCGAACCGCTTCGCGTCGTCCGCCTTTTCTCGCTTGGCCCGGCTTGTCCCGGTGCTAAAGTTCTCTGTTTCAGCCGATCCGGTGGTTCGCGTCCTCACGGCCGAATGTCCCAAACTATTTTGCTCAGCAGTTAGTCAATTTTGCTTCCTCCTTCGGCGGATCGGCTTCTCGTCTGCGCGTCCTTGTCCTTGTCCCCCGAGATGTCCCTTTGCTTCGCGGGCCACCTGGAGGCTTTTCGGCTGATCCACGTCTCGATGTCCCTCATGTCCCTACTGTTGCGAGGACTAGGACTTAGCCAATTTTCACAATTTTTTCTGGCCCAAGCTTGTTTTTGCAGCTTTTTCACCTTTTCTCAGAACTTGCTCTTTTCAACTCTGACGGCCGAGAGTTAGAAAAAATATGAGGGGACCACAGAAACATGATTTTTTTGCCACTGGATCAATCAATTTGCACGGACTTGAGAATTCTGATGTATGTTATCAAATTAACCCTGGGGGTGAATTTGGATAACAATTTGGTGACTCAGCGGGGATACCTGCCTGCTAGGTAGAAGATACCAGTTGCTTAAAGCAGTCCATTGGGCATGGAGTCATCAAATATTCTGTTTAGAACCCTAACTGACTCAGAATGTGCAAGGAGGAAGATGGAATGTCACCTGATGAAAGCAAGGATTGCTAAACATCTCCATGGACAACAAGTTGTGCCAAAGCACTTAGGGAAAACAAAACTAACCTACAGCAAAACAATGTGCACAAGCACTTGGAGGAAAGAAAATCTAATCTAATATTTACAGAGGTAGTGAACTTCCCTCTAGAAGCAACGCTTGAGATAGATTCCATTGGTGGAATCTGCGGTTCTTCACCATCAGTGAGGCCAATTGGAAAGCATTGTTGTTCTTGCACTTTGTGACCATGTATGGGCCACTCCAAATGGCATCAAATTTTGAATGCCTTCCCGGTTTTTCTCTATCCACATCCCATTTCAACACTAGATCTCGAACTTGAAAAGATCTATCTTTGGCCTTTCTATCAAAGGTCTTCTTGATCAAAGCTTGATCCTTTTCCATTGCTTGGGATGCCTGATTTCTGATCTCTTGCAGCTCCATCAACTCTGCATACCTCACCTCCATGGGCTCAAATTCAAGCAACTCCAGCTGCTTCATGAGTTCCAACGTTGGCAACTCAAGTGACATGGGCAAGATTGCCTCTCTTCCATAGACAAGCCTAAATGGAGAGTTACCTGTGGATCTTTTGGGAGTGATCCTATCAGCCCATAAGGCTGATTTCAGCTTGGTATGCCAAGACCTCTGATTCTCATCAAGAGTCCTCCTAATGATCCTCAACAAGTTCTTGTTTGTAGACTCGGCCTGGCCATTACCCTGAGGGTAATAGTTCGATGAAGTGCTTAGGTAAATACCGTTCTTGACAGCCCACTCAGTCACCTTAGATCGATGAATGCCATGCATTATCGGAGATTATTGTGGCGGGTACACCAAATCTGGTTGTTATCCCCTCATAAAAGTCTAAGATGTTAGACTCATTCACCTCTTTGAGTGCTCACTTGCTTACCCATTTGGTGAAGTAGTGCATGTGGTTGTCAAAATCCATTTGTGCCCTTGGCTTGAATTGGGATTAATGACTCAATGAAGTCCAAACCCCATTGCATGATGAATGGCTGGTCAAGCTGAGATTGGATGCGATGGAAGGGCAGCAAGTCTCTCTTTTCCTGTGAAGAATGCACAATTCTTACACCTCTTGATCCATGCATAGCAATCACTGAAGATTTTAGGCCAATAATAACCAGCCTTCATGATTTTTAGAGCTGTCACTCTTGGTGCAAAATGGCCACCAGCTGGTCCACCATGAAACTCTTCCAATACCCTTTGAATCGACTTTGTGCTAATGCATCTCAGCAGCACTCCATTTACATCTTTCTTGAACAAAACTCCATCAACAATGGCATACGGGACAACCTGCAATCTGAAGTGTCTCCTTTGGGTCTTGTTCATCTCTGGAGGGCATAGGCCTATGCCTAGGAAGTGCATAATACCTTGGGTCCAGCAAGGAGTCGGGGCAGCATTGTCTTCTTCTTGTTTGCCACTTGGCTCATGACTGTCCTGGACTATCAAAACAGCCTCTTCTTCATTGCATACTTCTTTTTGTTTCCCCAAAACCAGCTGCTCACACAATCCTTTCCCTCTTACCAGCTTGGTGATCTTGATCTCAATGTCATACTCCATGACACGGGTGATCCAACCTGCCCTTTTCTCATTCAAATCCTTGTTGAGGAGGAAGTCCTTAACTTGACATGTGAGACCAGCGGTTGAATCTTATTGTTTGAGACCAAATGTCTTGAACTTCTTCAAGCTCGATGATGACAATGCAAGGACATGCTTTTCGATGAAAGAATACTTTATTTAGTAATCTTCCAGGTTTGGTGAAGAATGCTATGGGCTGTTGTCAACCTTCTCTATTCAGTTGTTAAGATAGATGCTGAGATTGTGTCTGATCCTCCAAATGCATACAACATGAAGTCCTTTGAAAAGTCTGGGTTGATAAGAGTTGGAGCTTGTGATATTGCATGCTTGATGCTTTCAAAACTCTCTTTGCCTTCTGCTGTCCATTTGAATGCCAGACTCTTCTTCAACATCATTGTTAGAGGCTTCACAAGAGTGGCAAAATTAGGCACAAATCTGCGGACAAAGTTTATCCTTCCTAAGAAGCTTTGAAGAGATTTCTTGTGGTGTGGCAATGGGAGCGTTCGGATGGCTTCAACCCTTTCAGGATCAATTGTTAGCCCTTCCCTAGAGACAATGTGGCCCAACAATTTTCCCTCGTGTGCCAAGAATATACACTTCTTTGGATTCAATGACACTCCAAACCTTCTACACCTCTGAAACACTTGTCTGAGGTGAAAGAGATGGTCTTCTGCATTCTTTGAGAAGACAGTGATATCATCTAGGTATACCAGCACTATATTGTTGATTAAGCCTTTGAATGCCATATCCATAGCTCGCTGAAATGTTGCTCCGGCATTTGATAGGCCAAATGGCATCTTCTTGTAGGCATAGGTGCCCCATTTGGTGGTGAAAGCCATCTTGAATTGATCTTCTTCCTTCACCATTATCTGATTATAGCCTGAGTATCCATCAAGTAGTGAGAAATCTTTACGAACCATTCTGACGCAATATTTGCTCCATGGAAGGGAGTGGGTAATGATCTTGAGGAGGCTCTGTTCAAGTCTCTAAAGTCAACACACAATCTGATTTCTCCATTTCTTTTTCTCACTGGCACCAAGTTTGCAACCCAACTTGAGTGTTTGATGGGGAAGATGATACTGGCCTCAATAAGCTTGCTTAACTCTTTTCTCATGAGAGGTTCAATATGGGGATTCACTGGCCTTTGCTTTTGCCTAACGGGCTTGGATTCGGATCCAGCTCAATAGTATGTTGTGCCAACTTTGGGTTGAAACCTCTTAGATCTTTGTAAGTCCAAGCAAAGATATCTGGGAACTCTTGACAAAGCTGAACAAAATCAGATTTCTCTTGTGAGGTACTTACTTTGCCAATCTGCAATGTTTTGCCTTCTTCCACTAAAATAGGCTCTGAATCTTCACCCTTCACTTGAATGTTTGCTTTCTCCTTCCGGAACTGATCATTCGGGTTGAAGATTGACTCCAAGGTTATGAGGCCTTTTGGTAATTTGTTAGTTCTCAGTTATACTACCTGATCACCATATTGCTGCTCCAGCTTGTCTTGATTTCTGGCGGAGAACTCAGCTTCTTCTTGTAGGAAATTAACAATTTGCTGATCATTCTCGAAGACTTGCCAACTTGTGTTGTTATCTGGAACAGCTGGTCTCACAACCAATTTGATATGAGGCTGAGATTTCTCACTTTTGATACTCTCTACAACATCAAACGCAGCCCCAATTGCTGCAAGTCTATCAGCGGCTTCATTCTTTTTCTTGGGATGGAATTGATGCTAAAAGCTTCAAAATCTTCAATAAGATCCCATACCCGATTTTTGTAGCACTTAAGCAGATCATTTTTGGCAGCATTTTTTCCTTTGACTTGGTTTACGACCAGCTCACTATCACCAAATACTTGTAAATTCCTGATGCCTCTCTTCATTGCCCAGTGCAGTCCATGAATTAAGGCTTCATACTCAGCTGTGTTGTTTGAGCAAGAAAACTGAAAACGGAAGGCTGAGTAATACCTTATACCTTGCGGTGAAATGAGCATAGCTCCTCCTCCTGCACCTTGTCTACTCCTTGATCCATCAAAGAACAATTGCCATACTTCATTCTTGTCCTTATGATC
Organism: Taxus wallichiana var. yunnanensis; assembly: GCA_018340775.1. Lineage (NCBI taxonomy): Eukaryota > Viridiplantae > Streptophyta > Pinopsida > Cupressales > Taxaceae > Taxus > Taxus wallichiana. Next base: position 8,043,786 of record CM031234.1, read on the forward strand.
GGCTTGGTGATCTTTGGGGAGAGGTTGATCCTCTTCATGTAAAAAATAAACCCCTAGCTCAGATTCTTCTATTTCTTGATAAGGATCAAAGGCATGCACTTTGCTTGCCCATTCATCAAGAGTCAAATCTGGGATGCTTCCAACCTTGGTGTCGGCTTCATCGGTGCTTGGATAATCTTCTTGATCAAATCTTTGAGCAATTGGCATTGATTTGGCTTGGAGTGTAAGGCTCAATGAAAGTTTGCAATAGGTTCGGATCTCTGATTGTGGCCTTAGTTCCATATCTTGTTACGAATAACATGTGTGACCAATCACGAAAAATAGCCTCGATTTTAGCGGTGAAGTCTCTTGACAAACACGGCAAAGAGTGGTGGCGGTCTATGGCCCGACACATCTTGTAACACTATTACGTTGGGACATGCGTGCGGTGTGAGGCTCAAACCTTTGATTACTCCAACCATTGTCCTTTGCTTGTCCCATCTAATTGCACTACACCCTTGGAGATGACTTCATATTGAAGCCCTAGCTGATCAGCTATTTTCTTGGGCATTACTGAACTACTTGCCCCAGAGTCAATCATGCAATTATGTACCAACTTATCTCCTATGATCAATGAAACATAAAATGGAGGGGGCTTCAACATTTTACCTTGTTGTCCTCCATGATTTCCTTCAGGCTGGGCAGCATTTGTGAGTACCTTCTCTTGCATTTGGACCTGTTGATTTGAAGTTGACCAGTCCTTCATGGCAGCTTGTAGCAAATCTCTTTGGCCTGGGATGGATAGTGATTCCCACATTGATATGTTTACATTTGTCTTCTTCATCTGATCAATGATGTTGAATGGGGATGAAGCATCCCTCTGTTGTCCCCTAGCTTGCACATTCATTCCTTGCACATGGGCAGCAACAACTGGCATCTGAGTTGGTTTAGGAGCTGGTTTGGGTGCTCCTTGCATGTTTGGAACTGCATTTTGTTTGCCAACACCTTGTGGAGTGATAGAAGGTCGTGAACTACTTGGGGCCAATGGTTGTTCTTCACCCAAATTTCTCCTCTTTGACCTTGTGTTGGCTGCAACACTTTGAGAGGGTATTTGATTCATACCACAGAAATCTTCAGCCTGCCAATTGACAAGAGTAGTTTCATTCGGAGATGTTCCTTGCTGAGGTGCTTCTTGCTGTTGATCTCCTTCATGGCTGGACTCTTGCGACCCACCGATGGTTTGCACCATCAGAGCTTGATTTAATGCACCATTAAAGCACATTGATTGGTTGTGTGGCTGACTACATGGGAAACACCAATCATATTCTTGGGCCATGTTATTTTGGACTGGCACTAATGCTTTAGAAGCAGATACAACATTGGGGTTATAGGGCTGAAATGGTCTATTAGCGGGAGGCCTTACTTGGCTTTGATTTTGATTTGCAGCCTGATTTGGTGACCTATTTTGTTGGTATGGGGGCCTAGCCTAGTATTGTGCTTGAGGCTGATACGGTCTAGCACTTTGAGCTTGCTGTCTTTTGATAGTAACCAGCTCATTTCCCAAATTTTGCAACTGTTTCATGACCTCTTGGAGTTCATTTGAAGCACTAGAGGATGAAGTAGAAGTTTCACTTGAACTTTGATTTCTAGGGGTGGGAATAGGAGCCAAAGTGGGTGCTTGACTAGTGCTTGGATTTTCTAAGTTTGGATACAAGGGCATGGGAGGCCTAGGAGCCAGTTTACCAGCTTGAATAAGACAGTTTTCGGCTCTAATGGCAATGCTATAAGCAGCAAGTAAGGTTGTGCCTCCCATAGATTGAATTAACATAGAAATATCAAAATTCAAAGCTTTAAGGTAATATAGAAAAGCACCTTCTGTTTGTTGGTTTTGCACACCCTGAATCCTATCCCAAGACCTTTGAAATCTGAAGTTGAAGTCAGTCAGCTACTCGTTGGGGGCTCTCTTGATAGTTGTCAGCTGCTCCAAAAGAGACAAGTTGTCTCCCTTCTCTCCAAATTGCTCGTGAAGTGCAATACAGGTGATTCCGTTGTGATAGAACCAGCTCCAAGGCTCCTAAACCATTGCAATGCTTTACCCTTGAATGAAGATGCCAGTAACTTGACACCCACTTGCATTTCATTGATTTCATGGATTGCACAAAGGTTAGCAATATCTTTAACATGATCACACAGAGTAGTCGATTTTCTCCGGTGAAGTAGGGAATGTTCTTGAAGGCTGCAATAGGAAGCTGGATGTTGTGCATTGAGAGCAAGTGGGCTGCTTTACTGTGAAGTTGACGTAGGGGTTGTTACGAGCCATTCTAATTGGTCTTAAAACCCTTGTTGGTGAATGAAAGGCCTACCGGGTGGAGGAGTTGAGAGAGTTACTATTTGGTGGAGATGGAGACCTTTGAATCCTTCTTCCTCTTTGCCTTCTTCTTGGAGATAATTGCAGGTATTCAAACAACACTTCTTCTTCTCTCAACTCTTGACCTTGTGGTGATTCTTCTCATGAGTTTTCGGGCTGCAGCTTGGAAAACCGAGTTGATTCTTCCCCTTGGAGTCGCGGATATGCAAATAATAGCTCTTTTAAGCAAGAAAATTGCAGCGAGATGCACATCAACCCTGCTTTGCATAAAAATGAGACCTCTTGTCCCACAGGGTGTGCCAAAACTGTTGTTGCGAGACTCACGGCACCCCGGATGCGAGATCGGGGCTTCTAGGTTGATCACTCTAGCATCCGGTGTGATTGCACAACATGGAAACCTCTCTCCAGTGTGGGGACTTGTGAAACGAGAGAGGAATCTCAGTTTAGAGGCTGGTTCCTCAAACTCCTCTGATTTAGATCTATATTTTGCAAAACTACAGAGGTTTAGATCCTAATCCTACTCTAACTTGCAAGGAGACAGGGGTAGAAGTGCAAAAATGAAACTAACTAAAGATGGTGATGCACCAAAAGGAGTGGTGAAACATATTTGTCATGCAAATAGACACAGACCAAAGTTCACAACATAAAACATACACAGACTGATAAGGTATAATTTAGGATCTGAAATGAAGCAAATAATACAAACAGAGGACTGAAACCCATTCACAGAGCTTGCATTATCATTTCAGTGTCAAAAACACACATTACACCCTCAGAGAGGTAAAAAAAACTATTACAATCTTTGGAGAGGTCTGATCCTTGCATCAATCACTTGCTTTGGAGGTGAAAGAAGAAGTTCTTATGTCAAAAAATGTTCCCCCTTTTAGAAATGAGCCAAATCTGGCTTTTACATTGCATGGGTCGAGCCCAGGGGACAGAAAACGTACAAAAACATGAGAGCCCATCCCTTCTTGACTGCAGGTGCATTAAAATGGCATGGGGGACCTTACAAACCCATACCCTATCATTTTGACCGGATTACAGGAGAATGCGACCCATTCTGCATTAAATCTAGTCATTTGAAATGTCACTTCTGGCCATGAACACGCGTCAGAGCTGTTTCTCAATTTTCTCTCTCTAGACTACACCAAAACTCAAGATTAACCCCAAAATCATGTAGATAATTTCACAAGCTTTCCGTTGATATAAAGAACGTGCAAATCCGAGCTCTGGATCGAAAGATATGTCGATCTGAAGATTTAGGGCACAAAACAGGTGAAAATGCGTTTTGAAATTTTCCCGCTCTGCCACCTGGATGACACGTGGCATGCATTGATTGGATATGTAATTCTCTCTCCTTCCCTATCCCATGGGTTTTCTACTTCATTGGACACGTGTCCTCTTTTTATTGGCTCGGGTCAGTGCTTGAAACCTCACCCTTTGACTTTTGGACTTTCTCCCTTGTGACACGTGTCGTGATTTGATTGGTCCGCGGGTCTGCCGGCTTTTCGCGCCCTTCGCGTCTTTTTGTCCCGGATGTCCCAGTGCTGTTTGGGACAGAATCCTCCGATCCACCTGAAATGGGCTTCCTTGTCCCTTATTCGATGATGACATGGCTGGCATTGCTTGATTGGCTTTCGGCTTTTTTGCTATCCGCGTCCCACGCGTCCCTTTGTCCCAATTGTCCCCAATCTGAAATTTCTGTTTGGGTGAACCCGGCCGGTTCACGTCCTTCACGTACATTTGCCAAGATGTCCCCAGTGTGAAAAATTCCCGTTCGGTTCCCGAACCAGGCGGTTCGCGTCCTTCGTGTACCTTTGTCCCACTTGTCCCGGCGATTAGTCGATTTTCTTTCTTGGCCGAACTACTGCTTCGCGTCGCATGCGTATTTACAGTACCCGATTCCCGTGCTAAAGTTCTCTGTTTTGGCCGATCCGGGTGGTTCGCGTCCTCACGGCCCGAATGTCCCAAACTGTTTTGCTCAGCAGTTAGTCAATTTTGCTTCCTCCTTCGGCTGGATCGGCTTCTCGCGCCTGCTGCGCGCCTTACATCCCGAGATGTCCCTTTGCTTTGCGGGCCACACAGAGGCTTTTCGGCCGATCCGCGTCTCGATGTCCCTCACGTCCCTCTTTGTTGCGAGGACTAGGACTTAGCCAATTTTCACATTTTTCTGGCCCAAGCTTTTTGCAGCTTTTTCACCTTTTCTCGAGAACTTGCTCTTTTCAACTGGACGGGAGAGTTAGGAAAATATGAGGGGACCACGGAAACATGATTTTTTTCCACTGGATCAATCAATTTTCACAGGACTTGAGAATTCGATGTATGTTATCATAAGTGGCATGTTTGGTGTATGGCTTCCACCCACTTGGTGAAGTAATCCGTTCGTAAGGACATAACTATGTCCAGACTCGATTGGGGATTGAGTGCACTAATAAAATCAATTCCCCACTACCCAATGGTTTGTTGACAATGACCAGCTGAGGGAAAAGTAGCCATCTTGGGCTTGCCGACGAACCTGTTGGCAAGGTTCACACTTTCTACCTGTAGTTTGTATCTTGGAAAAGCGTCGGCCAATAGTACAGCTCGGATGATCTTGTGTCTTTGTCATGGAAGAGGAAAAATGGCCTCCACAAGCTGAATTATGAAAACTTTCAAGTAACTTCACCTATTGTGGCTTGTCAACACATCGCAAGAAGACACCATCTATCCCGCATTTGTATAAGCCGTCATCCCAGGATGACATATTTCGCTACTTTGAGATTTATAGTGCGCTTTTCCTTTATAGTTAGGTGAGTGGGCATTTGCCGTAGGTGAGGAAGAAAGCAATATTAGAATACCACTCATCGCTGGTTGCGACAAATAGGACCAGAGGCAGTGAATCGGGTTTTTCCAGCCGGTCTTGTGCTTCATCGGTGCAATCATCCTTTTCCTCAGGGTTTTCTGAATCTTTGTTTTCAGCCATAAGCTGACATAGGCCCTTGCCTCTTACCAGCTTGGTTGGTTTTATATCCAGTCGTACTCCACGGACATTTGCAATTCAATTTCCTTGCAAGCTTCCTAACTCTGCTGAGTTAGAATTGATTTGACCGCCGTGTCAGGGACCAGCACCACCGTATGAGAGTTTAAAATGTAATACCTGAAATTTTTTACTGCTTTGACAACGGCGAAGGCATGCTTTTCCAATTGAGACATTTTTAGTTCGTGAGGCTTGAGGGGAGAGCTCATGAATGCAATTGGAGATTCAACATTCTCTGAATTCTTTTACATCAAGATTGCAGACACAGTATGCTCAGATGCATAACTATACATGATAAAATCTTTGGAGAAATCGGGACATACCAGAACTAGTGCGTGAGCAACGGAAGATTTTATTTCTTCAAATGACCTTTTCCCTTCCTCACTCCATCGGAAAGTTGGTGACCTCTTCATCATGTCCAATATATGATGAGCCTTCTCAAAGAAAGTCGGGAACAAAACACCTAAGAAAGTTCACCTTTCCGAAGAAAGAATGAACGCCGCCTTACTTTTAGGCGAGTAAGGCTCTAAATAGCCTTGACTCTTTCTCGCATCTATCTTCCTTCCTTCCTTGCTAACAATGTGCCCTAGCAACTTTCCTTCCGTGACTCCAAAAATGGACTTTTTCAGGTTTAGGGAAATCCCATGTTCTCGGCATCTGGCCAATACTTACTCTAGGTGATCACAATGATTACTTTGGTGTTTAGAGAACACAATCAAGTCATCTAGATAAATGACAATGACTTTCCCCATCATACCTTTGAATGCCAGGTCCATGGCCCGCTGAAAAGTGGTGCCAACATTGGTTAGGCCAAAAGGCATCCTACTATAGGCAAATGTACCCCAGGGAGTAGTGAATGTTGTTTTAAATTGATCTTCAGGTGAAACTTCAATCTGATTGTAGCCTGAAAAACCATCAAGCATGGATAGTATTTCTGATCCAAAGGTTCTGCTTGTAGAACTTGATCCATTATAGGAAGTGGGTAGTTGTCTTTTAAGGAAGCCTGATTCAGATTTCGAAAATCTACGCATATGCGTATTTCACCATTCTTCTTACGCACTGGCACAATGTTTGCTACCCAAGTACTATGATGGATAGGAAAAATGATTCTCACATCCAACATTTTCTGAATTTCAGCCTGGATAGTACCTGAGATCTTAGGATTATAATGCCTCTCTTCTGGCGAAAGGCTTTAACATCTTATTTCAACGGGATGTGATGTTGGACATCCTTTGGCTTAAAAGACTTTAGATCGGTGTAGGACCATGCCAATACATCCATGTATTTCTTCATAGTTTGACAAACTTCCGCTTCTCTTTAGGCGTGCAACATTTTCCAATGTTCACAAATCTGGGTGTTCTACCGAACCTAAATTGACCGGTTCGGTTTCTAGGAATGAGTCAGGATCATCTCGCCTCTTCTTTTTCACAAAACGATCATGCCTGTCGAATAGCCACTCCAGAGAAACCAGGCCCTTTGGAATTTTATTTCCTTTGAGCTAACATATGCCATCATTCCCTTCGGATTCATCATCTTGATTGGTGACTGATTCACGACAAGTGGAAGTAGATCCTTCAAAGTGCAATTATTTAAAAAATTTCACCTTCTCTAGAAAGGTAATGAGTTGATTATCATCGTTGAACACTTGCCAATGCTGAGAATTGTCTGGCACACTTGGGTGAAAAACCACCTCAATGGTGTATTTGTTTGTTTTCAAACCTGGGTGAGGGAGCATGAGGGACGCTGAAATGGATAATGAATCAGCCATGTCATTTTGACTCTTGGAATGGATTCAATTGAAAAAGTATCAAACTCTTCAATGTTGTCCCATACTGCATTACGGTAGTGCCTGAGCCTCTCATTCTTCACTTGATATATCCTCCTAACTTGATTCACGACTAGCTCTACATCACCTTGTACTCTCAAATTTTTGATCCCTCTCTCTCTCTTTGCTTTTTGCATGCATGCCGAGTAACAAAGATTCATACTCAAAGCAGTTGTTATTCATATTAAAAAACTGCAACTTGAAAGAGAGAGGAATAATCTCCTCTTCGGGAGATATTAGCACGGCTCCAGTGCCACATCCACTGGTTGTGCAGCTGCCATCAAACTGCAAAGTCTAGATCTTATTAAGATCTTCTTCTCGAGCGAGAACAACCATTTTGTCAGACTCGGTAGACAAGAAATAGTTCCCCATCCCTGATGATTTGAAAATAATTTGAGCTTTGGGGTCCTCAGAGCTAGTAACCAAGTATTTATTTTGTGATTCTGGCTCCAAAGTCTGCATTACACCTTTGACGGGGATTCTAGCCTTAGACCAATCCATATGAATTTCCCCACCAACTTCACTGCAAAAACTTCTTCCCAGAAAAATTTCGTAGGCTTTCTTTGGAATGTCAAAGAACGAGGACGGTCATCTTTACTCTCTTTTTTTGGGAACGCCGCAAATGCAAATCACGCGTGTCTTTGATTTGACCAATCAACGGCACTGTTTGGTTTCCAAGGAATAACATCTACCAAAAGGCTTGGTAAGGGTGAGGCCCAAAGCGTGGGTGACTTTTTCCAAAGCATGACGCGTTATCGAAGCTCCCGAATCAATTATGCGATTGCTCAATTTATGACCATTGATTAGGAGGAGAGATAGAAAGGCTCTATCTTGCTTGATGCAGATGTTGAAGTGACATTTATGCGGGACTCAGGAGGAGTGGAAAGGATTCCTTTTGGGGAAACCTGATTAGATATAATAGCTTGGTTTTGAATATACTTGGTCAATCTTACCAGCTATTCAGGATTTGACTGGAGGTACTCGGCTTCAGAAATTTGGATCTTGGTCTTTTTTGCATGGTCTATGATGTCAAATGTGGCCAAGGGTTGGGCCGGTGAAGGAATGAGTCCCTCACTTTGTGATGGTGGAGTAGGATTACTGGTCTTGATAGGAATATGAGAGGGCTGATTTGGAGGAGAGATGGGGGGAAAATATTTCCCTGTAAAAGACTTAATAGGGAGTTGAGTAGGAGAGGATTACCTCTTTTAGCAATGGTTGGAGGCACGTTTGACACAAATTTCTCCTTCTGCACATGGGTAGTGACCTCTGCTTCTTTTCCTTGCGAACGGGTAAAAACAACATATGATTGTCCACTTGCATAGCCCTGGGTACCCTCTTCTTCATCAGATTCCTCCTCATCAAATTCCATATACCTGATAGTAGAGTCGCCAAATCCACCTCACCGACGTCTTGATCATCTTCACCCTGAGATGAAGGTTCTTCATAATCTTGTTCCTCTTCTTCGATTTCGGCTAGAGCGTTGACCGGAGGAGCCTCAAGCGCCAACCGCGGAGCAGTTGTGGGTAAGCGTGGCCTTTGAGGAACATTGTTGGAAATGAAGTTCCTCCGTGGAATATCTCGGTATGAGGAACTGGGAGAAGCTTGGGCCAACTACTTCTTTAATGCAAGTAAGTTGTTCGCCATCTTTTGAAATACCGGATCAGACGAAGTAGTGGGAGAAGGGTCCGAAGATTTAGGCTTGGATGATTCCTTTTTCAATTCACCAGATATTATCAAATTATCTTCTATTCGAATGGTAGTAGCCTGGGTGAGAATCAAGGTAGCCACTCGCTCTTGAAGGAGCAAGAAACTAACTTTCGAGCTCATAGCATTCACGAAGAAACACTTCTGATTTTCCGGTGTTGGAAGCATGGCAATAGGGACACGGTTGATTAATGCATTGAACCTGGCGATAAAATCACGCATGGTCTCATTGGCCTCCTTCTTTAGGTGAGTGATCTGTGATAATAATGCAAATGCATCTTCTGAAGGCTTGTACCTGTCTTCAAAAGCATCCCGCAAGGTGGCCCAACTGGTAATAGATCCGGCCGACAAATGCTGAAACCATTCAGCTGCAGGTCCTTGTAGAGTTTCCAGAAAAAGGTGAACTGACACATCTTCGTGAGTTACATCCAAGATACTGCACGACATGATGAATGCAAATATGTGCGAATCATGCTTTGGTTTCGCTCCCGTCGAATTTGGGAAAATTCTTTCGGTTTATGAGGGAGCGCGTGAACAGGATGTGGTAATGCGAGAGGACCCATAGCATTTCCCCATGGCACCGCCATTTGGACAGCTGGAAAAAGAACGTGGGCTGGGAGTGCGGTTCCACTGAGCAATAAAGCACTGCAAAGGGATGTAGAGGCTCCTTGTGAAAACCATCTCTTCTGTGGGGGTGAGGCGCTTCTGGTTGACCGATCACCAACTTAGTTATGAAAAGCATGCTTTGGTGCTACACTGAAATTGTGCCTTTGAAGCCAATCGAAAGTAGGATAGAATTCTTCTCCATGAGCTCACCTACCACGCGTAAATGGCTCACCTGCCAGCGTACCTTCTAGATCTGGAACGCAATGTGGTGCAGATTTAAAATTTATTTTTGGTTGTACTTGCTGATTTTCTGGCTTTTCTGACAAAAACCAGCAGCATGTACTTTTTAAATATTTAAAAACTATCCTCTTCTAAAACTGATTGTGGTTAATGACAAATAACAGCAAGGATAAAATGACAGTGAAGATTAGCAAGCTGATTTTCAGATCTAAATTTGACTTTTTCAAAGAGTTTGAAATTTTTGATAAATAGCCAAAAACTCAGATCTATGGCAAAATACAGGTCTTTATAAAAACTCAGCGAACTAAAGATCTTCAGCTAGGCCAGATCTATGGATCTCAGAAGAAAAATTTTCAATTCAGAGCATCTTTGCAAAATTTTGGATTTTTGACAAAAAAGTTAAAGTTTGCAAATAGATAGTGATTTTTCTGATGTTTTCCTGATTTTCTATCCTACCACTATCATAGATCTGATATATCTGTTCGTTCCCCAGTAGAGTCGCCAAAAATTGTTGGGCTGAAAATCAGTCGCTTGGGTAGATCTATGGATAGGCAGGCCAACAAAGATGTGCGGGACATAGCCCCTCTGTGAGTCAAAGAAAGTGAAACTAGTTTATTGCTATTCTACCAAAGCATAAATCTATGTAAGTCTCACAATATTCTACCTTCGGAGGTTTGGGATCTCATCCCAGTAGGGTGTTTCCGACTACGGAAAGAAAGGAATGGAAGAGATGATGAAGAAAGATCAGATCCGAAGAAAGAAAAGAAATGAATTCCAAAGCAGAAAGGTCAAAGGGTTTATATTTTGGGATTGGTAGTAAATAGATCCAAACCTACTTGCATAAACGAACAAAGCAATACCGATGAATAAATGACAATAAAATGTAAGCGAAAGCGGATCCAATAGAATAAACACACGATCCGACATAAGAAAGATCTAATGCATATAACACAAGTATTCAAAGACAAAGTCTAAATATTGTATTAATAATTATTTTGGTTACAAAAAGCTCAAAGTCTTTTCTCCTCACTTCTATTTTTCATCCGAAAGATATCCACTCATGCCCAATACAACAAGAATTGGGGTATTTATAGAATAAGGAAAGAAAAGAAGGCAAAAAGGAGCCAACCACCTATTTACAAAGATATTTACAAAATATCTACAAGGATATACAAAATATCTCAAAGTCATGTTGAATTTTTACAACTTGATGGATGACATCATCCCATTGTGTAACATGGATGATGTCATCATTTGTGCCAACATACTCCAGATATTTACCAAAAGAAAGTCGAAGAAGAGAGATAAGAAAAAGAAATAGAAGCTATTCATCGTCGTCATCCATTTGTGGAAATAGTGGGTGTCGGGAAGCCCAAAGACCACGCTCAAGAACGTGATGGTGTCACTCGAGATCCTCCGAAAAAATCACTACGGTGAATGATTTGTGGCCAACGGGTCACTACTTTCTTGTTCTTCAGATAGACTTCATTCATCAGTTGCATGCACTGATCTTCATGGTCATCCCAGGCTTTGATACAATCCTCTTGGCTGACGGCCACAAAGTGCCGGTGATGAGGAATGCCGAGTATTATCTCGAAGTGGTGGGCAGTGAGGTTGATTATGACCTCACCCTTCTCATTTACGACACACCTTGTGTCTTTATTATAGCACCGGTAACCACCATCATGAATTCATTGTTAACGGCGCTGACTGGGATTCCCCCAGCAAAGTGCAGGGCACTGCCTATTAGCTTGTCCATCCACGGACTTCTTGTGACCTTCTGAGTCCTGACCCAGAATTCCTCCATATCAATATGACCCAACTTTGAGTCTCTGATGTCCAGGTCACACTCGGCTTGGGAGTCGGGCATTCTGACCCTCTGATACTTATATTTCATTTCTTCCTCTGTAAGCTTGGCCTTTCCTTTGGATTTGGTAGGTCTCTTGCTTGATGTTGACATATGTTCTTCTGAGCTTAATTATTGATCTGCAAGAATAAGATGTGAAACCCAATTGAAGAAAGCCGTGTCAGTTGTTTGATTTTCCATTGAAAAGCTTGATGGAAGAAAGAGTTAGCAATTTAAAGGCCTCGCGCGCATGGCACATAGATATTGTAGATTTGAGCTAAATAGGTAAGGTGCACACTTAAAGGTTGTTGCAAGGGTTAAATCAGTGCCAAAGGGTGCATAGCGCATAGATCTTGCATGATGCATTTTGTGTAAAGGGCGCACGGAATCTTTATGTTACACAGAACAGGATGCGCCATGGTGCATGACTCTTTCATGCTGCATGGAACTTCAGATGCGCCAAAGGCACATATAGAGTTTGTGTAACATATGCTTTTGGTGCACTTAAGGGAACTTGGCGCGGCGCATGAAAGGCTTACACACCATGATGTTTCGTGATAAGGGATACGCCGCGCTTTTATAGTTTTGCACTTGGTGCATAGGAAAAGACTACTGCATAGGCTGGGTGCACCAAAGGGCACAGAATTTTGATGTTGCACTTAAGTTTGATGTGCCAAGAGGGCACATGGTAAGTATTTGCAGTAAGTGAGGAAGTGTGCCATGAGGGCGCAACTGCTCTTTTTGTAACAGGCATGGTGGGTGCGCCAATGGCGCGACTGTTGATCATGTTGCAGGGGTGACAGATGCGCCAAAGGAGAGAAAAATAACAGTCTCCTTCCAAGCCATGACTTCTTCACCAAGGTGTTTGCATATGGTTTAAGCTTCTTTTAAGGGGTCATTTGGGTGATGAAGAGGCTTAAACCAAGATTTTTTGAGTCATTACTTCAGGACAGAGTCCCCTTCCCAGCAGATCTAGAAAGAGGGGGGAAGGACATGGTGAAGGAAAGAAAAGATAGCAGCAGGGGGATAAAAACATGATTTCACAGTTTATATTAAACCCAAACAGCCAGCCAGCAGATAAAAACCAAAGCACAAAACACACAAAAGGAGTGAGGACCTCTTACCAGGATATATAACGATGAAAAAGTGCAAACGGGTCCACCAAGTGATTTGAAAATGATGGGGTAGGTGCACTGACAGGCTCAGAGAAAATATCACGTGATTGTTCAGGTGATAATGACAGCGCAGACGCGCCTATATATAGGCGAGGGGGCAATAAATGCGCCACCAACCTTTTAAGTGGTGCATGAAAAGTAGTGTCGATGAAAGCATGCACCCTTGGCGCACCAAAATCCATGCAAACACGGAGTTATGCGCACCTTTGGCGCACCGAGAGGGGTGTCGACATAAGATTATGTGCACCTTTGGTGCACCAAAAAGTGGCACAACAAAAGATATGTTGACAGGAAGGTGCATGCGCTTTGGCGCACGCAGGGAAGCCTCAACATAGAGAGGCGCACCAAAATGCCTGTTGACACATGAAAGCATGCGCCAAAGGCCTAAAGGGTGTGCATCAACTTTTGATGTTACATAGTCATTATATGCACCCGGCCAAAAAGACCAAAAAAGGCTAAGTTTGGGAAACCAGATTTCTTGGAAAGGGATTTTGCAACGTTCTGAATGCAAGGGGTCCCTAACGAGGGATCGGAACAAAATTTCAGTATGGTTATCAGTAAAATTTCCATTTCCAATTTTACGGGATAACAAGACTAAAGGTTTATTGTTTATTTTTGTAGGGTTTAGGGATCGGGGTAGAGGGTAGGGTAGGGTTTAGGGTTTAGGGTTTAGGGTTTAGGGTTTATGGTTTTGTGTTTAGTGTTTGTATTCAAGGTTTAGGGTTTAGGGCTTAGGATTTAGGGTTTATGGTTTAGGATTTAGGGATAAGGGTTTAGGGTTTAGCGGGTTTATGATGTAGGGTTTAGGGTTTATGATATACGGTTTAGGGCTCATAGTTTAGGGTGTATGGTTGAGGGTTAAGTGTTTAGGGCTAAGCATTAAGTATTTAGGGTTTAGTGTTTATGGTTAAGGGTTTAGGGTTTAGGGTTTAGGTCTAGGGGTTTAGGGTTTAGGGTTTAGGGTTTAGGCTTTAGTATTTAGGTTTTAGGTCTAAGGGTTTATCATTTAAGGTTTAGGGTTTAGGTTTTAGGGATAAGATTTTAGGGTTTAGTGGGTTTACGGTTTACAATTTAGGCTTTAGGATTTAGGTTCTAGGTTTTATGGTTTATGAATAAGCATTTAGTGTTAGGAGTTTAATGTTTATGGTTTAGGGATCAAGGTTTAGGTTTTAGGTTTTAGGGTTTAAGGTTTAGCAATAAGGATTTAGGGTTTAGGGATTAGTGTTTAAGGTTTAGAGTTTAGGGTTTCGAGTTTTGTGGTTAGTGTTTACATTTTAGGTGTTAAAGTTTAGTGTTTAGGGGTTAGGGTTAAGGGTTAAGGGTTTAGTGTTTTGGTTTTAAGGTTAAGGGTTAAGGGTTTAGCGTTTAGAGATAAGGTTTTAGGGTTTAAGGTTTAGGGGTTTAAAGTTTAGGGTTTAGGGTTTAGGGATTAGGGTTTAGACTTTAGGGTTAAGGGCTAGGGGTTTAAGGCTCATGGTTTAGGGTTAGGGTTTAGGGTTTAGGACTCATGGTCTAGGGTTTAAGGTGTAGGGTTTAGGGTTTAGGGTTTATGGTTTAGGATTTATTTTTTAGGGTTTAGGCATTAAGGTTTATGGCTAAGGGTTTAGGGTTTAGGGTTTATGCTTTAGTGTTTAGGGCTAAGGATTTTAGGATTTAGGGTTTAGGCTTCAACAATTAGTGGTTAGTGTTTAGGCTTTAGGATTTAGTGCTAACGGTTTTGGAATTATCATTTATGGTTTAGGGTTTAGGGATAGGAATTTGTGGAAAGGGGTTTAGGGTTTTGGTTTTAGGGCCTAAGGTTTAGGGTATAAATTTTAGGGTTTAGGGTTTGGCATTTATGGCTCAAGGTTTAGGGTTATGGGTTTAGGTTTTATGATTTAGGTCTTATGGGTTGGGGTTTAGGATTTAGCGTTTAGGGATTAGGGTTTATGGTTTATGGCTCACGGTTTAGGGTTTAGTGTTAAGGTTTTAGGGCTTAGGATTTAGTGGGTTTAGGGTTTAGGGTTTAGGGTTTAGTGCTCAAATTTTAGGGTTTATTTTTATATTTTAGCGTTTAGGGCTCGGGGTTTTGTGTTTTGGGTTTTTATTTTTGGCTTAGGGTTTAGGTTTTAGGGTTTATGATGTTTATGGTTAGGATTTTATTATTTAGGCCTTAGGGTTTATGGTTTTAGGTTTTGGGCTTAGGGCATAGGGTTTATGGTTTAGGTTTCGGGCTAAGGGTTTATGGTTTACGCTTTAGGGTTTAGGGATAAGGGTTTAGTGCTAGGGGTTTAGGGTTTAACATCTATGGTGCATGGTTTAGGTTTTGTGGATCAAGGTTTAGGTTTTAGGGTTTATGGTTTAGGGATCAAGGTATAGCATTTAGGATTTAGGGCTCGGGGTTTAGGGTTTATCGGTTAGGTTTTATTTATAGGGTTTAAGTATTAGGGTTTAGGTTTTATCATTTAGGATTTAAGTATTAGGGTTTAGGAATAAGGTTTTATGGTTAATGGTTTCGGTTTTAGGGTTTAGGGTTTACAATTTAGGGTGTAGTGTTTATGGTTTAACATTTAGGGTTTAGGTTTTAGGGTTTAACGTATATTATATAGGCTTTAGTGTCTTCATTTAAGTGTTTAGGTTTTAGTGTTTAGGGCTTATTTATAAGGGTTTAGGGTTTAGTTTTTAAGGTTTAGCATTTAGAAATAAGGTTTTAGGGTTCAAGGTTTAGGGGTTTGTAGTTTATGGTTTGGGTTTTCGGGTTTAGGGTTTAGAGATTATGGTTTTTATTTTCAGTTAAGGGATAAGGGTTTAAGGTTCATGGTTTAGGTTTATAGTGTAGGGTTTATGTTTTAGGACTCATGATTTAGGGTTTAAGGTTTATGGTTTATGGTTTAGGATTTATTTTTAGGGTTTAGGCATTAAGGTTTATGGTTGAGGGCTTAGGGTTTAGGGTTTTGTGTTTAGGGCTAAGGATTTTGGGTTTAATTTTTAGGGGTTTCATGATTTAGGGTTTAGGCTTCAACATTTAGTGGTTAGTGTTTAGGATTTAGGGTTTAGTGCTAATGGGTTTAGAATTATCATTTATGGTTTAGGGTTTAGGGATAGGAGTTTGTGGAAATGGGTTTAGGGTTTTGGTTTTAGGGCTCAAGGTTTAGGGTTTAGGGTTTAAGGTTTAGGGTTTAGTGTTTGGCATTTATGGCTCAAGGTTTAGGGTTATGGGTTTAGGTTTTACTATTTAGGTCTTATGGGTAAGGGTTTAGGATTTAGCATTTAGGGATTAGGATTTATGGTTTAGGGCTCGGGATTTATGGTTTAGTGCTAAGGTTTTAGGGCTTAGGATTTAGTGGGTTTAGGGTTTAGGATTTAGGGCTCGAGTTTATGGTTTTTCTTAGATTTTAATGTTTAGGGCTTAGGGTTTTGTGTTTAGGGTTTTGGTTTTGGCTTAAGGTTTAGGGTTTAGTTTTTATAGTGTTTATGGTTAGGAGTTTATTATTTAGGCCTTAGGGTTTACGGTTTACGGTTTTGGGCTTAGGGCATAGGGTTTATGGTTTGGGGTTTAGGTCTCAAGGCTAAGGATTTATGGTTTAGATTTTAGGGTTTGGAGATAAGGGTTTAGGGCTAGGGTTTTAGGGTTTAACATATATGGCTCATGGTTTAGGGTTTATGGCTTAGGGTTTAGGTTTTAGGGTTTAGGGTTTAGGGATCAAGGTATAACGTTTAGGATTTAGGGCTTAGGGTTTAGGGTTTATCATTTAGGTTTTATTTCTAGGGTTTAAGTATTAGGGTTTAAGTCTTATGGTTTAGGGTTTAGGAATAAGGGTTTAGATTTTATTGTTTATGGGGTTTAAGGTTTACGGTTTAGGTTTTAGGTTTTAGGGTTTAGGGCTTATGGTTTAGGGTTTAGCATTTATCTTTAAGGGTTTATGGATTAGGGTTTAGGGCTAATGTTTTAGGATTTATAATTTATGGTTTAGTGTTTAGGGTTTAGAGTTTTGTGGTTTAGGTTTTATGGATGATGGTTTAGGGATTAGGGTTTTTAAGGGTTTAGGGTTTACGGTTTAGTGTTTAGTGTTCAAGTTTAGGGTTTAAGGGTTATGATTTAGTAATCATGGATTAGGGGTATGGTTTAGGGTTTAGGGTTCATTTTTAATGAATTAGGGTTTAGGGTTTAGGATTCAAGGTATAAAATTTAGCATTTAGGGTTTAGGGCTTAGTGTTTAGGGTTTGGGGTTTAGATTTAGGATCTTGGGTTTAGGTTTTATAGTTTTTGGCTAAGATTTTATGGTTTAGGGTTTGGAATGTTTTGGGTTTAGGGTTTAAGGTGTATAGCTAGAGGTTTAGAGTTTAGATTTTATGGTTAGGGCTCAAGGATTGGGGTTTGGGGTTTGGGCTTAGGGTTTAGGTTTTAAATTTTATCTTTTAGGGTTTAGGGATAAGGGTATAGGGTTTATAGTTTACGGTTTTACGTTTAGATTTTAGGGTTTAGGGTTTAGGGATTTAGGTTTTGGGTTTAGGGTTTAGGGCTCATGGTTTAGGGTTTATGGCTGAGGGTTTAGGGTTTATAGTTTAAGGAATTATAATTTAGAGTTTAGGGTTTAATGTTTAGTGTTTAGGGTTTAAGGTTTATGGATCATGGTTTAGGGTTTAGGGTTTAGGTTTTAGGGTTTAGTGTTTAAAGTTTACGGTTTAGTTTTTAGGGTTTATGGTTAAGGTTTTAGGGTTTACATTTTACGGTTTTATGTTTGGATTTTAGGGTTTAGGGTTTAGGTTTTAGGTTTAGGGCTCGTGGTTTAGGGTTTATGTCTCGGGTTTTAGGGTTTATGATTTAGGGATTATAATTTAGGGTTTAGGGTTTAGAGTTTAAGGTTTAGGGATCATGGTTTAGGGTTTAGGAATTAGGTTTTAGGGTTTAGTGTTTATGATTTATTGTTTAGTTTTTAGGGTTTATGGTTAAGGTTTTAGAGTTTAAGATTTAGGTTTCAAGGTTTAGGGTTTAGGGTGTAGGGTTTAGGGTTTATGGTTTAGGGCTAAGTGTTTAGCGTTGAGGATTTATGGCATAATGTTTATAGTTTAGGGTTTAATTTTTAGGGTTAAAAGATAATGCTATAGGGTTTAGTGTTTAGGGTTTAGGGTTTAGGGTGTAGGTTTTAGAGTTTAGGGTTTAGGGCTAAGGGTTTAGGGTTTAAGGCTAAGGGTTTAGGGTTTAGGATTTAGGGTTCAAGTTTTAGCATTTAGGATTTATGGGTAAGGTTTTATGGTTTAGGTATAAGGTTTTAATGTTTATCATTCAGGGTGTTCATGATTAAGGGTTTAGGGCTAAGGGTTTAGGTTTTAGGGTTTAAGGTTTAGGGTTTAGGGTTTAGTGCTCGGTATTTAGGGTTTAGGGTTTAGGGATTAGGGTTTAGGATTTAGGGATCAAGGTTTAGGGTCTATGGTTTAGTGTTTATAGTTTATGGTTTATTGATAAGGGTTTCGGTTTATGGTTTAAGACTAGGGGTTTTGGGTTTAGAGGTTAGGTCTTATTGCTTAGGGTTTAGGGTTTAGGGATCGGGGTTTAGGGTTTAGGGGTTAGGTTTTTAGGTCTATATTTTTAGATTTAGGGTTTAGGGTTTAGGGTTTAAGTTTAGGGTTTTTATTTAGGGTTTAGAGTTTAGGTTTTAGGGTTTAAGGCTAGGGTTTATTATTTAGGGTTTAGGGTTAAAGGTTTAGGGATATGGTTTTTGGTTTAGGGTTAACTGTTGTGGGTTTAGGGGTAGGGATTTATGGTTTAGGGTTTAGGTCTTTAGGTTTAGGGTTTATAGGTTAGGGTTTAGGATTTCAATATTAGGGTTTAGGATTTAGGACTAATGGTTTAGGGTTTATGTTTTATGGGGTTTATGGTTAAGGGTTTATGTTTTAGGGTTTAGGGTTTGGGGTTTTGGTCTTATGGTTTATGATGAAGGGTTTAGTGATTAGGGTTTAGGATTATGGGTTTAAGGTTTACGATTTAGGGTTTAACAATTAGGGTTAGGGTTTAGGGTTTATGGGTTATGGTTTAGTACTCATGGTTTATGGTTTATGGTTTAGAATTTAGCGCTCGGTTTTAGGGTTTAGGGTGTAGGGATCACGGTATAAAATTTAGGGTTTAGGGTTTAAGGCTCAATGTTTAGATTTAGGATCTTAGGTTTAGGGTTTACATTATAGGGCTAAATATATAGGGTTTAGGGTTTTGAAGGTTTAGGGTTTATGGTTTAACATTTAGAGTACGGGTTTAGGTTTAGGCTCATGGTTTAGGGTTTAGGTTTAGGGCTCGGGATTAGGGTTTAGCGTTTGGGACGTAGGGTTTAGGTTTTAATTTTTATATTTTAGGGTTTAGGGATAAGGGTATAGGGTTTACAATTTATGGTTTAGGGTTTATATTTTAGGGTTTAGGGCTTAATGTTTAGGGTTTAGGGCTCATGGTTTAGGGTTTACGATTTAGGGATTATAATTTATGGTTTAGTGTTTAATGTTTAGGGTTTAGGGTTTAGGGTTTATGGTTAAGGTTTTAGTTTTTAGGATTTAGGTATTAGGGTTTATGGTTTAGTGTTTAGGATTTAGGGTTTAGGGATAAGAGTTTTTGTAGGGTTTAAGGTTAAGAGGTTGGGGATATGGTATAGGGTTTAAGGTTTAGGTTTTAGGGCTCATGGTTTTGGTTGTAGGGTTTAGGGATTAGAGTTTAGGGATAAGCGTATAGGGTTTAGAGAGTTTACATGTTTGGGTTTAGGGTATATTTTTGAGGGTTTAGTCTTATCATTTAGGTTTTAGATTTTAGGGTTTAGGGTTTAGGGTTTAGAGTTTAGGTTTTAGGCATCAAATTTTAGGTTTTAGGGTTTATGGATAAAGGTTTATGGTTTAAAGTTTAGTATTTTTGGTTTGGGGATAGGGGTTTCGGGTTTACGTTTTATAGCTCGGGGTTTAGGGTTTAGGGTTTATGGCTAGGGTTTATGGTTTATGTCTCAAAGTTTAGGGTTTAGGTTATTGGGCTCATGGTTTAGGGTTTAAGATTTAGTGTTTAGGATTTATTTTTTTAGGGTTTAGGCATTAAGGTTTATATATTATGGCTCAATATTTAGGGTTTAGTGTTTAGGGCTAAGGATCTAGGGTTTAAGGTTTATGGGTTTTAGGATTTAGGGTTTAGGATTCAAGGTTTAGTGTTTAAACTTTAGGCCTTGGGGATAAGGGTTAAGGAATTATCATTAAGGGTTTAGGGTTTAGGGTTTAAGGTATAGGGTTTAGAGTTTAGGGTTTAGGAATAGGGGTTTACGGAATGGGGTTTAGGGTTTAGGTTTCTTGGCTCGGGGTTTATGGTTTAGGTTTAGGGCTCGGGATTGTGGTTTGTGGTTTGGTGTTCGGGGATTAGGGTTTAGGTTTTAGATTTTATCTGTTAGGGTTTAGGATAAGATCACAAGGTTTACATTTTATGGTTTAGGGTTTATATTTTAGTGTGTAGGGGTTAGGGCTCAAGGTTTAGGTTTTATTGTTTAGGGTTTAGGGTTTAGGGATCATGATTTAGGGTTTATAATTTAGTGGATTGTAATTTAAGGTTTTGGGTTTGATGTTTAGTGTTTAGGGTTTAGGATTTAAGGTTTAGGGCTCATGGGTTAGGGTTTAGGGTTTAGCATTTAGGGTTTAGGGTTTATGGTTTAGTTTTTATGATTTACTATTTAGGGTTTAGGGTTAAGGTTTTAGGTTTAGGATTTAGGTCTCAATGTTTAATGTTCGGGTTTAGGCTTTAGGATTTAGGGCTAAGGGGTTAGGGGTTGAGGTTTAGGTTTAAGAGATTTTGGAATATGGTATAGGGTTTAAGGTTTAGGGCTCATGGTTTAAAATTTAGGTTTTAGGGATAAACGTATAGGGTTTAGGGCTAAGGGTTTAGGGGTTTACAATTTAGGGTTTATGGTATTATATTAAGTGTTTAGGCTTAGCATTTAGGGTTTAGATTTTATAGTTTAGGGTTTAGGGTTTCGAGTTTAGGGCTCAAGGTTTACGGTTTACGGTTTAGGTTTTACAACTCAAGGTTTAGGGTTTATGGGTAGGAGTTTAGGGTTTAGGCCTCAGGGTTTAGGGTTTAGGGATCATGGTTTAGGGTTTAAGGTTTAGGGTTTAGGGTTTAGCGTTCAATATTTATTTTTATGGTTTAGGTATTAAGTTTTATGGCTTAGGGCTCATGGTTTAGGGATTAGTTTTTAGGGCTAAGGATTTAGGGTTTAAGGTTTAGGTTTTTAGGATTTATGGTTTAGGTTTCAAGGTTTAGTGTTTAGGATTTACGCTTTAGGACTAAGGGTTAAGGAATTATCATTTAGGGTTTAGGGTTTAGGGTTTAGTGTTTATGGCTGAGGGTTTAGAGTTATGGGTTTAGGTTATATGGTTTAAGGCTTATGGCTAAGGGTTAAGGATTTAGTGTTTAAGGATTAGGGTTTAGGGTTTAGGGCTCATGGTTTAGGATTTAGGATTTAGGGGTTGTGGGTTTAGGTTTTAGGTTCTTTAGGGTTTAGAGTTTATTGTTTAGGCCTTAGGGTTTAGGGTTTTAGGTTTTTGGCTTAGGGTATAAGGTTTAGGGTTTAGGTCTCATTGATAAGGGTTTATGGTTTAGATTTTATTATTTAGGGCTAAGGGTTTAGCACTAGGGGTTTAGCATTTAACATTTATGGCTCATGGTTTAGGGTTTTTGGCTCAGGATTTATGTTTTAGGGATTATATTTTAGGGTTTAGGGATAAGGGTATACGGTTTATGGTTTATAGTTTAGGGTTTAGATTTTAGGGATTAGGGCTCAAGATTTAGGGTTTAGGGCTGATGGTTTAGGGTTTAGGGTTTATGATTTATGGGATTATAATTTAGGTTTTAGGATTTAAGGTTTAGGGTTTAAGGTTTTAGGTTTAGGGTTTAGGGCTTAGTGTTTATGGTTTATGGCTTAGGGGTTAGGGTTTAGGGTTATGGTTTTAAGGTTTAGGATTTAGGTCTCGGGGTTTAGTGTTTAGGGTTTAGGGTTTAGGATTTAGGATTTAGGGATAAGAGTTTAGGGTTTATGTTTTAGGTTTTAGGGATCATGGTTTAGTGTGTAAGGTTTAAGGTTTAGGAATTAGGGGTTAAGGATAAGCATATATAGGGTTTAGGGGGTTTACAATTTAGGGTTTAGGCTATATTATTGAGGGTTTAGGCTTCGTATTTAAGTTTTAGATTTTAGGGTTTAGGTTTTATGTTTTAGGGTTTAGGGCTTAAGGTTTAGGGTTTAGGTATAAAGGTTTATGGTTTAAGGTTTAGTGTTTTGGGTTTAGGGATATGGGTTTAGGTTTTAGGTGTTACGACTCGTGGTTTTAGGGTTTATGGTTTAGGGTTTATGGCTAGGGGTTTAGGGTTTATGTCTCGGATTTATGGTTTAGGGTTTAGGGCTCAAAGGGTTAAGGTGTAGGGTTTAGGTTTTATTGTTTAGGATTTATTTTTAAGGGTTTAGGAATTATGGTTTACGGCTTAGGGCTCATGGTTTAGGGTTTAGTGTCTAGGGCTAATGTTTTAGGGTTTTAGGATTTAAGGTTTAAGGTTCAAGGTTTAGTGTTTAGGATTTAGGGTTTAGGGTTAAGGTTTAAGGAATTATCATTTAGGTTTTAGGTTTTAGGGTTTAGGGATAGGGGTTTACAGAAATGGGTTTTGAGTTTAGGTTTTAGGGCTCAAGGTTTAGGGTTTACTGATTCAAGGTTTAGGGTTTAGGATTTAGCATTTATGGCTTAGGATTTAGGGGTATGGTTTTAGGTTTTATGGTTTATGGTTTAAGGCTAAGGTTTTAGGATTTAGAATTTAGGGATTAGGGTTTAGGATTTAGGTGGTTTAGGGTTTAGGGTTTAGGGCTCGTAGTTTAAGGTTTATGGCCCGGGGTTTAGTTTTTAGGGTTTTGGCTTTAGGTCTTAGGGCTTAGAGTTTAGGGTTTAGGTTGTTTAGGATTTATAAATTATTATTCAGGCCTTAGGGTTTAGGGTTTTAGGTTTTGGGATTAGGTTATTGTTATCTAAAATGAGCCCCTTGCTCATTTTTGGGGCTAACTCCCTTCATTTCATTCCTCCCTTGTGCATCAGTCTAAATTTTTACTTTTTAGGCACTTAAAATGTTTCAAAAATGGCACCATTAGATAGAGCTCTTTCTCGATTTCCAGAAAGGTAAAGTTTTCTTCCTATCTCCATGTATTTTTAAAGTTACTACTTGGTGGAGTTTTTGTGGGAAATTTTTCCTAGAAAACCCCACCGGCCAATCAAGTCACCACGTCGGCATCGGAGCAAAGCGGAGGCGGGAGAATTTTTTTAATTTTTTTCTAATATTTGGTGCAATGGGAAATTTTCCCATAGAAATCTTGAGCCAATGGAAGGAGGCCATGTGTCCTCGGAAGGGCGGAGGTGGAGGAAAACTTGAAAATTTTACCAAGTGTTGGAAAAATTCAGAAAGGAATTTTTCGGCCCGATGGCCCGCCGGTGAATAGGATCGTGCCATGTGTCCAAGGGGAAGAAGTTAGGAAAATTTCCTAAGTGTTGGCACAAACAAAAAAATTCGCCCCAAGGCCCGCACCCAATCACATTGTGCCACATGTCCTTAGGCCGAAGGAATGTTGGGAGGTGGAGGAAGATATAAATTTGGCAAAGTGTTTGGCGAGGGCGCAAAGTTAATTTTTTGCCCCAAGGCCCGTAGCCAATGAGGACATGCTACATGTCCTGGGGTGTCGAACATCGAGTGATGGGGAGAAGTGGGAAAATTTCCAAAAGGTTAGCACAAAGGAGAAATGTTTGCCCCCAAGGCCCGCGTCTAATGGGAGCTCGCCACATGTCCCAAGACTAACGAAGTGCGAGGGAAAAGTTGGGATTTTTTCCAACGCAAATTCAAAGGGAAAAATTTAGAAGGAAGTCCCACCTCCCAAAGCCCAAACCAGTCAGATCATGCCACATGTCCATGTGGTGGCAAAGAAACATAAGGAAGGCCCGCGGGAAAAAATGGAAGGAAAATCCCACGTCTAATGGGGTTTTGCCACGTGTCTAGGTAAGAAATTTTCCAAAGGCCCAAACAATGGGAAATGAAGTAGGCAGGGTCCGTAACAAATCAAATCATGCCACGTGTTACTAGGAGCAGCAGGGCATGGAGGTTTTTGGGAAAATTTTCCCAAATGCAAAAATGGGAAAATTTCAAATTTTTGGCCTGCCAACCCATTTTGGCCTTGTTTTGCCCTAAATTTTCAAATGGGCATAACTTTCGATCCAGAGCTCGGTTTTGGACGTTCTTTATATCAATGGAAATATAGTGAAATTATCTACATGATTCTAGGGTCAATTTTGTGTTTTGGTGGAGTTTGGAGAGATAAAATTGGAAAAATTCCTCCGACACATAGAAATGAACAAAATGACATTTCAACCACCATTTTTAATGCAAAGATAGCTCGCATTCTCTCCCAAAGATGGTCAAAAATGTTAGGAATGGACTTTTAAGGATGCCCATGTTGTTTTATTGCATTTTTTGGTGGTTAAAACTCCTCTCATGTTTTCGACATTTCTCTCTCCCGAGCTCGAATGGGCATTGTTAAAAGCCGATTTTGCTCATTTTGTAAGGGTTGGACATTTTTATGTTTTTCAGGCTCCCTCTTTCACCCTAGAAAGTGATTTTGTGGAATACTATACCTCTCTCAATATTGCAACATATTTTCTACCTTTTTGTTGATGGAATGAATGTATTTTGATATTGGAAATGACAATGTAAGCTCTGTGAATGAGTTTCAGTCCTCTTCTTGTGTTGTTTTGATTCATCTATGATATTTCATTGAATTTTATCATTTTTGGCATGATGTTTTGTTGCATTTTTGTGATCTATGTCAATTTGAAAAAGTAAAAATGCTCACCACTCCTTTGGTGCATCACCTTATTAGCATTAGTTTTAATTCTTTTACATTCTCTATCTCTGTCCCCTTGGAATTTATAGTAGGATTTTGAGTTTAAACCTCTACAAATTTTCAAGTAATACACCTAATCAGAGGAGTTGAGGAACCAACCTCTAATCTAGAGATTTTTTTCATTGTTACAAATCCCCAACTTAGGGAAACATTCAATGTTGTGCAATCACATTGGATGCTGAAATGTCAAACTAGAAATCTGATAGAACATCCAAAGGGTGTTGCTGATTTGCACTAACAGCCTACGCACACCCAGTGGGACCTTATAGGTCTTCATCTTCATTACATTAAAATTGATGTGCATTTTTACAAGTTTCTTACTTAAAAGAGCTCTGAATTACACATCTAGCGACTCCAAGGAAGAAGAATCATCTTGTTTTAGCAATACATGCCTGAAAAAATCATGAGAAGAATCACCACAAGGTCAAGATTTGGAGAAGAAGATGTATTATTTGAGTATCTGAAATTATCTCCAAGAAGAAGAAAAAGAGGGAGAAGAATCCAAAGGTCTCCATCTCCACCAAATAGAACTCTATCAACTCCTCCACCCGGTAGACCTTTCATTCAATCGACGAGGGTTCTAAGGCCAATGAGAATGACACAACAGAACCCCTATGTCAATTTCACTAGTAGTAGTCCACTTGCTCTCAATGCACAAAATATGATCCTAGTTGTAGCAAGTGAAAGAACATTCCATACTTTACTTGGAGAGAATCGGACCACTCTTGGTGATCATGTTAAGGATATTGCTAATATTTGTGTAATCCATGAGATTGATGAGATGTAAGTTACTTGTTAAACTACTAGCATCTTCATTCGTAGAGGGAAGGCTTTGTAATGGTCCAGAGTCTTGCTTCGTGTTCTATCCAAAATTAGAACCAACTATGTATAGCCCTCCATGAGTAGTTTGGAGAAAAAGGGGATAACTTGTCCCTTTTGGAACAATTAACAACTATCAAGAGACCTCCTAATGAGCAGCTGACTGACTTCAACTTCATATTTCAAAGGACTTGGTAGAGAATTCCAATGACAGTAAGGCCAACAATAGAAGGTACTTTTCTATATTACCTTAAAGCTTTAAATTCTGATATTTCTATGTTAATTCAATCCATGGGAGGCACAACTATCCCTGTTGCTTATAGCATTTCCATTAGAGTTGAAAATTGTTTGATTCAAGCTGGCAAGCTAGCCCCTAGGCCTCCCATGCCATTATACCCAAATTTAGAAAGTCTAAGCACTAGTCAAGTGCTTATTATAGCTCCTATTCCCACTCCTAGAAATAAGAATTCAAGTGAAGCTTCTACTTCATCTTCTAGTGCCTCAAGTGAACTTCAAGAAGTCATGAAGTAGTTGCAAAGTTTAGGTAATGAGCTGGTTACACTTAAGAGGCTGCAAGCCCAAAGTTTCGAGACCTTCTTACTAGCCTCAATCTTAGCCTAACAGGTAGCCATATCAGCCTCAAAGACCACCCAATCCAGCTACAAATCAAAATCAGGCAAGGCCTCCTGCCAACGGACCATTTCAGCCATATAATCCCAATGCTACATCTACCTCTAAAGCACTAGTGCCATTATAAAATAACATATCTCAAGAGTATGATTGGTGTTTCCCATGCAATGAACCTCACAACCATTCTATGTGCTTCAATGGTGCTCTAAATCATGCATTAATGGTAACAACTGGTGTGGAGGGTGAAGGGAGTCAATGAAATAACCAACAACAAGAAACACCCCAAGAATAATAAGCTCCAAATGATACCACACTTGTAAACCGACAAAGTGAAGATTTTGTGGTATGAATCAAACAATATCTTAAAGTGTTGCAGCCAACACAAGATCAAAAAGGATAAATTTGGGTGAAGGACAACCATTGGCTCAAAGTAATCCACAACCTTCTACCACTCCACAAATTGTTGGCAAAAAAATGTAGTTCTAAGCATGCCAGACCACCCAAACCAGCTCTTAATCCAACTCAGATGCCAGTTGTTGCTTCCCATGTGCAAGTAAGGAATGAATGTGCAGGCTAGAGGATAGTAGAGGGATGCTTCATCCCCATTCAACATCATTGATCAGATGAAGAAGACAAATGTAAACATATCAATGTGGGAATCACTATCCATCCCAGGCCAAAGAGATTTGCTACAAGCTTCCATGAAGGACTGGTCAACTTCAAATCAACAGGCCCAAATGTAAGAGAAGGTACTCACAAATGCTACCCAGCTTGAGGGGAATCATGGAAGATAGCAAGGTAAAATTTTGAATCCCCTCCATTCTATGTTTCATTGATCATTAGAAACCAATTAGTGCACAACTGCATGATTCATTCCGGAGCAAGTAGTTCAGTAATGCCCAAGAAAATAGCTAATTAGTTGGGGCTTCAATATGAAGTCATATCCAAAGGGGTAGTGTAATTGGATGGGACAGTAGTAACAACATTAGGAGTGATTAAAAACTTGAGTCTCACTTTGCATGCACATCCCAACATTGTTGTTTTGCATGTTGTCTCATGATAGATCTTCCACCACTCTTTTCCCTATGTTTGTCAAGGGATTTCACATCTAAGATTGGAGGTTACTTATCTACTGATTGGTCACACATGTTGTTCAGAACAAGGTATGGAACCAAAGCCATAATTAGATATGAGCTTATTACAAACTTTCACATTGAGCCTCACACTCCAAGACAAATCAATACTAATTGTTCAAATAAGTTTGATCAAGAGGATATCCAAGCACCGATGAAGTGACACCAAGGTTGGAAGCATCCCAGATTTGAATCTTGATGAATGGGCAAGCAAGGTGCATGATTTTTATCCTTATCAAGAAATGGAAGATTCTAAGCTAGGAGTCTATTAGATGCATGAAGAAAATCATCATATTCCTAGCATCACCAAGCCAGACCACAAGGATGACAATAAGGTATGGCAGTTGTTATTTGATGGATTATGAAGTAGAAAAGGTGTAAGAGGGGGAGCTATGCTTGTTTCACCTCAAAGAGTTAAGTATTATTCAACTTTTAGATTTCAGTTTGCATGTTCTAATAACACCGCTGAATATGAAGCCTTGATACAAGGATTGCATTGGTCAATCAAGAGAGGAATAAAGAACTTGCAAGTTTTTGGTGATAGTGAGCTAATTGTCAACCAAGTTAAGGGGCAACATGCTACCAAGAATGATCTACTCAAGTGCTACAAAAATCGGGTGTGGGACCTCATTGAATATTTTGAAGGCTTTAGCATCAAGTCCATCCCTAGGAAAGAGAACCAAGCTGCTGATAGGCTTGCAGTAGTTTGAGCAGCCTTTGATGTTGTTAAAAGCATCAAGAAAGACAAAGTACATCCAAGCATTCATGTGATTATAAGGCTTTCAAAGCCGAAAACAATGTAATTTGGAAAGTGTTTGAAAATGATCAACAAATCATCTAGTTCTTGCAAGAAGAGGCTGAGTTCTTAGTTAAAAATCGGGAAAAATTAGAAGAACAATATGGTGATCAAGAGGTACAACTGAGAACCAACAAACTACCAAAGGTACTTGTCACTTTGGAGTCCATTTTCAATCCTAATGATTAGTTCAAGAAGGAGAAATTAAACATCCAAGTCAAGGGGAATATTCATTACCCATCTTGGTGGGAGAAGGAAAATCACTCCAAATTGGTAAGATGACAACTGAGCAAGAAAGATATGAGTTCATATAGCTTTGTCAAGAATTTCCTGATGTGTTTTCTTAGAGTTATGAAGATTTGAAATGTTTCAATCCCAAGTTAGCTCAACACACTATTGAATTGGACCCAAGTGCTAAACCCATCAAGAAAAAACAAAGGCCAAGAAATCCACACATGGAGCCCCTCATGAGAAAAGAATTGAATGAGTTAATAGAGTCAAGTATCATATTCCCTATCAATCATTCTAGTTGGGTAGAAAACTTGGTTCCATCTAGAAAGAAGAGTGGAGAAATCAGATTGTGTGTTGAATTTAGAGATTTGAATAGAGCATCTCTCAAGGATCATTACCCACTTCCTTTTATAAAGTAGATTTTACAACTTGTTGCTGGCTCGAGAGGTTTTCATTGCTTGATGTATATTCATGGTATAATCAGATCATGGTGAATGAAGAGGATCAGTTCAAGATAGCCTTCACAACTAAATGGGGAACTTATGTATATAGAAATATGCCATTTGGGATGTCCAACGCTGGAGATACATTCCAAAGGGAAATGGACATGGTGTTCGAGATTTGATTAACAAAATGATATTGATATATCTAGATGATATAATTATTTTTCCAAAAAATGTAGTAGACCATCTCTTTCATTTGAGAAAAGTGTTCCAAAGGTGCAGAAGATTTGGGGTATCTTTGAATCCCAAAAAGTGTATTTTTCTAGCTCATGAAGGAAAGCTCCTTGGCCACATTGTCTCCAAAGAAGGATTACTAATTGATCCATAAAGAGTTGAATTCATAAGAGCACTGTCATTTCCAATTCATAAGAAAGCCCTTAAAAGTTTCTTGGGAAGGATAAATTTTGTTCAAAGGTTTGTCCCGAATTTTTCAGCCCTAGTCATGCCTATCACCAAGATGTTAAAGAAAAGTATAGCTTTCAAATGGATAGAAAAAGGAAAGGAAAGTTTTGAAGTAATAAAATATGCCATCTCACAAGCTCCAACTCTCATTAACCCAGATTTCTCCAAGGGTAGGTGATGATACTATTTCTACAATTTTGGTACAACAAACAAAGACAATGATGAGCAACCAATTGCTTTCTTCACCCAAAGCCTAAAAGACTATGAGGTGAGATATTATTTCATTGAGAATCATGTTCTTGTAGTAATTAGGAGCTTTAAGAAATTTAAGCATCTAGTTTCAAACAACAAGGTTCAATTGCTGGTTTCTCATGTGGGAGTTAAAGACTTCCTCCTCAATAAAGACCTAAATGAAAAGAGAGTAGGGTGGATTACTTGTGTCATGGAGTATGACATTGAGATCAAAGTCACCAAGTCAATCAGAGGAAAAGGATTGTGTGAGTAGCTGGTCTTAAACAAACAAAGGGAAGCATGCAATGAGAAAGATGTTGTTTTGGTGTTACAAGACAAATGCCATGAGCAAGGAATCATTCAAGAAGAAAATGATGGTTTCCTCACTCCTTGCTGGACCCAAGACATAATGCACTTCCTAAACATAAGAATATTTCCTCCATAGATGAACAAAACCAAAATAAGACACTTCAGATTGTAGGGTGTTCCATATGCCCTTGTTGATGGTGCCTTATTCAAAAGGGATGTGAATAGAGTGTTGTTGAGATGCATTGGTACAAATCAGATTCACAGTTATTGGAAGAGTTTCATGGTGGATCAGCTGGTGGTCATTTTGCACCAAGAGTGATAGCTCTCAAGATCATGAGGGCTAGCTATTATTGGCCCAAGATTTTCAGTGATTGTTATGCATGGATCAAGAGGTGCAAGAATTGTGCATTCTTCACAGGTAAGGAGAGACTAGCTTCCCTTCCATTGCATCCAATTTTAGTTAACCAACCATTCATGTAATGGGGTTTGGACTTCATTGGAGTCATTAACCCAAATTCAAGCCAAGGACACAAGTGGATTCTAATAGCAATAGATTACTTCACCAAGTGGACTGAAGTAGTAGCACTCAAGGAAGTAAATGAATCTAGCATCCTGGACTTCTATGAGGGAATAACAACCAGATTTGGCATACCTGCTACAATAATATCAGATAATGCATTGGCATTCATTAGATCCAAGGTAACCGAATGGGCTGTCAAGAATGGGATCTACCTAAGCACTTCATAAAATTATTATCCTCGGGGTAATGGCCAAGCTGAATCTACAAACAAGAACTTGTTAAGGATCATTAAGAGGACTCTTTATGAAAATAAGAGGTCTTGGCATACTACATTGAAATCAACCTTTTGGGCTGATAGGATAACTTCCAAGAGATCTATAGGTAACTCTCCATTTAAGCTTGTTTATGGAAGAGAGGAAATTTTGCCCATGTCACTTGAGTTGCCAACATTAGAAGTCATGAAGTAGTTGGAATTGTTGGATTTGGGACCCATGGAGGTTAGGTATGCAGAATTTATGGAGCTCCAAGAAATCAGAAATTAGGCATCCCAAGCAATGGAGAAGGATCAAGTGTGATCAAGAATACCTTTGATAGAAAATCCAAGGTTATATCTTTCCAAGTGGAGATATAGTGTTAAAATGGTATGCAGACAGAGTAAATTTGGGAAGGCATTCAAAATTTGATGCCATTTGGAGTGGCCCTACATGGTCACAAAGTGTAAGGAAAACAATTCCTTCTAATTGTCTTCATTGGATGGTGAAGAATTATAGATTCTAGTCAATGGAATCCATCTGAAGCATTGTTATTGAAATAAATTCTCCACCTTGTACATATTAGCTTAGGTTTTCATTCCTCCAAGTGCTTATGCACATTGTTTTGTTGTAGATTATCTTTGCTTTCCCTAAGTGCTTTGGCATAAGCTTGTTGTTCTAGGAAATGTGTTTTACAAGCCTTGCTCCAATTAGATGGTGTTCTACCCTCCATCTCCTCCTTACATTATTCTTATTAGTAGGGGTGCCAAGTAGAGAATTTGATGACTCCATGCCCAATTGATTACTTCAAGCAATCGGTAACTTCATCCAGCAGGAAGATGACCCCTCTAAGTCACCAAAAATTTTATCCAAAATGAGCCCCTTGCTCTTTTTGGGGCTAACTCCATTCATTTCATTCCTCGATTGTGCACCACAAATTTTTTTACTTTTTAGGCACTCAAAATATTTTGAAAATGGCTCCATTAGATAGAGCTCTTTTTTAGTTTTCTAGAAAGGTAAAGTTTTCTTCCTAACTCCATGTATTTTTGAAGTTATGTCTTGGTGGAGT
Organism: Taxus wallichiana var. yunnanensis; assembly: GCA_018340775.1. Taxonomy (NCBI): domain Eukaryota; kingdom Viridiplantae; phylum Streptophyta; class Pinopsida; order Cupressales; family Taxaceae; genus Taxus; species Taxus wallichiana. Next base: position 8,075,357 of record CM031234.1, read on the forward strand.
TCTTTTGGGAAATTTTCCCAAGACAACCCCACTAGCCAATCAGAAGTCGTCACGTCGGCATCGAGCAAAGCGGAGGTAGGAGAAAAATTTTGAAAATTTTCTAAGTGTTGGTGCAATGGGAAATTTTCCCATAGAAATCCCGAGCCAATGGAAGGAGGCCACGTGTCCTCGGAAGGGCGAAGTGGAGGGAAACTTGAAAATTTTACCAAGTGTTGGAAAAATTCAAAGGTTTTTTCACTGATGGCCCACCAACGAATAAGATTGTGCCACATGTCCAAGGGGAAGAAGTTAGGAAAATTTCCTAAGTGTTGGCATAAACAAAAAATTTTGGCCCTAAGGCCTGCACCCAATCACATTGCACCACGTGTCCTTAGGCCAAAGGAATGTCGGAAGATAGAGGAAGATAGAAAATTTGGCAAAGTGTTTGGTGAGGGCGCAAAGTTAATTTTTTGCCCCAAGGCCCGTAGCCAATGAGGATAGGCCACATGTCCCAAGGGCGTCAGAGCATCAGAGTGGTGGGGAGAAGTGGGAAAATTTCCCAAAGGTTAGCAAAAGGAGAAATTTTTTCCCCAAGGCCCGCAACCAATGGGAGCTCGCCACGTGTCCCAAGACTAGCAGAGTACGGGAAAAGTTGGGATTTTTTCCCAAAGAAAATTCAAAGGAAAATTTAGAAGGAATTCCCACCTCCCAAATCCTAAACTAATCAAATCATGCCATATGTCCACATGGTGGCAAAAAAAATAAGGAAGGCCCGCAGGAAAAACTGAAAGGAAAAGCCCACGTCCATTGGGGTTGTGCCACGTGTCTAGGTAAGAAATTTTCCAAAGGTTGAAACAATGGGAAATGAAGCAGTAGGGTTAATGTAATAAATAAAATTGTGCCACATGGCACTAGGAGTGGTAGGGCATGGAGGTTTTTTGGAAAATCTTCCCAAATGCAAAAAGCGGGAAAATTTCAAATTTTTGGTCCGCCAACCCATTTTGGCCTGTTTTGCCCTAAATTTTCAAATGGGCTTAACTTTCAATCCAGAGCTCAGTTTTGGATGTTATTTATATCAATGGAAATATGGTGAAATTATCTACATGATTCTGGGGTCAATTTTTTGTTTTGGTGGATTTTGAGAGAGAAAATAGAAAACACCTCAGCACGTGGAAATGAACAAAAATGACATTTCAACTACTATTTTTAATATAAAGCATGGCTCACATTCTCTCCCAAAGCATGGTCAAAAACATTAGGAAATGGACTTTTAAGGATGCCCATGCTATTTTATTGAATTTTGGTTGGTGTTTGAATCTCCTCTCACATTTTCCCACATTTCTCTCTCCTGAGCTCAAATGGGCATTGTTAAAAGCCGATTTTGCTCATTTTGTAATGGTTGGAAATTTTTTATGTTTTTAAGCTCCTCTTTCACCCTATAAAGTTATTTTGTGGAATACAAAACATCTTTCAAGACTACGACATATTTTATACCTTTATGTTGATGTAATGCATGTATTTTGATATTGGAAATGACAATGTAAGCTTTGTGAATGAGTTTCAGTCCTCTTCTTGTGTTGTTTGATTGATCTATGATCTTTCATTACATTTTATCAGTTTTTGCATGATGTTTTGTTGCATTTTTGTGATATGTGTCAATTTTTAAAAGTAAAAATGCTCACCACTCCTTTGGTGCATCACCTTATTAGCATTAGTTTTAATTCTTTTGCATTCTCTATCTCTGTCCCCTTGGAATTTATAGTAGGATTTTGAGTTTAAACCTCTGCAAATTTTCAAGTAATACACCTGATCAGAGGAGTTGAGGAACCATCCTCTAATCTAGAGATTCTTTTCCCATTGTTACAAGTCCCACACTTGGGGAAAAGATTCAATGTTGTGCAATCACAATGGATGTTGAAATGTCAAACTAGAAATCTGATAGAACATCCAGAGGGTGTTATTGATTTACACTAACAATTATATGGTTTAGGGTTTAGGTCTTTGGGCTAAGGGTTTAGGTTTTAGAGCTTAGGGTTTAGTGCTTTGGGATTTAGGGTTTAACATTTATGGCTCATGGTTTAGGGTTTTGGGTTTGTGGCTTAGGGTTTAGGTTTTAGGGCTTATCTTTTAGGGTTTAGGGATAAGGGTATAAGGTTTACAGATTTATAGTTTAGGGTTTTTATTTTAGGTTTTAGTGTTTGGGGCTCAAGGTTTAGGGTTTAGGGTTTAGGGCTCAAGGTTTAGGGTTTAGATCTTATCTTTTAGGGTTTAGGGCTCAGGGTATATGGTTTAGGGAATTATAATTTAGGGTTTAGGAACTAAGGTTTAGGGTTAAATTTTTAGTGTTTAGGGTTTAGGGTTTAAGGTTTATGGATTATGGTTTATGATTTATGGTGTAGGGTTTAGGGTTTAGTGTTTATGGTTTAGTTTTTTTAGTTTAGGGTTTAGGGTTAAGGTTTTAAGGTTTATGATTTAGGTCTCGGTGTTTAGGGTTTAGGGCTTAGGGTTTAGGATTTAGGGCTAAGATTTTAGTGTTTAGGGTTTAGTTTTTAGGGTTTACGGTTTAGGTTTTAGGGCTCATGGTTTAGTGTGTAGGGTTTAGGGTTTAGGAATTAGGGGTTAGGGATAAGTGTATAGGGTTTAGTGGGTTTAAATTTTAGGTTTTAGGTTATATTGTTGAGGATTTAGGTGTAGCATTTTAGTTTTAGATTTTACGGTTTAGGGTTTAGGGATCGGTTTAGGGTTTGGGGTTTAGAGATAAAGGTTTATAGTTTAAGGTTTAGTGTTTTGTGTTTAGGGATAGGGTTTTAGGTTTTAGGTTTTACTGACTCACGGTTTAGGGTTTAGGGTTTATAGCTAGGGGTTTAGGGTTTATGTCTTAAGATTTATTTTTAAGGTTTAGGGCTCATGGTTTATGGTTTATGGTTTAGGGTTTTATATTTAGGGTTTAAGCATTAAGGTTTATAGATTAGGGCTCGGGGTTTAGATTATAGTTTTTAGGGCTAAGGCTTTAGGGTTTAAGGTTTAGGGGTTATAGGATTTAGGGTTTAGGGTTCAAGATTTAGTGTTTAGGTTTTAGGGTTTTGGGGCTAAGGGTTAAGGAATTATTATTTATGGTTTAGGGATAGGGGTTTACATAAAGGGGTTTAGGATTTAGCTTTTAGGGCTCAAATTTTAGGGTTTAGTGTTTAAGGTTTAGGGTTTAGCATTTATGGATCAAAATTTAGGGTTATGGTTTTAGGTTTCATGGTGTAGGGCTCAAGGCTAAGGGTTTAGGATTTAATTTTTAGGGATTAGGGTTTATGGTTAAGAGTTTAGTGTTTATTGTTTATATTTTAGGGTTTAGGGCTTAGGGTTTAGTCTTTAGGGTTTCTGGTTTTGGGGCTTCAGGCTTTATGGTTTAGGGTGTTTTGGGTTTATGTATTATTATTTAGGACTTAGGGTTTAAGGTCTTAGGTTTTGGGCTTATGGTATAGGGTTTAGGGTTTAGGTCTCGGGGCTAAGGGTTAAGATCTTGGGGTTTAGGGCTATGGGTTTAGTGTTAGGGGTTTTGGGTTTAACATGTATGGCTCATGGTTTAGGGTTTAGGTTTTGTGACTTAAGGTTTAGGTTTTAGGGTTTAGGGTTTAGTGTTTAGGTTTAATGTTTTAGTGTTTAGGGATCAGGTATAGTTTTTAGGATTTACGGGTTGGGGTTTAGGGTTTAAGGTTTAAGGTTTAGGGCTATGGGTTTAGGGTTTAGGTTTTAGTTTTTAGTATTTAGGATTTAGGGTTTAGGGCTAAGGGTTTAGGATTTATGGTTTAAAGTGTTTACGGTTTATGGTTTAGGTATTATGGATTAGGTTATATGGTATAGGGTATAGGGTTTAAGATTTAGTGTTTAGGGCTCGGGATATATGGTTTATGGTTTAAGGTTTAGGGTTTAATGCTAAGGGTTTATGGTTTAGGGTTTATGGTTTAGGAGGTTTCAAGTTGAATTTTTAGGGTTGATGGTTAAAGATTTAGGTTTTATGGTTTAGGGTTTAAGGTTTAGTGTTTAGGTTTAAGGGTTTAGGGTTTAGGGCTTATGGTTTAGGGTTTAGGTTTTAATATTTAGGTTTTAGGGTTTAGGGCTAAGACTTAAGGGGCTAACATCTTATGGATTAGTTTTTAGGGTTTACGGTTTAACTTTTAGGGTTTAACATTTGAGGCATTGTGAGTTAGGACTCGGGGTTTAGGATTTAGGGCTCATGATTTACTGTTTAGGGGTTAGTGCTAAGAGTTTAGGGTTTACGATTTGGGGTATGTAATTGAGGTTTTAGGGTCCAATTTTTAGTGCTTAGTGTTTAGTGTTTAGGGTTTAGTGTTTAGGGATCATGGTTTAGGGTTTAGGTTTTAGATTTTAGGATTTAGGGCCTAGGGTTTTAGGGTTTAGGGCTTAAGGATCATGGTTTAGGGTTTAGGGTTTATGGTTTATTATGTAGGGTTTAGAGGTTAGGGTTTAAGGTTTATGGTTGAGGGTTAGGGATTTTATTTTAGGGCTAAGGGTTTAGGGTTTAGGTTTTGGGGATTTATAGTTTAGGATGTAGGGTTTTTGTTTAGGGTATAGGATTTTAGTGATAAATTTGTAGGGTTTAGGTATTAGGGATAGAGTTTATGGTTTAGGTTTTATAGTTAAGCTTTTAGGGTTTAAGGATCAGGATATAGGGTTTAGCATTTCCTTTTAATGGTTTAGGGTTTAATGTTTATGGTTTAGGGTTTAGGGCTCGGGGTTTAGGGTTTTGGGTTTAAATTTTATAGGGATTAACATTTAGGGTTTATGGTTTAGGTGTTTAGTGTTTAGGGTATAGGGATAAGGGGTGTTTAGTGTTTAGTGTTTAGGGTATAGGGATAAGGATAAGGGTTTAGTTCTAAGGGTTTAGGGTTTAGAGTTTAGCATTTATTGTGCTTTACGTTTTAAGGTATAGTTTTTATGGCTTAGGGTTTAGGTTTTAGGGTTTAGGGTTTAGGGCTTAGGGCTTAGGGTTTATGGTTTAAGGTTTAGGGTTTATGGATAAGCTTTAGGGATTATGGTTTAAAGTTTACGATTTAGCGTTTAGGGTTGGGGTTTAGGATTTAGGTTTTAGGGTTTAGGGATGAAGGTTTTAGGTTTAGGGGTTTAGGGTTTAGGATTCATGGTTTATGGTTTAGGGTTTAGAGTTTAAGGTTTAGGGTTTAGGTTTTATAGTTTAGGGTTTAGTGCTTTAAAGATTTAGGGTTTTCTCTTTAGGGCTAAAAGTTTAGGGTATAGGTTTTAAAGGGATTCTGATTTAGATTTTATGGTTTAAAGTTTAGGGTTTTGGATCAGGGTTTAGGGTATAGGGTTTATGGTTTAGGTTTTATAGTTTAATTTTTAGAGTTTAGGTTTTTCTATTTAGGGTTTAGGTTTTAGAGTTTATAGTTTAGGGTTTAGGTTAATGGTTTAGAGCTAAGGGTTTAGGATTTAGGGTTTAAGAGGTTTATGGTTTAGGATTTCGTGTTTATGGTTTAATTTTTAGGTTAAATTGGTTAGGGCTTGGGATTTAGGGTTTAGGGCTAAGGGTTTACGGTTTAGGTTTTAGGGTTTATGGTTTAGGGTTTAAGGATTAGGTTTTAGGGTTTATGGTTTAGGTTTTATTGTTTAGGGTTCAACATATAGGCTATATTGTTTACAATTTATGTTTTAGGGTTTATGATTTAGATTTTATGGCTTAGGTTTTATAGTTTATGGTTTAGGGTTAAACATTTATTGTTTAGGGTTTAGGGCTCGGGGTTTAGGATTCACTTGAAAGGGTTTAAGGTTTAGGGTCTAGGTGATTTAGTGTTTAGGTTTTATGGTTTAGGGTTTAGGGTTTGGGGTTTAGGGTTTAGGGTTTAGGGTTTAGGGTTTAGGGTTTAGTTGTAAGGGTTTAGGGTTTAGAGTTTAGCATTTCTGTGCTTTATGTTTTAAGGTTTTGGGTTTTGGGCTCAAGGTTTAGGGTTTAGGATTTAGCGTTTATAGTTTAGATTTTAGGGTTTAGGGTTTAGGTTTTATTGATTACTTAGGGCTAAAGTTTTAGGGTTTACGGTTTAGGATTTAGAAATAGGTGTTTAGGGATAGGGGTTTAGGGTTTAGGGTTCACGGTTGAGGGTTTTAGATATAGTGTTTATGGTTAAGGTTTTAAGTTTTAGGGTTTACGGCTTAGGGTTTATGGTTTAGGTTTTAAGGATCAAGGTTTAGGTTTTAGGGATCAGGGTATATGGTTTAGAGTTTATGGTTTAGGGTTTAGGGTTTAGTTATTACTATTTAGGGTTTAGGGTTTATGATTTAGGGTTAATGTTTTAGATTTTAGGCTAGGGGTTAAGGGTTAATTGTTTAGGGTTTAGGGTTTAGAGTTTAGGGCTCGGGGTTTTGCATTTATGGCTAAAGGTTTAGGGTTTAGGGCTATGTGTTTAGGATTAAGGATTTATCGCTCTGTATTTATAGTTTAGGGTTTAGGTTTTAGTGCTTTAAGAGATGAGGCTATAGGGTATAGGGTTTAAGGATTGGGGTTTAGGTTTTAGGGCTAAGATATGAGGTTATAGGGTATAGGGTTTAAGGTTTAGGGTTTAGGTTTTAGGGTTTTAGGTGTAGGGTTTATAGTTTAGGGTTTTAGTTTAAGATTCTAGGGTTTAGGGTTTAAAGCTTATGTTTTAGGGTTTATGGTTTAGGATTAAGGATTTAGTGTTTAGGGATCGGGTATAGGGTTTTGGTTTAGAATTTAGGGTTTATGCTTTATATTTTATAGTTAAGGTTTTATTGCTAATGGTTTAGGTTTTAGTAGGTTTATTATTTATGGTTTAGTGTTTAGAGTATAACATTTAAATTTTAGTGTTTAGGGTTTAGGATTTAGTTTTTAGGGCTTTCGGTTTAGGGTTTAGGGCTTATGATTTAGAGTTTAGGGTTTGGGGTTTAGTGATCAAGGTTTATGGTTTAGGGTTAAGGGTTTAGGGATTATAGTTTATGGTTTAGGGTCTAGGGTTTAGGGCTAAGGGTTTAAGGTTTAGGGTTTAGGGTTTAGGGATAGGGTTTAGGGCTTAGGGCTCATGGTTTAGGGTTTCAAATATAAAGGTTTTAAGGTTTAGAATTTATGGTTTAGGGTTTATGGTTTAGGGCTCAAGGTTTAAGGTTTAGGGATTAGGGTATATGGTTTAGAGTTTGGGGTTTGGGTTTAGGGCATAGGTCTCAAGGTTTAGTTCTTAGGGTTTAGGGCTAAGGGCTTACGGTTTAGGGTTTAAGGATAGTGGTTAAGGGTTTAGGATTTAGGGTTCGAGGTATATGATTTAGGGTTTAGAGGTTAGGGTTTAGTGTGTAGATTTTAGGATTTAGGTTTTAAGGTTTAGGGATAAGGGTTTAGGGTTTAGGGCTCATGGTTTAGGGTTTATGGTTTAGGTTTTAGGGATAAGGGTTTAGGGATTAGGGTTTATGGCTCAAGGTTTAGGGTTTAGGGTTTTAAAAATTAGGATTTGGGGTGAAGGTCTAAGGGTTTAGGGTTTAGGGCTAGGGGTTTAGGGTTGATGGTTTATGGTGAAATATTTATAGTTTATGCTTTAGGGTTTAGGTTTAAAATATATGGTTATAAGGGTTAGTGTTTAGGATTTAGTTTTTAGGGTTTAGGGCTAAAGGTTTAGGGTTTAGTGTTTAGGGTTCATGGTTTAGGGTTTAGGCTTTACATTTAAGGGTTTACGACTTAGGGTTAAAGGGTTAAGGTTTAGGGCTAAGGGTTAATGGTTTAGTGTTTAGGGATTATGGTATATGGTTTAGGGGTTAATTTTTAGGGTTTAGGGTTATGGATCGAACTTAGGGTTTACGGTTTAAGTTTTAGGGCTAAGGGTTTAGGATTATGATTTAGGTGGTTTAGGGTTTAGGGCTCACGGTTTAGGGTTTAGGTTTTAGGGCTCATAATTTAGGGTTTAGGGATAAATGTTTATGGTTTAGGGTTTAGGGCTAGGGTTTTAAGCTTGACAATTTATGGCTCGGTGTTCATAGTTTAGGGTTTAAGGTTTAGGTTTTAGGGTTTATGGTTTATGGTTTAGGGTTTAGGGTTTAGGTTTAAGATCTTAGGGTTTAGGGTTGAAGGCTAATGTTTTAGGGCTCAAGGTTTATAATTTAGGGCTTATTTATAAGGGTTTAGGGTTTAGGGTGAAGGTTTTAATGTTTAGTTATTAAGGGGTTTATGATTTATGATTTAGGATTAAGGGTTTATTGTTTAGGGTTTAGGGTTTAGGGATCGGTGTTTAGGATTTAGGGTTTAAGTATTAAGGTTTAGGGTATAAGGATCGATGTTTAGGGCTCAAGGTTTAGAGTTTAAAGCTTATGGTTTAGGGATAAGGATTTACGGTTTATGGTTTATGATTTAAGGCTATTGGATTTGGATTTCGAGGTTTATAGATCAATCTTGAGGGTTTAGGCTTTAGGGGTTAAGGTTTAGGGTTTAGATTTTAGGGATCATGAATTAGGGTTTAGGGCTTAGGGTTTATGATTTAGCTTTTCGGTTTAGGGTTTAGGGTTTATGGCTAAGGGCTAAAGTTTAGGGTTTTAGATTTAGGGATAGGATTTATTGTTTAGGGTTTAGGATTTATGGCTTAGGATTTAGGGTTTAGGTTTTCTACGGATAATGTGTTAGGATATATGGTTTAGGGTTTAGGGTTTAGGGTTGAGCATTTACGGATAAAGGTATAGGGTTTATGGTTTAGTATTTATGGTTTAGGGTTTATGTTTTATTATTTAGGTTAAGGGTTTATGGATCTTTGGTTTAAGGTTTAGGAGGTTTATTGTTTTATGCCTTAGTGTTAAGGGTATAACACTTAGATTTTAGTGTTTAGGGTTTAGGATTTAGTGGTTAGGGCTTATGGTTTAGAGTTTAGGGTTTAGGACTCAAGGTTTAGGGTTTAGGGTAAAGGATTTAGGGATTATTGTTTAGAGTTTAGGTTTTAGGGCTAAGGGTTTAGGGTTTATGGCTAAGGTTTTAAGGTTAAGGCTTTAGGGTTTACGGTTTAGGGCTCAAGTTTTAGGGTTTAGGGATTAGGGTATATAGTTTAGAGTTTAAGGTCTAGGGTTTAGGGTTTATGGTTTAGGGTTTAGCTCTCATGGTTCGATTCTTAGGGTTTACGATTTAGGGTTTAGGGCTAAGGGTTTACGGTTTAGGGTTAATGGTTTAGGGTTTATGGATATGGGTTAAGGTTTTAGGGTTTAGGGCTCAGGGTTTGGGGTTTAAGGGTAAAGGTTTAGGGTTTAGGGTTTAGGGCTAGGGGTTTAGGGATGAGGGTTTATGGTTCAAAGTGTTTATAGTTTAGGGTTCAGTTTTAGGGCTAAAAGATCAGGCTATAAGGTATAGGGTTTAGGGTTTAGGTTTTAGGGTTTTAGGCATATGGTTTAGGGTTTAGGGTTTATGGTATAGGGTTTAGGGTTTAGGTTTTAGGTTTTAGAGTTTGGGATCTAGGGATAAGGTTTTAGGGTTAAGGTTAATGGTTTAGGGTTTAGGGTTTAGCGTTTATCACTTAGGCCTTGTTAAGGGTTCCAGGATTTAGCAGTGAAGGGTATAATGTTTAGGGTTTAGGGGTTTATGATTTAGGGTTTAAGATTAAGGGTTTAGGGTTTAGGCCCCAATGTTTAGGATTTAGGCATTAGGGATTACGGTTTATCATTTACGGTTCGGGGTTTAGGCTTTAGATTTTATGGTTTAGGGTTAAGGATTTACGGTTTAGGATTTAACGCTATGTGTTTTGGATTTAGGGTTTATGGCTCGGTTTAGGGTTTAGGGTTTAGGAATTAGGAATTAGGGTTTACGGCTTTATTTTTATGGTTTAGGTTTTTAGGTTTAGGGTTTAGGGTTTATGACTAAGGGCTAAGGTTTAGGGTTTATAATTTAGGGATAGGGATTTATTGTTTAGGGTTTAGGGTTTAGGATTTACATATGAGGATTTAGGGTTTATGGTTTAGGTTTTGGGATACGTTTTTATGATATAGGGTTTAGGGTTTAGGGTATAGGATTTATGGTTTATAATTTAGGGTGTAGGGTCTAGGTCTCGGTGTTTATGTTTTATTATTTAGGGTTAAGGGTTTATAGCTAATGGTTTATGGTTTAGGAGGTTTATTGTTTATGGTTTAGTATTTAAGGTATAACATTTATAGTTTAGTGTTTACAGGTTTAGGGTTTAGGGCTTATGATTTAGAGTTTAGGGTTTAGGGTTTACGGCTCAAGGTTTAGGGTTTAGGTTAAGGGTTAAGGGTTTATGGTTTAGAGTTTAGGGTTTAGGGCTCAATGTTTAGGGTTTCAGATATAGGGTTTGTTGTTAAGGTTTTAAGTTTTAGGGTTTCTGTTTTAGGGCTAAAGTTTTAGGGTTTAGGTATCGAGTATATGGTTTAGGGTTTGGGGTTTAGGGCTCATGTCTCATGGTTTATTTCTTAGGTTTTAGTGTTTAGGGTTTAGGGCTGAAGGGTTTATGGTTTAGGGTTACCTGGATTAGGGTTTTGGGCTAGGGTTAAGGTTTTGGGTTTGTGGCTCGGGGTTTATGGTTTAGGTTTTAGAGGTTATGATTTAAAGTTTAGGGTTTACAGTTTATAGTTTAGGATTTAGGGTTTAAGGTTTAAGGCTAAGTATTTAAGGTTTAGGGCTCAAGGTTTAGGGTTTAGGGTTTAGGTTTTAGGGCCTAATGGTTTAGGGATTAGGATTTGGGACATTTAGAATTTAGGGATTATGGTTTAGGGTTTTGGACTTAAGATTTGTGGTTTAAGGCTAAGGGTTTATGGTTTAGGGTTTTGGGTTTAGGGCTAGGGTTTAGGGTTGATGCTTTATGGTGTAATGTTTGTAGTTTAGGGTTTAGGTTTTAGGGTTAAAATATTAGGCTATAAGTGTTAAGGTTTATGGTTTAGTTTTTGGGGTTTATGGCTTAAATTTTAGGGTTTAGTGTTTAGGGTTGAGGGTTGAGGGTTTAAGTTTAAGAGTTTACGGTTTAGGGCTAATGGTTAAGGGTTTATTGTGAAGGGTTTAGGGTTTAGGGCTAAGATTTTAATGTTTAGGGTTTTGGGGGTTCACGATTAAGGGTTTGGGGATAAGGGTTTAGGGTGTAGGGGTTTAGGGTTTAGGGTTTAGGGCTCAATGTTCGGGGTTTAGGGTTTATGGATTAGAGATTATGGTTTAGGGCTTAGGGGTCAGGCTTTAAGGTTTATAGTTTATTGTTGAGGATAAGGGTTTATGGTTTATGGTTTACGGTTTAAGGCTAGGGGTTTTAAGTTGAGGTTTTGGTCTCATTGGTTAGGGTTTAGGGTTTAGGGTTTAGGGTTTAGGGTCTATGGCCAAGGGTTAGGGTTTAGGTTTTTTACGGTTTAGGGTTTAGGGTTTAGGGATAGAAATTTACTATTTATGGTTTAACGTTTAGGTTTTAAGGCTATGGATTTAGGTCTAGGTTAAGGGTTGTGGGTTAATGGCTAGGTATTTAGGGTTTAGGTTTAGGGCTAAGGGTTTAGGGTTTATGGGTTAGTGTTCGGTGGTTTAGGTTCTAGGGTTTAAGGATCACGATATAGGGTTTTAGGGTTTATTATTTAGGGTTTAGGGTATAGGGTTTTTATTTTAGTGTTTCAAAGTTAGTGCTTTGGGTTTTGGGTTTAGGGTTTATGTTTAGGAGTTAATTCTAAGGGTTTAGGGTTTAAGAATAAGGGTTTATGGTTTATGGTTAAGGGTTTAGGTTTTAGTGTTTATGGTTTAGGGCTTATGGTTTAGGGTTTAGGGTTTAGGTTTAATGGTTTAGGGATTATGGTTTAGGGCTGGGTTTAGGGATTAGGGTTTAGGGACGAGGTTTAGGGTTTAGGTTTTAAGGTTTAGGGTTTAGAGTTTTTAGGGCTTAGAGTTTATATTTTATGCCTTAGGGTTTAGGGTTTTAGGTTTTGGGAAAATGTTATAGGGTTCAGGGTTAAGGATTTAGGGTTTAGGGCTCACGGTTTAGGGTTTATGTCTAGGGTTCAAGAATAGGGGTTTATGGTTTATGCTTTATTGGGTTTATGGTTAAGGGTTTAGGTTTTAGTGTTTAGGGTTTAGGGATTATGGTTTAGGGTTTAGGGTTTAGGTTTAATGGTTTAGGGATTATGGTTTAGGGCTAAGGGTTTAGGGATTAGGGTTTAAGGCTAAGGGTTTAGGGTTTAGGGCTTAGGTTTTAGGGTTTAGGGTTTTTAGGGCTTAGAGTTTATTTTTATGCCTTAGGGTTTAGGGTTTTAGGTTTTGGGGAAAGGTTATATGGTTTAGGGTTAAGGATTTAGGGTTTAGGGCTCATGGTTTAGGGTTTATGTCTAAGGGCTAAGGATTTAGGGTTTAGATTTTACTGTTTAGGGCTAAGGGTTTAGCACTAAGGGTTTAGGTTTAACATTTTTGGGTCATGGTTTATTGTTTAGGTTTATGGCTCAGTGCTTTAGTTTTAGGGTTTAGAGTTTAGGTTTTAGGTTATAGGGTTTAGGGATCAAGATATAACATTTAGGATTTATGGCTCAAGGTTTAGGGTTTAAGGTTTAAGGTTTAGGGTTTAGGGATTATATTTTAGTGTTTAGGTTTAGTGCTTTGGGTTTTGGGTAGGGTTTATGTTTAGGTTTTAATTCTAATGGTTTAGGGTTTAGTAATAAGGGTTTAGGGTTTATGGTTTATGGGGTTATAGTTAAGGGTTTAGGATTTAGTGTTTAAGGTTTATGGCTTATGGTTTAAGGTAAGATTTAGGGTTTAGGGATAAGGTTTTAGGGTTTATGGTTTAGAGTGTTTACATTTTATGGTTTAGGTTTTATGGATTAGGGTATAGGGTTTAGGGTTTAATATTTAGGTTTTAGGGCTCAAGTTTTATGGTTTATGGTTTAAGGTTTAGGTTTTAACCCTAAGGGTTTAGGGTTTAGGGTTTAGGAGGTTTCATGTTTAGGGTTAAGGGTTTAAATTTTAGGGTTTAGGGTTTAGGGTTCAATGTTTAGTTTTTAGGATTTAAGGTTTAGAGCTAAGGGTTTAAGGATTATGGTTTAGGGATTTTATTGTTTATTGTTTAGGGTTTAGGGTTTAATTTTTAATTTTTAGGGTTTAGGGTTTAGGGATCATAATTTATGGTTTAGTTTTAGAGTTAATGGGTTTTACAGCTTATGCTTTATGGTTTAAGGTTTAACTTTTAAAGTTTAAGGTTTATCGTTTGAGGCTCATGGTTTAGGGCTTGGGTTTAGGATTTAGAGCTCAAGATTTAGGGTTTAGGGTTTAGGATAAGGTTTTAGGTTTACATTTTATGGGTTTGTAATTTAGGGTTTAGGGTTTAATGTTTATTTTTATTGTTTAGGGTTTAGTGTTTAGGGCTCATGGTTTAGGGTTTAGGGTTTAGGGATTAGGGTTTAGGGTTAAGGATTTAGGGTTTAGAGTTTAGGGTTTAGGGCTAGGGTTTTAGGGTTTAGTGTTTAAGGATCAGGGTTTAGTGTTTAGGGTTTAAGGTGTAAGGTTTGGGTTTGTGGTTTAGGGTGTAGGGTTTAGGGTTTAGGGAAAGGGGTTTATGGTTTAGGCTTTAGGGCTCGGGGTTTGAGGTATACGAGTTTAGGGTTTAGTACTAAGGTTTTAAGGTATAGGGTTTAGGGGGTTAAGGCTTTAAGAGTTAGGGTTGGAATTTAGTGTTTAGTGTTTAGTTTTTAGTTTTTAGTGTATAGGGTATAGGGTATAGGTTAT
>CM031234.1:8089122-8140893 GCA_018340775.1 Taxus wallichiana var. yunnanensis
GTTTAGGTCTTCATGTTTATGGTTTAGGATTTAGGGTTTAGGGCTCGTGATTTAGGGTTAAAGGAATAGGGTTGAGGCTTTAGGGGTTCACATTCTATGGTTTAGGGTTTAGGGTTTAGGGATGTTGATTTAGGGTTAAAGGAATAGGGTTGAGGCTTTAGGGGTTCACATTCTATGGTTTAGGGTTTAGGGCTTATGGTTTAGGATTTATGTTTTATGGTTTAGGGTTTAGGGTTAAGGACTTGCGCTTAGGGTATATGGTTTGGGGATTACGGATTAGGGATTATGGTTTAGATTTAAGGGTTTTGGGTTTTTGGGTTTATTTTTATGGTTTAGAGTTTAGGATTTAGGGTTTATGGTTCAAGGTTTAGGGTTTTCAAATTAGGGTTTCAGGTTTAGGATTTAGGGCTAAGAATTTATGGTTTAGGGTTTAAGAGGTTTATGGTTTAGGGTTTAGTATTTATGGTTTAAGGATAAGGTTTTAAGCTTTAGGTTATATGGGGTTTAAATTTTAGGGTTTAGGGTTAAGGGTTTAGGGCTCAACACTTAGTGTTTAGGGTTTAATATTTAGTTTTTAGAGTTTAGGGTTTAGGGTTTAGGGCTCAGTATTTAGGGCTTAGGGGATTTAGAATTTAGTGTTTAGGGTTTAGGATTTATTGTTTAGGGTTTTAGATTTAAGGTTTAGTGTTTAAATTTTAGGATTTAGTACTCGTGTTTTAGGTTTTAGGGTTTAGGATTTATGGCCAAGAGTTTAGGCTATAGGGGTTTATAGTTTATAGTTTAAAATTTATAATTTTAGGCTCATGGTTTATTAGTTAGGGCTTAAGGCTTAGGGTTTAGGGTTTAGTGTTTAGGGTTTAGGAGTAAGGGTTCTGTGGTTTAGGGTTTAGGCCTTAGGATATAAGGTTTAGGGTTTAGGGTTTAGGATATAAGGTTTAGGGTTTAGGGTTTAGGATTAAAGCTTAAGGTTTAGGGTTTCAAACTCGGGGTTCATTTTTAGGGTTAGACATTAGGGTAGAGGGTATAGGATTTACAGTTTAACTGTTTAGGGTTTAGGATTTAGTATTTATGGTTTAGGTTTAGTGTTTAGTTTTAGTGTTTAGGGTTTAGGGCTCATGATTTGGGTTTTAGGATTTAGGGCTAAGGGTTTAATTTTTAGTGGTTTTAGGGGTTAGGTATTAGGTTTTAGGTTTTAGGGTTAAGGGTTTTCCATTTATGGTTTAGGGTTTAGGTTTTAGGGTTTAGGGATATGGATTTGGTGTGTAGGGTTATGGGTTTAAAGTTTAGGGCTCGGTGTTTAGGGTTTAAGGCTTTAGGCTTAGGGTTTAGGTTTTAGGGTTTAAGTTTTGGGGTTTAGGGATAAGGTTTAGGGTTTAGGGTTTTGGTCTCAAGATTTAGGTTTAGGGTGTAGGATTTAGGGATAAGCATTTAGGTTTTATGGAGCATATGGTTTAGGGTTTAGGTTTAAGGTTGTAGGGTTTAGGGTTTAGGTGTAAGGTTTTAGGGTTTAGGGTTTAGGGTTTATGGCTCATAGCTTAGGGTTTAGGGTTTAGGGCCTAGGATTTTTAGTTTAGGTTTTAGGTTTAGGGATAGGAATTTAGGTTTTATTGCCTAGGGTTTAGGGTTTAGTGCCAAGGTTTAGGGTTTAGGGTTTAGGACGGGGGCCCAGGGTTTAGGGTTTATGGTATATGGTTTAGGATTTAGGGATAGTTGTTTAGGGTTTAAGTTTTAGGATCACAAAGATAGGGTTTATGGTTTAGAATTTAGGTTTTAGGGTTTAGGTCTTAGGTTTTATGGTTTATAGTTTAGGTTAATGGTTTATGGCTAATGGTTCAAGGTTTAGGAGGTTTAGGGTTTAGGGTTTAATATTTACAATTTAGTGTTTAAGGTTTATGATTTAGTGTTTAGGGCTTGTGGTTTAGGTTTTAGGTATAAGGGTTTAGTTTTTAGGGTTTAAGGCATGTATGGTTTAGGATTTATGGTTTATGGTTTAGGTTTTAGTGTTTGGGGATAATGGTTTAGGGTTTTGGGTATAGGATTTAGGACTAATGGTTTATGGTTTAAGGTTTTAGGTGTTTACATTTTATGGTTAAGGGTTTAGGGTTTAGTGCTAAGGGTTAAGTGTTTATTGTTTAGGGCTCAGGGTATATGATTTAGGGTTTAGTTTTTAGGGTTTAGTGTTTAGAGTTTGGGATTTAGGGTTTAGGGATTAAGGTTTAGGGTTTAGGGCTCATGGTTTAGAGTTTTAAGGCCAAGGGTTTAGGATTACGATTTTGTTTATTTATGGTTTAGTGATTAGGGTTTAGGGCTCGGGGTTTTTGGTTTAGGGATACGAGGTTTAGTGTTTAGTGTTTATGGTTTAGGGATAGGGGTTTAGGGTTGAGGGTTTATGGATTGGTATTTATATTTTATGGTTTAGTTTATGGTTTAGGTTTTGTGGTTTAGGTTTGAGGGTTTAGGGTTAAGGGCTACGATTTAGTTTTTATGGTTTAGGGATAGGATTTTAGGGTTTAGGGTTTAGGGGTTATGGTTCAAGGTTTATGGTTTAAGGTTTAGGGTTTATGGATAAGGGCTTAGGTTTTATGGTTTATAGTTTACGGTTTAGCATTTATGGCTCGGGATTCGGTTTTATTATTTAGGGTTTGGGACTTAGGGATGATGGTTTTGGGTTTAGGTTTGAGATCATGGTTTAAGGTTTAAGGTTTAGGGTTTATAGTTTAGGTTTTAGGGCTAAGGGTTTAGGGTTTCAAGTTTAGGGATAACAATTTAGGGTATAGGGTTTAGGGGGTTTAAAATTGGGATTTTAGGGTTTAAATTTTATGGCTTATGGATCGTACTTTAGGGTTTAAAGTTTTGGGCTAAGGGTTTAAGGTATAGGGTTTTAGTCCTAGGGTATTTAGGTTGTAGAGTTTAGGGTTTATATTTTAGTGTTTTCTATTTAGAGTTTACATTTTAGAGTTCCTAGTTTAGGGTTTAGGGTTAATGGTTTGGGGCTAAAGGTTTAGAAGTTAGGGTTTAAGGGGTTTATGGTTTAAGATTTAGTTTTTTTGGTTTAGTGTTTAGGGTAAAGGGTTTAGGGCTCAGGATTTAGGGTTTAGGGCTAAGGGTTTATGGATTAGGGTTTAGGGGGTTTATGGTTTAGGGTTTAGGTTTAAGGGTTTAGTATATAGGTTTTATGGTTTAGGAATAAGGATAGAGGGTATAGGGTTTATGGTTTATGTTATAGGGTTTATGATTTAGAGTTTAGGGCTTAGGATTTAGATTTTAGGGTTTAGGGTTAAACTTATATGCTTTATGGCTTATGGTTTACTATTTAGATTTTAGGATTTATGGCTAAGTGTTTTGGGTTTTAGGTCTAGGGTGTTTAGGATTTAGGGTGTTTAGGGAAAATAGTTTAGGATTTATTATTTAGGGCTAAGTTTTTAGGGTTTAGACTTTAGTTCACAGGGGTTTAGGGATTAGGGCTCAAGGTTTAGGTTTTAGGGGTTTAGTGTTAATGAGGCTTTAAAGTTTAAGGTTTATGGTTTACGGCTTAGCATTTAGGTTTATGGTTTAGGGCTTAGGGTTTAGGATTGGGGCTAAGGGTTTAGGATTTAGGGTTTAGGGTACATAGTTTAGGTCTTAGGGTTTAGGGTTTATGTTTGATCATTTACAGTTTAAGATTTAGGGTTTAGGGCTCAAGGTTTAGGGTTTACTATTTATTATTTATAGCTCATGGTTTAGGTTTTAGGGTTAAGGGTTTAGAATTTAGGATTTAAGGCATTCATAGTTTAGGCTTTATTATTTAGGGTTTAGGGTTTACGATTTACGGTTTAGGGCTAAGGGTTTTAGGTTTAGGTTTTAGGGGATTACAATTTAGGGTTTAGTGTTTTAGGGTTTAGGGCTTAGCATTTAGGGTTTAAGGTTTAATATTTAGGGTTTAGGTTTTAGGGATTAAGGTTTAGGGTTTATGGTTTAGAGGTTAAGGATCATGGATCATGGTATAAGGTTTAGGGTTTAGGGCTCGGTGTTTAGTTTTAGGGTTTAAGGTTTAGGGCTAAGGATTTAGGGTTAAGTAGGTTTAGGGTTTAGGGTTTAAATTTTATGGATTAGGGTTTAGGGTTTAGAGTTTATTGTTTATGGTCTAGGGTTTAGGTTCCAAGGTGTATGGTTTAGGGTTTAAGGTTTAGGTTCTAGGGTTTAGGGTTTAGGGTTGGTATTTTAGAGGTAGGGATTAACGGGTTTATGGTTTAGGTTTTAGGGTTAAGGATTTAAGGCTCGGGTTTTAGGTTTTATTGTTTTGGGTTTAGTGTTTAGAGTTTAGGGATAACCATTTAGGGTTTAGGTTTTAGGGCTCGGGTTCTATTGTTTATGGTTTATGGATTAGGGTTGAAGGCTTAGGTTCATGATTTTTGTTTATGGCTTAGGGTTTAAGGTTTAGGGTTTATAATTTAGAGTTTACGATTTAGTGGGTTTAGGGTTTACAATTTAGGTTTTAGGGTTTATGGTTTACGGTTTAGGATTAAGGTTTAAGGCTAAGGGTTTAGGGTTTAGGTTTTAGATTTTATGGTATAAGGATAGGGGCTTAGAGTTTAGGGTTTAGGTATTAGGGCATAAGTTTTAGGGTATAGGGTTTAGGTTTTTGTGTTTAGGTTTTAGGGTTTAGTTAAGGATTTAGGATTTAGGGTTTAGGGTTTAGGGGCTTATGAGTTTAGGGTTTCTTGTTCAGGTCCAGGGTTTAGGGTTAAGGGCTTATGGCCTGTGGATTAGGGTTTAGGTATTAGGTTTTAGGTTTTATGGTTTAGGGTTTAGGGATTAGGGTTTAGTGTTTTTTTTTAGATTTTAGGCTCAGCATTTAGGGTTTAGGGTTTAGGGCTCAAATTTTTGTTTTTATGGTTAAGGGTTTATTGTTTAGGGTTTAGTGTTTATTGTTAAGGGTTTATGGTTTAGGATAGGGGTTTATGATTTATGGATTATGGTTTAGGGTGTAGTGTTAAAGGTTTAGGATTTAAGGGTAATTGTATAGGGTTTAGGGTTTATGTTTAAGGGTTTAGGTTTTAGTATTTATTGTTTAGGGATCAACTCTTAGGGTTTGTGGTTTAGTTTTTAGGGTTTAATGTTTAGAGATTTGGGGTTTAAGGTTAAAGTTTTAGGGTTTTATATTTTACTATTTGGGGTTTAGGGTTTAGGGTTTAGGGATCAAGGTTTAGAGTTTAGGGTTTAAGGCTCATGGTTTTGCGTTATAGTTTAGGTTCTAGGGTTTAGGGTGTAGGGGTTAGGGTTAGGGGTTTATGATTTAGTCTTTAGATTTTAGGGTTTAGGGTTTACTATTTAGGGTTTAGGTCTTAGGTTTATGGTTTAGGTTTTATGATTTAGGGCTTAGGGTTAAGGGTGGAAGGAATAGGGTTTACGGTTTTAGGGGTGTACAATTTATGGTTTAGGGCGTAGGGCTTAATTTTTAGGTTTTAGGGTTTATGATTTAGGGTTTAGGGTTTAGGGATTAGGGCTCGGGGTTTATGGTATATGGTTTAGGGATTATAGTTTAGGGTTTAGGGTTTAGTGTTTAGGGTTTTAGGGTTTATGTTATAGTGTTTAGGGATTATGGTTTATGGCTTAGGGTTTAGGGTTTAGGATTTATGGCTTAGGGCTTAAGTTTTAGGGTTTATAATTTAGGGTATAGGGTTTAGGGTTTGGGGCTAAAAATTTAGGGTTTAAGATTTAAGAAGTTTATGGTTTAGGGTTTAGTCTTTATGGTTCAAGGCTAAGCGTTTAGGGTTTAGGTTATATGGGGTTTAAATTTTAGGGTTTAGTGTTATGTGTTTAGTGCTCAGTGTTTAGGATTTAGGGTTTAATATTTTGTTTCTAGGGTTTAGGGTTTAGGGCTCAGTGTTTAGTTTTTAATGTTTAGGGTTTAGGGCTAAGGATTTAGGATTTAGGGTTTAAGGTTTAGGATTTAGGGTTTATATTTTAGCATTTAAGATTTAAGGTTTACGGTTTAATGTTTAGGTTTTAGGGTTTAGCACTCATGGTTTAGGTTTTAGGGTTAAGATTTATGACTAAGAGTTTAGGCTATATGGGGTTTATAGTTTACAGTTTAGAATTTAGGATTTAGGGTATAGGGTTTAGGGATAGGGGTGTAGGGTATAGGTCTTATGGCTTTATGGTTTAGTTTTTAGGGTTTTGGGCTCAAGATTTATGGTTTAGGTTTAGGGTTTATGGTTTAGTGTTTAGTTTTTAATGTTTAGGGCTCATGAGTTAGGGTTTAAGGTTTAGGATTTAGGGTTTAGTGCGTTTACAATTTAGGGTTTAGGTTTTAGGGTTTAGGGCTCAAAGTTTAAGGTTTATGGTTGAAGTTTTAGGGTTTAGGACTAAGGGTTTAGTGTTTATTGTTAAGGGTTTAGAGTTTAAGGCTAGGGGTTTATGATTTAAGTTTTAGGGTTTAGTGTTTATGGTTTAGGATTTAAGTGTCATTGTATAGGGTTTAGGGTTTCTATTTAAGGTTTTAGGTTTTAGTATTTAGGGTTTAGGGATCAGTTCTTAGGATTTGGGTTTAGTTTTTAGGGTTTTGGTGTTTTGGATTTTATGGTTTGGGTTTAGGGTTTAGGGTTTAGGGATCAAGATTTAGATTTTAAGGTTAATCAATAAGGGTTTAAGGCTCATGGTTTAGGGTTATGGGTTAGTTTATAGGATTTAGGGTTTAGGGGTTATGCTTGGGGTTTACATTTTAGGGTTTAGGGCTCAAGGTTTAGGGTTTACTGAGTTAGGGTTTACGGTTTTGGGTTTATTGTTAAGGGTTTAGGGTTTATTGTTAAGGGTTTGTGGTTTATAGATTAGGGTTTAGGGCTTAGGGTTTAGGGTTTTCTATTTAGGGTTTAGGTCACATGGTTTAGGCTTTAGGGTTTAGCATTTAAGGAATAGGGTTTAGGTCTTAGGGTTTATGGTTTGGGTTTTAGGGCTGAGGCTTAGTGTTAAGGGTGAAAGGAATAGGGTTTAGGGTTTAGGGTTTAGGGCTTAGGGTTTAAGGTTTAGGTTTTAGAGTTTATGATTTAGGGTTTAAGATTTAGGGATTAGGACTCGGGGTTTGGGGTATATGGTTTAGGGATTACGGATTAGGGCTTAGGCTTTAGGGTTTTGGTTTTTGGGGTTTATGGTATAGGGTTTAGGGAATATTGTTTAGGGCTTAGTGTTCAGGGTTTAGGGTTTACGGTTTAGGATTTTGGGTTTAGGGTTTTTGGGTTTATTATTTATGCTTTAGGGTTTAGGATTTAGGGTTTAGGGCTCAAGGTTTAGGGTTTACAATTTAGGGTGTAGGGTGTAGGGTGTAGGGTTTGGGGATAATAATTTAGGGTTTAGGGTTTAAAAGGTTTATGGATTAGGGATAAGAGTTTAGGGTATAGGTTATATGCGGTTTAAATTTTAGGGTTTAGTGTTATGGGTTTAGTGCTCACCGTTTAGGGTTTAGGGTTTAATATTTAGTTTCTAGTGTTTGGGGGTTAGTGTTTAGGGCTCGGTGTTTATTTTTTTAATGTTTAGGGTTTAGGGATAAGGATTTAGGATTTAAGGTTTAGGTTTAGGGTTTAGGGTTTAGGGTTTAGGGTTTAGGGTTTATGGTTTTGGGGTTTATGATTTATGCTTTAGGGTTTAGGGCTCAAGGTTTAGGGTTTACAATTTAGGGTGTAGGGTTTAGGGTTTGGGGCTAAGGGTTTAGGGTTTAGGGTTTAAGAGGTTTAGGGTTTAGGGTTTATTCTTTATGGTTTTGGGCTATGAGTTTAGGGTTTAGGTTATATGGGGTTTAAATTTTAGGGTTTAATGTTATGGGTTTAGTGCTCATCGTTTAGGGTTTAGGGTTTAATATTTAGTTTCTAGGGTTTAGGGGTTAGCGTTTAGGGCTCAGTGTTTATTTTTTAATGTTTAGGGTTTAGGGATAAGGATTTAGCATTTAAGTTTTAAGGTTTAGGGTTTAGGTTCTAGGGTTTAGGGTTATGGGTTTAGGGTCCGGTTAGTGTTTAGGGCTCAGTTTATTTTTTAATGTTTAGGGTTTAAGGCTAAGGATTTAGGATTTAAGGTTTAAGGTCTAGGGTTTAGGGTTTAGGGTTTAGGATTTTGGGGATTATTATTTATGCTTTAGGGTTTAGGATTTACGGTTTAGGGCTCAAGGTTTAGGTTTTACAATTTAGGGTGTAGGATTTAGGGGCTTAGGGCTAAGAATTTAGGGTTTAGGGTTTAATAGGTTTATGGTTTAGGGTTTATTCTTTATGGTTTAGGGCTAAGAGTTTAGGGTTTAGGTTATATGGGGTTCAAATTTTAGGGTTTAGTGTTATGGGTTTAGTGCTCACCGTTTAGGGTTTAGTGTTTAATATTTAGTTTAGGGTTTAGGGGTTAGTGTTTTGGGGCTCGAGTTTTTTTAATGTTTAGGGTTTAGGGATAAGGATTTAGGATTTAAGGTTTAAGGTTTAGGGATTAGGGTTGAGGTTTAGGTTTTAGGTTTTAGCATTTAATATTTATGGTTTATGGTTTAGGGTTTAGTACTCTAGGTTTAGGTTTTAGGGTTTAGGATTTATGGCTAAGAGTTTAGGCTATAGGGGTTTTATAAATTAAGGTTTGGAATTTAAAATTTTAGGCTCATGGCTTAGGGTTTATGGCTTAAGGTTTAGGTTTTAGGGTTTAAAGGTAAGTGTTTAGGGTTTAGCGTTCATGTTCTAAGTTCTAGGTCTTAAGGCTTAGGGTTTAGGGTTTAGGACTTAGGGTTTAAATTAGATGGATTTATAGATCGGAGTAGAGGGTATAGGGTTTATGGTTTATGGTTTATGTTTTAGGGTTTAGGATTTATGGTATAGGGTTTAGTGTGTAGTTTTTAGTGTTTAGGGTTTAGGGATCATGATTTGGGGTTTAGGATTTAGGGATAAGGGTTTAAGGTTTAGTGTTTTTAGAGTTTAGATTTTATATTTTAAGGTTTATTGTTAAGGGTTTAGGTTTTAGGGCTTAGGGATAGGAAATTTGTTTTTAGGGTTTAGGGATTAGGGTTTAGGGTTTAGGTTTTAGGGTTAGGAGTTTAGGGTTAATGGTTTGGGGTTTACGGTTTAAGGCTTAGGGCTTAGGGTTGAGGGTTTAGGGATAAGGTTAGGCCGTATAAAGTTTAAAGATTATGGTTTTGAGTTTAGGGATTAGGGATTTTCTTTAGGGTTTAGTTCTCAATATTAAGGGTTTATGGTGTAGGATTTAGGGATAAGGGTTTTGATTTGATGGGTTATATGGTTTAGAGTTTAATTTTAAATGTTTAGGATTTAGGGTTTAGGGCTCATAGTTTAGGGTTTACGGTTTAGGATTTAATGCTAATGGCTAATGGTTTAGGGTTTATTACTTAGGGTTTATAGTTTATGGTTTAAGTTCTATGGTTTAGGGTTTAGGGATAGGGGTTTAGGCTTTATGGTTAATGGTTTATGGTTTATGGTTTAGGGTTTACGGTTTAGGGATAAATTTTTAGGGTTTAGGGTTAAGGAGGTTTAATTTTTGGGGTTTAGGGTTTAGGGTTTAGGATTTAGGGATAGGGGTTTAGGCTTTAGGGTTTATGGATGAGTTTTAGGGTTTTGGGTTTTAGATCATGGCATAGGGTTTATGGTTTAGAATTTACGGTTTTATGGTTTAGGTCTTAGATTTTATGCTTTATATTTTAGTGTTAAGGGTTTATGGCTAATTGTTCGGGGTTTAGGAGGTTTATGGTTTACGGTTTAGGATTTAGTGTTTAGGTCTTGTGGTTTAGGGTTTAAGGCTAAGGGTTTAGGGTTTAATGGATTTATGTTTTGGATTTAAGGTTTAGGGTTTAGGGTTTAGTATTTAGCATTTAGGGTTTTAAGGCTTAAGGTTTAGTGTTTATGGTTTATGGTTTAGGGTTAGGGTTTAGGGTTTAGGATTCTAGGTTTAGGGTTTAAGGATTAGGAATCGGGCTTAGGATTTAGGGTTTAAGTTTGAGGGTTTAGTGATAATGGGAGAGGGTATAAGGTTTACAGATTAATGTTGTGGGTTTAGGAATTAGGGATTAGCGTTTAGGGTGTAGGGTTTGGTTTCAAGATTTAGGATTTACGGTTTAGGATTTAGGGCTAAAGGTTTAGGGTTAATTTTGTATAGGGTATAGGGTTTATGTTTAAGATTTTAGGGTTTAGGGCTTAGGGTTTATGGCTTTTAGTTTAGGGTTTTTTGTTTACGGCTAACGGATAAGGGTTTAGAGTTAATTCTTTAGGGTTAATGTTAATGGTTAATGGTTTAGGGTTTAGTCTTGTGGTTTTATGGTTTAGGGATAGGGGTTTAGGTTTTAGGGCTAAGGGTTTATGGTTTAGGGTTTAGGGTTTAGTTTTTAAGGTTTAGGGTTTACGGATAGGGGTTTAGGGTCTTGGTTTAGGGTTTAGGGTTTAGTTTTTGGTTTAGGGTTTAGGGATAGGGGTTTAGTGTTTAGGGTTTAGGGTCTTGGTTTTGGGTTTAGGGTTTAGAGATCATGGGATAGGGTTTATTGTTTAGAATTTAGGGTTTTAAGGTTTAGGTCTTAGGATTTATGGTTTATAGTTTATGGTTAAGGGTTTATGGCTAATGGTTTAGGGTTTAGGAGGTTTATTGTTTATAGTTTATGGTTTAGGGTTTAGCATTTATAGTTTAGTGTTTAGGGTTTAGGATATAATTTATAAGGCTTGTGCTTTAGGGTTTAGGGCTAAGTGTTTAGTGTTTAGGGTTTAAGGGATTTATGGTTTAGGATTTAGGGTTTAGGTTTTAGGGTTTAGGATTTAGGTTTTAGGGTTTAGGGCTTAAGGTTTAGGGCTTAGGGTTTAGATTTTTAGAGTTTAGGGATAAGGGTTTAGGGTTAAGGATTTAAGGCTCATGGTTTAGGGTTAAGGTTTAGTGTCTAGGGTTTAGGGTTGGGGGTTGGGGGTTTAGGGTTTAGGGTTTATATTTTAGGTTTTAGGGCTAACGGTTTTGGGTTTATAGTTTAGGATTTAAAGTTTAGTGTTTAGGGTTTAGGGTTTAGGGTTTACAAACTAGGGTTTAGGGCTCATGGTTTAGGATTTATTGTTTAGGGTTTAAGGCTTGAGGTTTAGGGTTTAGGGTTTATCATTTAAGGTTTAGGGTTTAGGTCTTCGCATTTATGGTTTAGGTTTTATGGTTTAGGGCTCATGATTTAGGGTTGAAGGAATAGGGTTTAGGGTTTAGGGGGTTCACATTCTACGGTTTAGGGTTTAGGGCTTAGGGTTTAGGATTTAGGTTTTAGGGTTTAGGGTTTAGGACTCAGGTGTTTAGGTTATAGGGTTTGTGGATTATGGATTAGATTTTAGGGTTTTAGGTTTTGGGGTTTAGGGTTTAGGGTTTAGGGCTCAAGGTTTAGGGTTTGTAATTTAGGGTTTTGAGGTTTAGAGTTTAAGGCTATGAATGTATGGTTTAGGTTTTAAGAGGTTTATGGTTTAGGGTTTATTCTTTATGGTTTAAGGCTAAGGGTTTAGGCTTTAGGCTATATGGGGTTTAAATTTTAGGGTTTAGGGCTCAACGTTTAGTGGTGAGGGGTTAATATTTATTTTTAGAGTTTAGGGTTTAGGGTTTAGTGCTCAGGATTTAGGGTTTAGGGGCTTTGGAATTTAGGTTTTAGGGTTTAAGGTTTAGGGTTTATGGTTTAGGGTTTTAAATTTAAGGTTTAGGGTTTAAATTTTAGGGTTTATTACTCGGGTTTTAGGTTTTAGGGTTTAGGATATATGGCCAAGATTTTAGGCTATAGGGTTTATAATTTATAGTTTATAATTTATAATTTTAGGCTCATGGTTTATTCTTTAGGGCTTAAGGTTTAGGGTTTAGGGTTTAGGAGTAAGGGTTTAGCGTTTAGGGTTTAGGATATATGGTTTAGGGTTTAGGGTTTAGGGATTAGGTCTATGGTTTAGGGTTGAAGGATTAGGGTTTAGGGTTTCGGACTTAGGGTTTAAGTTTTAGGGATTAGTCATTAGACTAGATGGTATAGGATTTATGGTTTAGGGTTTAGGGTTTAGGATTTATGGTTTAGGTTTTAGTGTTTAGGGTTTAGGCCTCATGATTTGGGTTTAGGATTTAGGGCTAAAGGTTTAATGTTTAGTGGTTTTAGGGGTTAGGTTTTAGGTTTTAGGGTTTACGGTTAAGGGTTTTCTTTTCGTGGTTTAGGGTTTAGGGATACAAATTTGGTATTTAAGGTTTATGGATTAGGGCTCATGGTTTAGGATTTAGGGTTTAGGGTTTAGGGTTTATGGTTAGGGGTTTAAAGTTTAGGGCTTAGGGTTTAGGGTTTAGGCTTTGGGCTTAGGATTTAGGTTTTAGGGTTTATTTTTATAGGTTTAGGGATAAGGTTAAAGTTTATAAGGTTTAAGAATTATGGTTTTTGGTATAGGGATTTCGGTTTTAGGGTTTAGGGTTTAGGTTCGGGTCTCAATATTTAGGTTGTAGGGTGTAGGATTTAGGGATAAGCATTTAGGATTTATGGGGTATATGGTTTTGGGTTTAATTTTATGGTTGTAGGGTTTAGGGTTTAGGGTTTAGGGCCCATAGTTTAGTGTTTAGGATTTAGAGATAATGGCTAAGGGTTTAGGGTTTATTGTTTAGGGTTTATGGTTTTGGGTTTTGGGTTTAGGTGTTCGGGTTTATGGATAGGGATTTAGCTTTATTGTTTAGGGTTTAGGGTTTGGGGCTCAAGGTTTAGGGTTTAGGGTTTAGGTTTTAGTGTTTAGTGTTTAGGGTTTAGGGTTTAGGGACGGGGTTTAGGGTTTAGGGTTTAGGTCTCATAGATTAGGGTTTAGGTTTTATGATATAGGGTTTAGGGATAGTGGTTCAGGGTTTAGTGTTTGGATCATTGTATAGGGTTTATGGTTTATAATTTAAGTTTTTAGGATTTAGGTCTTAGGTTTCATGGTTTATAATTTAGCGTTAAGGGTTTATGGGTAATAGTTCGGGGTTTAGGAGGTTTAGGAGGTTTAGGGTTTAATTTTTACAATTTAGTGTATAGGGTTTATGATTTAGTGTTTAGGGATTGTGGTTTAGGGTTTAAGGTATGTATGGTTTAGGATTTATGGTTTATGGTTTAGGGCTTAGGGTTTAGGGATAGTGGTTTAGGATATTGGGTATAGGTTTTAGGACTAAGGGTTTATGGTTTAAGGTTTCATGCGTTTAAATTTTGGGGTTAACGGTTAGGGTTTAGTCTTAAGGGTTAAGGGTTTAGTTTTAGGGCTCGGGGTATATGATTTAGGGTTTATTGTTTAGAGTTTGGGATTTATGGTTTAGGGCTTAAGGTTTAGGGTTTAGGGTGCATGGTTTAGGCTTTAGGGCTTAGCTTTTTTAAGGCTAAGGGTTTAGGGATTACGATTTGGTTTATTTATGGTTTAGGGTTTCTATTAGGGTTTAGGGTTTATGGTTTAAGGCTCATGGTTTTTCAATTAGGGATAAATGTTTAGTGTTTATGGTTTAGGGATAGGGTTTTATGGTTGAGGGTTTATGGCTTAGTGTTTATAATTTATTTTTAGTTTATGGTTTAGGTTTTAGGGTTTAGGACTTAGGTTTGAGGGTTTAGGGTTAAGGGCCAAGGTTTAGGGTTTATGGTTTAGGGATAGGATTTTAGGGTTTAGGGTTTAGGGGTTAGGGCTTAGGGTTTAGGGGTTAGGGGTTAGGGTTTAGGGTTTATGGATTAAGGTTTAGGGTTTATGGATAAGGATTTAGGTTTTATGCTTATAGTTTACTGGTTTAGCGTTAATGGCTCTAAATTCATTATTTAGTGTTTAGGGTTTAAAGTTTAGGCTTTATATTTTAAGGTTTAGGATTTATGTTTTAGTGTTTAGAGATCATGGTTTAAGGTTTAGGGTTTAGGATTTATAGTTTTTGTTTTAGGTCTAAGGGTTTAGGGTTTAGAGTTTAGGGCTAATAATTTAGGGTATAGGGTTTAGGGGTTTAAAATTTAGATTTTAAGGTTTAAATTTTATGGTTTAGGAATTATAGTTTAATGTTTATAGTTTTGGCTAGGGGTTTAAGGTATATGGTTTTAGTCCTAGGGTTTAGATTTTAGGGTTTAGGTTATAGAGTTTAGGGTTTATATTTTAGGGTTTTCTATTTAGAGTTTAGGTTTTAGGTTTAGAGTTTAGGGGTTTAGGGTTAATGGTTTAGGGCTAAAAGTTTAGGAGTTAGGGTTTAAGGGTTTATGGTTTAATATTTATTTATTTTGGTTTAGTGTTTAGGCTAAAGGGTTTAGGGCTCATTATTTAGGGTTTAGTGATAAGGGTTTAGGATTTAGGGTTTAGGGTTTAGGGGTTTATGGTTCAAGGGTTTAGATTTAAGGGTTTAGTATATATGTTTTTGGTTTAGGAATAAGGATATATGGTATATGGTTTATGGTTTATGTTGTAGGGTTTACGATTTAGAGTTTAGGGCTTAGGATTTAGAGTTTAGAGTTTAGGGTTAAACTTATATGCTTTATGGCTTACGGTTTAAAGGTTTACGGTTTAGGATTTACAACTAAGAGTTTTGGGTTTTGGGTCTTAGGGGTTTTAGGGTTTAGGGTTTAGGGAAAATAGTTTAGGATTTATGGTTTAGGGCTAAGGGTTTAGGGTTTACAATTTAAGGTTTAGGGTGTAGGGTTTAGAGTTTAGTTCGCAAGGATTAGGGTTTAGGGATTAGGGCTCAAGGTTTAGGTTTTAGGGGTTTAGTGTTTAGGAGGCATTGTAGTTTAAGGTAAGGTTTAGGGTTTAGGGTACACAGATTGAGGTCTTAGGGTTTAGGGTTTAGGTTTTATCATTTACGGTTTAAGATTTAGGGTTTAGGGGTCAAGATTTAGGGTTTACTATTTATTATTTTAGAGCTTAGGGTTTAGGGTTTAGGGCTTTACGGGTTTATTATTTAGGGTTTAGGGTTTAGGGTTTATAATTTAGGGCTAAAGTATTTTAGGTTTAGGTTTTAGGGGGATTATAATTTAGGGTTTAGTGTTTAGGGTTTAGGGCCTAGCATTTAGGGTTTTAGGTTTAAGATTTAGGGTTTAGGTTTTAGGAATTAGGGCTTAGGGTTTATGGTTTAGAGGTTAAGGATCACGAGATCGGGGTATAGGGTTTAGGGTTTATGGTTTAGGTTTAGGGCTCAATGTTTAGTTTTTAGGGTTTAAGGTTTAGGGCTAAGGCTTTAGGGTTAAGGAGGTTTAGGGTTTAGGGTTTAAATTTTAGGGAATAGGGTTTAGGGTTTAGGGTTTAGTGTTTAGGGTCTAGGGTTTAAGGTGTATTGTTTAGGGTTTAATGTGTAGGTTCTAGGGTTTAGGGTTAGAATTTTAGAGGTAAGGGTTTATCGGGTTTACGGTTTAGGTTTTAGGGTTAAGGATTTAAGGCTCATGTTTTAGGTTTTAGATTATAGGGTTTAGGGTTAGGGTTTAGTTTTTAGGGTTTAGGACTAACCATTTATGGTTTAGGGTTTAGAGCTTATGTTCTATGGTTTATGGTTTATGGTTTACGGTTTTGGGTTTAAGGCTGAGGTTCTATTGTTTATGGTTTTTGGCTTAGGGTTTAAGGTTTAGGGTTTATAATTTAGAGTTTAGGATTTAGTGGGTTTAGGGTTCATGATTTAGGGTTTTAGGCTTTAGGGTTTACAATTTAGGGCTTATGGTTTAGGGTTTACGCCTAGGGATTAATGTTTAAGGCTAAGGGTTTATGGTTCGGGTTTAGGTTTTAGGTTTAGAAGGATAGGGGTTTAGAGTTTAGGGTTTAAGTATTAGGGCATAGAGTTTAGGGTATAGGGTTTAAGGTTATGTGTTTAGGTTTTAGGGTTTCAGGTTAAGGATTTAGGATTTAGGGTTTAGGACTTTAGGGCCTTTAGGGTTTAGGGTTCGGGGTCTAGGTTTAGGGTTATGGCTTATGGCTTAGGGTTTAGGCTTTAGGGTTTAGGTTTTAGGGTTTAGGGTTTAGGGATTAGAGGCCTTAGGTTTTAGGGGTTTTAGGGCCATTTAGGGTTTAGGGTTTAGGGTTTAGGATTTAGGCCTAAGGGTTTAGGGTTTAGTGCATTTATGATTTAGGGTTTATGGTTTAGAGTTTAGGATTTAGGGCTCAAATTTTAGGGATTATGTTTAAGGGTTTAGGGTTTGGGACTAAGGGTTTAGGGTTTTGGGTTTAGTGTTAATTGTTAAGGTTTAAGGTTTAGGGATAGGGTTTATGATTTAGGGTTTAGTGTTTAGGGTTTGGGATTTAAGGGTAATTGTATAGGGTTTAGGGTTTATGTTTAAGGGTTTAGGTTTTAGTATTTAGGGTTTAGGGATCAGCTGTTAGGGTTTACACTTTAATTTTTAGGGTTTAATGTTAGATATTTGGGGTTTAGGGTTAAAGTTTTAGGGGTTTTACATTTTACTATTTGGGGTTTAGGGTTTAGTGTTTAGATGAGAGCAATTCGATCAATAAGATGAGAGCAATTCGCTAGAATAACTTTACAAAAAAACTTTGCAAACAAATGAGAAACAATATCATATATTATTATGGAACTCAATGCAATACATTGAGAATGAGCCTTAGGGTTTAATAGGCAAATAATAATAATATAAGAACATGTCAAGGTCATAGATCAAGCCATAAATCAAGGAAATAACTAGTCATCAAAGAACTAGTCAAGACCATAGATTTAGGAGAGAACTAGACATCAAGGATCTAGTCAATACCATAGATCAAGGAAAGAACTAGTCAATACCATAGATCAAGGAAAGAACTATACCTAACAACTAGATAATATCTCCTAATATCTAAATAAGATAAAAGAAATATCCACACACATAAGTGGGTGAGGATAAATACAATAAAGGTAAATAAAATACCTAGGTGAACATGAGCTAAGGTAAATACCTACTCTAACATTTAGGACTAAGGGTTTAGTGTTTATTGTTAAGGGTTTAGGGTTCGGGGATAGGGGTTTATGATTTAGGGTTTAGGGTTTGGATTTAAGGGTAATTGTATAGGGTTTAGGGTTTATGTTTAAGGTTTTAGGTTTTAGTATTTAGGGTTTAGGGATCAGCTCTTAGGGTTTGCGGTTTAGTTTTTAGGGTTTAAGGTTTAGAGATTTGGGGTTTAGCGTTAAAGTTTTAGGGGTTTTACATTTTACTATTTGGGGTTTAGGGTTTAGGGATCAAGGTTTATAGTTTAGGGCTAAACACTTAGGGTTTAAGGCTCATGGTTTTGGGTTATGGTTTAGGGGTTCTAGGGTTTAGGGGTTTGGGTTAGGGTTTACGATTGAGGGTTTAGATTTGAGAGTTTAGGGCTCATGGGTTAGGGTTTATATTTTAGGGTTTACGGTTAAGGGTTTAAGGTTTAGGGTTTAGTGTTAAAGGTTTATGGTTTACAAATTAGGTTTTAAGACTTAGGGTTTAGGGTTTAGGTCCCAGCGTTTAGGGTTTAGGTTTTAGGTCTTAGGGTTTATGGTTTAGATTTTATGGTTTAAGGCTTAGGGTTAAGGGTGGAAGGAATAAGGTTTATGGTTTTGGGGTTTACAATTTATGGTTTAGAGTTTAGGGTGTAGGGCTTATTTTTAGGTTTTAGGGTTTATGATTTAGGGTTTATGGTTTAGGGATTAGGGCTCGGTTTTAGGGTATATAGTTTAGGGATTATAGTTTAGGTCTTAGGGTTTAGGGTTTAGGGTTTGGGTTTAGGGTTTATGGTATAGGGTTTAGGGATTATGCTTTAGAGCTTAGGGTTTAGGGCTTAGGCCTTTATGGTTTAGTATTTAGGGTTTTGGGGTTTATGGTTTATGTTTTAGGGTTTATGATTTAAGGTTTAGGGTTTAAGGTTTAGGGTTTACAATTTAGGGTTTAGGGTTTGGGGCTAATAATTTAAGGTTTATTATTTAAGAGTTTTATGGTTTAGGGTTTATTCTTTATGGTTCAAGGCTAAGCATTTATGGTTTAGGTTATATGGGGTTTAAATTTTAGGGTTTAGTGCCATGGGTTTAGTGCTCAATGTTTAGGGCTTACAGGTTTAATATTTAGTTTCTAGGGTTTAGGGTTTAGGGTTTGGGTCTCGGTGTTTGGTTTTTAGTGTTTAGGTTTTAGGGTTTAGGGCTAAGGATTTAGGATTTAGGGTTTCAGGTTTAGGGTTTAGCATTTAAGATTTAAGGTTTAGGGTTTAGAGTTTAGTACTGGGGTTTAGATTTTAGGGTTTAGGATTTACAACAAAGACTTTAGGCTATAGGGGTTTTATAGTTTATAGTTTAGAATTTAGGATTTAGGGTTTAGCGTTTAGGGCTAGGGGTATAGGGTTTAGGGCTTATGGCTTAGGGTTTAGATTTTAGGGTTTAGGGCTCAAGATTTGGGGTTTAGGGTTTACTTTTTAGTGTTTAGTTTTAAGGTTTACTGCTCAGAGTTAGGGTTTAGGGTTTAGTGCATTTGTGATTTAGGGTTTAGGTTTTAGAGTTTAGGGCTCATAGTTTAGGGTTTATGGTTGAGGTTTTAGGGTTTAGGTTTTAGGGTTTAGGGCTCATAGTTTAGGGTTTATGGTTGAGGTTTTAGGGTTTAGGACTAAGGGTTTAGTGTTTAGGGTTTAGGGATAGGGGATTATGATTTAGGGTTTAGGTTTTAGGGTTTAGTGTTTAGTGTTTAGGATTTAGGGTCATTATATAGGGTTTAGGGTTTATGTTTAAGGGTTTAGGTTTTAGTATTTAGGGTTTAGGGATCAGTTCTTAGGGTTTGGGGTTTAGTTTTTAGGGTTTAACATTTAGAGATTTAGGTTTTAGGGTTAAAGGTTGAGGAGTTTTACATATTACGATTTGGTTTTAGGGTTTAGGAGTTAGGGATCAAGGTTTAGAGTTTAGGGTTAACCTATAAGGGTTTTAGGCTCATGGTTTAGGGTTATGGGTTAGGTTCTAGGGTTTAGGGTTTAGGGGTTAGGGTTAGGGGTTTATGATTTAGGGTTTAGGGCTTAGGGTTTATGGTTTATAGTTTAGGTTTTGTTGTTAAGGGTTTAGGGTTTAGGGTTTAGTGTTAAGGGTTTATGGTTTACATATTAGGGTTTAGGGATCAGGGTTTAGGGTTTTCTATTTAGGGTTTAGGTCCCGGGGTTTAGGGTTTAGGTTTTATCATTTAAGATTTAGTGTTTAGTTCTTAGGGTTTATGGTCTAGGTTTTAGGGTTTAAGAGGTTTATGGTTTAGGTTTAAGCATTAAGGGTTTAGGTTATATGGGGCTTAAATTTTTGGGTTTAGTGTTATGGGTTTTGTGCTTAGCGTTTAGGGTTTAGGGTTTAGGGTTTAGGTCTAATGATTTAGGATTTAGGGTTTAAGGTTTAGGGTTTAACATTTAAGATTTAAGGTTTAGGTTTTAGGGTTTAGTACTCAAGGTCTAGGTTTTAGGGTTTAGGATTTATGACCAAGAGTTTAGGCTATAGGGGGTTTATAGTTTATGGTTTAGAATTTAGGATTTAGGGTATAGGGTTTAGGTCTAGGGGCGTATGGTTTAGGGCTTAGGGGTGTAGGGTTTATGGTTTAGTGTTTAGTTTTTAGGGTTTAGGGCTGATGAGTTAGGGTTTAGGGTTTAGGATTTAGGCCTAAAGATTTAGCATTCAAAGGCATTTTATTATTTAGGGTTTAGGGTTTTGGGTTTAGGGTTAAAATTTTAGGGTTTATGGTTGAGGGTTTAGGGTTTAGGATTTAGGCCTAAAGATTTAGCATTTAGTGCATTTATGATTTAATGTTTAGGGTTTAGTGTTTATTGTTAAGGGTTTAGAGTTTAGGGCTAAGGGTTTATGATTTAGGGTTTAGGTTTTAGGATTTAAGGGTCATTATAGAGGGTTTAGGGTTTATGTTTAAGGGTTTAGGTTTTAGTATTTAGGGTTTAGCGATCATTCTTAGGGTTTGTGGTTTATTTTTAGGCTTTAACATTTAGAGATTTAGGGTTTAGTGTTAAAGGTTGAGGGTTTTAGCATATTACGGTTTGGGTTTAGGTTTCAGGAGTTAGGGATCAAGGTTTAGAGTTTAGGTTTAACTCGCTAAGGGTTTAAGGCTCGTGGTTTAGGGTTACGGATTAGGTTCTAGGGTTTAAGGTTGAGGGTTAGGGTTGGGGGTTTGCGGTTTAGGGTTTCGATTTTAGGGTTTAGGGCTCATGGTTTAGGGTTTATAGTTTAGGGATTATGGTTAAGGGTTTAAGGTTTAAGGTTTAGTGTTAAGGGTTTATGGTTTATAAATTAGGCTTTAGGGCTCGGGGTTTAGGGTTTACTTGTTTAGGGTTTAGGTCCCAAGGTTTAGGGTTTAGCATTTAAGGTTTAGGGTTTAGGTCTTAGGGTTTATTGTTTAGATTTTAGGGTTTAGGGCTCAGGGGTTAAGGGTGGAAGGAATAGGGTTTAGGGTTTAAGATTTAGGTTTTATGATTTATTATTTATGGTATAGGGTTTAGGGATTAGGGCTCAGGTTTAGGGTATATGGTTTAGAAATTATGGCTTAGGGCTTAGGCTTTAAGGTTTAGGGTTTAGCGTTTATGGTATAGGGTTTAGGGATTATGGTTTAGGGATTAGTGTTTAGGGTTTAGGGTTTTGGGTTTTGGGGTTTATTGTTTATGTTTTTAGGGTTAGGATTTAGGGTTTAGGGCTCAAGGTTTAGGGTTTACAATTTAGGGTGTAGGGTTTAGGGTTTAAGAGGTTTTTGGTTTAGGGATTATTCTTTATGGTTTAGGGCTAAGCATTTAGGGGTTTAGGTATATGGGGTTTAAATTTTAGGGTTTAGTGTTATGGGTTTAGTGCTCACCGCTTAGGGATTAGGGTTTAATATTTAGTTTCTAAGGTTTAGGGGTTAACGTTTAGGGCTCAATTTTTATTTTTTAATGTTTATGGTTTAGGGTTTAAGGCTTACGGATTTTGGATTTAGGGTTTAGGTTTTAGCATTTAAGATTTAAGGTTTAGGGTTTAAGGTTTAGGGTTTAGGGTTTAGTATTTTGGGTTTAGGTGTTAGGGTTTAGGATTTATGGCTAAGTGTTTAGGCTATAGGGGTTTATAAATTAAGGTTTGGAATTTTAAATTTTAGGCTCAGGGTTTAGGGTTTAGGGCTTAAGGTTTAGATTTTAGGATTTAGGGGTAAGGGTTTAGGGTTTAGGGTTTAGGGTTTATTGTCTAGGTTTTATGTCTTAAGGCTTAGGGTTTAGGGTTTAGGACTTAGGGTTTAAATTTTAGGGATTTAGAGATCGCGAGTAGAGGGTATAGGGTTTACGGTTTATGGTTTATGTTTTAGGGTTTATGATTTAGGGTTTAGGGTTTAGTGTGTAGTTTTTAGTGTTTAGGGTTTAGGGATCATGACTTGGGGTTTAGGATTTAGGGATAAGGGTTTAAGGTTTAGTGGTTTTAGGGTTTATATTTTAGGTTTTAGGGTTTAGCGTTAATTTTTTGGTTTTAGGGGGATTAGGGATTAGGGTTTAGGGTTAGGGTTTATGGTTTACGGTTTAGGGTTTACGGTTTAAGGCTTAGGATTAGGGTTTAGGGTTTAAGTTTTAGGGTTTAGGGATAAGGTTAGATTGTATAAGGCCTTTACGGATTATGTTTTAGGTTTAGAGATTAGGGATTTTAGTTTAGAGTTTAGGGTTTAGTTCTTTATATTTAGGGTTTAGGGTGTAGGATTAAGGGCTAAGGGTTTTGGGTTGATGGGTTATATGGTTTAGGGTTTTGATTTAAGTTTTTAGGATTTAGGGTTTAGGGCTTATAGTTTATGGTTAAGGGTTTAGGATTTAAGGGTAATGGCTAATGGTTTAGGGTTTATTAGTTAGGGTTTATGGTTTAGGGTTTAGGGATAGGGTTTAGGCTTTACTTACGGTTTATGGTTTATCGTTTAGGGTTTAAGTTTTAGGGTTTAAGACTAAGGGTTTAGGAATTAGGTTTAAGGAGGTTTAAGGTTTCTAGTTTAGGGTTTATGGTTTAGGGTTTATGGATAGGGTTTAGGCTTTAGGGTTAGGGATCATTGATTAGGGTTTTGGGTTTTAGGATCAGGGGGTATAGGGTTTATGGTTTAGAATTTAGGGTTTTATGGTTTAGGGCTTAGATTTTATGCTTTATACATTAGTGTTAAGGGTTTATGGCTAATTTTTCAAGGTTAAGGAGTTTTATGGTTTACGGTTTAATGTTTAAAGTTTAGTGTTTACAATTTAGGATTTAGTGTTTAGGTCTTGTGGTTTAGGGTTTAAGGCTTTAAGGGTTTAGGGTTTAATGGTTTATGGTTTTGGATTTAGAGTTTACGGTTTAGGTTTTAGGTTTTAGGGTTTAGGGTTTAGGATTTAGGGTTTATGGTTTTAAGGCTTAAGGTTTAGGGTTTAGGATTTAGGGCTTATGGTTTAGATTTTATGGTTTATGGTTTAGTGTTTAGTGTTTAAGGCTCATTGTTTAGTGCTTAGGGTTTAGTATTTAGGTTTTAGGACTAAGGGTTTAGGGTTTCAGGGTTTAGGTTTAAGAGTTTAGGGTTTAGGATAAAGGTTTAAGGTTTTAGTGTTTAGGGCTCAGGGTATATGATTTAGGGTTTAGTTTTTAGGCTTTAGTGTTTAGATTTTAGGATTGAGGGTTTGGGTTTTAGGGTTTATGCCTCAAGGTTTAGGGTTTAGGGCTCATGGTTTAGGGTTTATAGTATGGTTTTAGGGATAAGGGTTTAGGGATTATGATTTGTGTTGCTTAGGGTTTAGGGCTTAGGGTTTAGTGTTTATAGTTTAGGGCTTGGGGTTTGGTTTTAGGGTTTAATGTTTAGGGATAGGGGTTTAGGGTTAATGGTTTATGACCAGCATTTATAATTTAGGGTTTAGGTTTTAGGGCTAAGAGATTAGGCTATAGGGTATGGGGTTTAAGGTTTAAAGTTTAGGTTTTAGAGTTTTAGGCCTAGGATTTAGGGTTTAGGGTTTAGGGTTTAGGGTTTATGTTTAACATTTTAGGGTTTAGGGCTAAGGATTTAGGATTTAATGCTAATGGTTTAGGGTTTAGGGTTTAACATTTAGGGCTTATTACTAAGGGTTTAGGGTTTAGAGTGAAGGGTATAATGTTTAGGGTTTAGGGAGTTTATGATTTAGGGTTTAGGGATAAGGGTTTAGGGTTTAGAGGGTTTATGGTTTAGGTTATAGGGCTAAGTATTTAGGGTCTAGGTTTTAGGTTTTAGGGTTTATGGTTTAGGGTTTATAATTTATGGTTTAAGGCCATGGGTTTTTGATATAGGGTTTATGGCTCAATATTTAAGGTTTAGGTTTTAGGGTTTAGGGTTTAGTTTTTAGGGATTACGGTTTATGGATTAGGTTTCTAAGTTTAGGGTTTAGGGTTTATGGATAAGGGCTAAGGTTTAGGGTTTAGGATTTAGGGAAAATGGTTTATTGTTTAAGATTTAGTGTTTAGAATTTATAGCTCAGGATTTAGGGTTTAGGATTTAGGGATATGGGTTTAGGGTTTATGGTTTAGAACTCGTGATTTAGGTTTTAGGATTTAGGGTTTAGGTTTTAGGGGTTTTATCATTTAAGTTTTAGGTTTTAGGCTTTAGGGTTAAGGGTTTAGGTTTTAGTAGTTTAAGCCCAGGGATTGTGTGTTTAGGGATTAGGGCTTAGGGTTTAGGTTTTAGGGTTTAGGGTTTAGGATTTAATGTTTAGGGTTTAGGGTTTGGGTTTTCGGGTTTAGTATTTTGGGTTTAGGGTTTAAGTCTTAGGGATTAGGGCTTAGGATTTAGGATTTAAGTTTTAGTGTTTAGTTATAACGGTAGAGGGTATAAGGTTTACTGATTAAGGTTGTGGGTTTAGGAATTAGGGATTAGGGATTAGGGTTTAGGGTTTAGGGTTTAGGGTTTAGGATTTAGGGCTAAAGGTTAAGGGTTAATTTTTATAGGGTATAGGGTTTATGTTTAAGGTTTTAGGTTTTAGGGCTTAGGGTTTATGACTTATAGTTTAGGGTTTATGGTTTAGGGCTAATGGCTAAGGGTTTAGGGTTAATGGTTTATGGTTTAGGGTTTAGTGCTTAAGGTTTAGGGTTTAGGGACGGGGTTTAGGGTTTATGGTTTAGGGGTCTTGGTTTAGGGTTTAGGGTTTAGGGATCATTGTATATGGTTTATTGTTTAGAATTTAGGGTTTTAAGGTTTAGGTATTAGGATTTATGGTTTATAGTTTATGGCTAATGGTTTATGGCTAATGTCTTAGGGTTTATGAGGTTTTTGTTTATAGTTTATGGTTTAGGGTTTATCCTTTACAGTTTAGTGTTTAGGGTTTATGATTAAATGTTTAGGGCTTATGGTTTAGGGTTTAGAGCTAAGTGTTTAGTGTTTAGGGTTTAAGGGATTTATGGTTTAGGATTTAGTGTTTAGGGTTTAGTGTTTAGGATTTATGGTTTAGGGTTTAGGGTTTAGGGCTTAAGGTTTAGGGATTAGGGTTTAGATTTTAGTGTGTAGGGATAAGAGTTTATGGTTAAGGGTTTAATGCTCATGGTTTATGGTTAAGTTTTAGTGTCTAGGGTTTAGTGTTTAGTCTTAGGGGTTTATGATTTAGGGTTTAGATTTTAGGGTTTATGGATAAGGGCTTTGGGTTTATAGTTTAGGTTTTACAACTTAGGATATAAGGTTTAGTGTTTATGGTTTATGGTTTAGGGTTTATAGATTAGGGTTTATGGCTCGGGGTTTAGGGTTTCCTATTTAGGGTTTAAGGCTTGAGGTTTAGGGTTTATCGTTTAAGGTTTAGGGTTTAGGTCTTCACATTTATGGTTTAGGATTTAGGGTTTAGGGCTCATTATTGAGGGTTTAAGAAATAGGGTTGAGGGTATATGGGTTTCACATTCTATGGTTTAGGGTTTATGGCTTAGGATTTAGGTTATAGGATTTAGGTTTTAGGGTTTAGGGTTTAGGGTTTAGGACTCGGGGTTTAGGGTTTAGGGTTTGGGAATTACGGATTAGGGCTTATGTTTTGTATTTTAGGGTTTTTGGTTTTACGGTTTATGGTTTAGGGTTTAGGGTTTAGGATATAAGGTTTACGGCTCAAGGTTTAGGGTTTGAAATTTAGAGTTTTGGGTTTAGGGTTTAGGGCTAAGAATTTATGGCTTAGGGCTTAAGAGGTTTATGGTGTAGGTTTTATTCTTTATGGTTTAAGGCTAAGGGTTTAGGATTTAGGCTATACTTTACGTTTAAAGTTTAGGGTTTAGGGTTAATGGTTTAGGGCTCGATGTTTAGTGTTTAGGGTTTAATATTTAGTTTTTAGAGTGTAGGGTTTAGGGTTTAGGGTTTAGGGCTAAGGGTTTAATGTTTAGTGTTTAGTGTTTAGGGGTTAGGGTTTAGCCCTAAGGATTTAGGGTTTAGGGCTGTAGAATTTAGGGTTTAGGGTTTAAGGTTTAGGGTTTAGGGTTTTAGATTTAAGGTTTAGGGTTTAAATTTTAGGGTTTAGTACTCAGGTTTTAGGTTTTAGGGTTTAGGATTTACATCCAAGAGTTTAGGCTATAGGGGTTTATAGTTTATAGTTTAGAATTTATAATTTTAGGCTTAGGGTTTATTGGTTATGGTTTAAGGTTTAGGGTTTAGGGTTTATGGTTTATAGTTTATGGTTAAGGGTTTATGGCTAATGGTTTAGATTTTAGGAGTTTTATTGTTTATAGTTTATAGTATACGGTTTTGTATTTACATTTAGTGTTTAGGGTTTAGGATTTAGTGCTTAGGGCTTGTGGTTTCAGCTTAGGGATAATTGTTTAGTGTTTATTATTTAAGAGATTTATCGTTTAGGATTTAGGGTTTAGGGTTTAGGATTTAGGGTTTAAAATTTAGGCCTTAAGACTTAGGGTTTAGATTTTGGGCTTAGGGTTTAGATTTTAGAGTTTAGGGATAAAGGTTTAGGGTCTAGGGGTTAGGGGTTAGGGTTTGGGGTTTATAATTTTAGGGTTTAGGGCTAAGGTTTTAGGGTTTATAGTTTAGGTTTTATGGTTTAGGATTTAAGGTTTAGGGTTTAGAATTTAAGGTTTAGGGTTTAGGTCTTCACGTTTATGGTTTAGGTTTTAGTGTTTAGGGCTCATGATTTAGGGTTGAAGGAATAGGGTTGAGGGTTTAGGGAGTTCACATTCTATGGTTTATGGGTTAGGGCTTAGGTTTTAGGGTTTAGAGTTTAGGGTTTAGGGCTTAGGGTTTATGGTATAGGGTTTAGGGATTATAGTTTAGGGCTTAGGATTTAGATTTTAGGGTTTTAGGGTTTATGTATTAGGTTTCGGGGTTTATGTATTAGGGTTTAGGGGTCAAGGTTTAGGGTTTTTAATTTAGGGTTTAGGTTTTAGGGCTAAGAATTTATGGTTTAGGGTTTAAGAGGTTAAGGGTTTAGGGATTTACATTTAGTGTTTAGGGTTTAATATTTAGTTTGTATAGTTCGGGGTTTAGGTTTTAGGGCTCGGTGTTTAGTGTTTACGGTTTAGGGTTTAGGGCTAAGGATTTAGGATTTAGGGGATTTAGAATTTAGGGTTTAGGGTTTAGGGTTTAGGGTTTATGGTTTAGGGTTTAAGGTTTAGGGTTTAGTACTCAGGTTTTAGGTTTTAGGGTTTATGATTGACACCAAGAGTTTTAGGCTATAGGGTTTATAGTTTATAGTTTAGAATTTAGAATTTTAGGCTCAAGGTTTAGGGATTAGGGATTAAGGCTTACGATTTAGGGTTTAGTGTTTAGGGTTTAGGGTTTAGGGTTTAGGATATAAGGTTTAGGGTTTAGGGCTCAGGGTCTAGGGTTTTGCTTTTAAGGCTTAGGGTTTAGGGTTTAGGAGTTAGGGTTTAAGTTTTAGGGTTTAGACATTATGCTTTAGAGGGCATAGGATTTATAGTTTAGGGTTTATGGTTAAGGGTTTAGGATTTATGGTTTAGGGTTTAGGATTTATGGTCTAGGATTTATGGTTTAGGTTTTAGTGTTTAATTTTTAGTGTTTAGGGTTTAGGGATCATGATTTGGGTTTTTGGATTTAGGGCTAAGGGTTTAATGTTTAGTGATTTTAGGGTTTAGGTTTTTGGTTTTAGGGTTTAGGGTTAAGGATTTTCCATTTCTGGTTTAGGGTTTTGGTTTTAGAGTTTAGGGATAGGGATTTGGTGTTTAGGGTTTAGGGGTTAGGGATTAGGGCTCATGGTTTAGGGTTTAGGGTTAACAGTTTAGGATTTAGGGTTTAGGGTTTAGGGTTTTAGGTTAGGGGTTTAAAGTTTAGGGCTCAAGGTTTAGGGTTTAAGGATTAGGGCTTAGGGCTTAGGGTTTAGGTTTTAAGTTTTGGGGTTTAGGGATAAGGTTAGAGTTTATAATGTTTACGGATTATTATTTACGGCACGGGATTTGGGTTTAGGGTTTATAGTTTAGGTTTTACGGTTTAGGGTTTAAGGTTTAGGGTTTACAATTTAGGGTTTATAGTTTAGGATTTAAGATTTAGGGTTTAGGTTTTAGGGTTTAGGGTTTAGGGTTTACAACTTAGATTTTAGGGCTTAGGGTTTAGGGTTTACTATTTAGGGTTTAGGGTTTAGGGTCTAGCATTTAAGGATTAGGGTTTAGATCTTCACGTTTATGGTTTAGGTTTTAGGGTTTAGGGTTCATGATTTTGGGTTGAAAGAATAGGGTTGAGGGTTTAGGGGGTTAACATTCTATGGTTTATTGTTTAGATCTTAGGGCTTAGGGTTTAGGATTTAGGGGGTTAGGGTTTACTACTTAGGGTTTATGGTATAGGGTTTAGGGATTACGGTTTAGGGCTTAGGGTTTAGATTTTAGGATTTTGGGGTTTTGGATTAGGGTTTAGGGATCAAGGTATAGGGGTTATAATTTAGTGTTTAGGGTTTAGGCCTAAGAATTTAGGGTTTAAGGTTTAATAGGTTAAGGGATTAGTGCTTAACATTTAGCGTTTAGGGTTTAATATTTAGTTTTTATATTTTAGGGTTTAGGTTTTAGGGATCATTGTTTAGTGTTTAATGTTTAGCATTTAGGGTTTAGGGCTAATGATTTAGGTTTTAGAGGATTTAAAATTTATGGTTTTAGGTTTAAGGTTTAGGGTTTAGGGTTTATGGTTTAGGTTTTAGGGTTTATAAGGTTTAGTGTTTAGTACTCGGGTTTTAGGTTTCGAGGTTTAGGATTGATGACTAAGAGTTTAGGATATAGGGGTTTATAGTTTATAGTTTAGAATTTAGAATTTTAGGCTCAAGGTTTAGGGGTTAGGGATTAAGGCTTATGGTTTAAGTTTTAGTGATTAGGGTTTAGGAGTAAGGGTTTACAGACTTAGGTTTTATGGTTTAGGATATAGGGTTTAGGGTTTAGGGCTTAGTGTTTAAGGTTTATGGTTTAAGGCTTAGGGTTTATGGTTTAGGACTTAGGGTTTAAGTTTTAGGGTTTAGAAATCATCTTTGGAGGGCACAGGATTTACATTTTAGGGTTTATGGTTTAGGGTTTAGGATTTATGTTTTAGGGTTTAGGGTTTAGTTTTTAGTTTTTAGAGTTTAGGGATCACGATTTGGGTTTTCGGATTTAGGGCTAAGGGGTTAATGTTTAGTGATTTTAGGGTTTAGGTTTTTGGTTTTAGGGTTTAGGGTTAAGGATTTTCCATTTCTGGATTAGGGTTTTGGTTTTAGAGTTTAGGGATAGGGATTTGGTGTTTAGGGGTTAGGGATTAGAGCTCATGGTTTAGGGTTTAGCGTTAACGGTTTAGGATTTAGTGTTTAGGGTTTAGGGTTTTAGGTTAGGGGTTTAAAGTTTAGGGCTCAAGGTTTAGGGTTTAAGGCTTAGGGCTTAGGGCTTAGGGTTTAGGTTTCAAGTTTTTGGGTTTAGGGATAAGGTTTGAGTTTATAATGTTTACGGATTATGGTTTTGGGTATAGGGATTTAGGTTTAGGGTTTAGGGTTTAGGTCTCATGATTTAGGGTTTAGGGTTTATGGGGTATATGGTTTAGGGTTTAGGTTTAAGGTTTTAGGGTTTAGGGTTTTGTTATCCAAAATGTGCCCCTTGCTCATTTATGGCTAACTCCTTTCATTATTCCCTCTCTTGTGCCTCAGTCATAATTTTTTTTCTTTTCATGCACTCAAAACTTTCTGGAAATGGCACCATTGGATAAGGTTCTTTCTCAGCTTTCCAGAAAGGTAAATTTTTCCTCCTAACTCCATGTATTTTTGAAGTTATGGCTTGGTGGAGTTTTTGTGGGAAATTTTCCCCTGAAAGGCCCGCAGCCAATAAGATGGTGCCACGTGTCCAAGGACATGGCAGGTGTAGGAGGTAGACTTGGAATTTTACCAAGTATTTGGAAAAGTTTTCATAAGGAATATTTTCCCTGCAGGCCCGCCGGCGGATCGGATCCCACCACATGTCCAAGGGTAAAAAATTGAAAAATCGACTAAGTGTTGGCACAGGGAAAATTAGCAAAGGGGAAGGCCCACACCCAATCATGTTGTGCCACGTCTTCTATGGCATCGACCGGTGGAGGGCAGAGGAAAGGTTGGATTTTTGACGAAGTGTTTTGTTAAAAAGCAATGGAGAAGTGTTTGCCCACCGCCCCTACCGACCAATCAGATTATGCCACATGTGTCCTGGGGGTCGAGTGGGTGGTGGAGCGCGGGGAGATTGGGAACTTTTCCCAAAAGGATTGTGCAGGGGAAGAAAGCAAAGAAAGGCCCGTGCCTTAGGATTGTGCCACATGGCATCTGGAGCTTCGGGACGTGGGGAAATTTGGGTATTTTTCTCGAAAGTAAAGTTGAAGGAAATATTGAAAGGGAGAGCCGGCCCCCAAAATCTGAGCCAATGGAATCATGCCACATGTCCATGTGGCGAAAAAAATGCAAGATAGGCCTGCAGGGAAAATGGTAGGAAAACCCACATTCAATAGGGTTTTTCCACATGTCCAAGTCAGAAAAGATGGTCAAAAGCAACGAAACAAATAGAGAAAAAAATCATGGAAAATCACATCGTGCCACGTGTCCTCAGGTCATCTAGCCGGCGAAGATTTTTGGAAAATTTTCCAAAGGCCAAAACGATGGAAAATGAAGCAGGAAGAGCCCGCGACCAATGGAATCATGCCACATGGCACTAGGAGTGGTGGAGTGTGGATATTTTGGGAAAATTTTCCCAAATGCAAAAAGTGGGAAAATTTCAAATTTTTAGCCTGCCAACCCGTTTTGGCCCTATTTTTCCCTAAATTTTCAAACGACCATAACTTTCGATCCAGAGCTCATTTTTTCACGTTCTTTATATAAACAAAAAGCTGGTGAAATTATATACAATATTATGGGATAAATTTTATATTTTGATGGAGTTTGGAGAGATAAAATTGAAAAACACCTTTGGTATGTGGTCATGGATAGAAATGATGTTTCAACCACCATTTTTAATGAAGAATGGCTCGTATTCTCTCCCAGCATGGCAAAAAATGTTACGAAATGGACCTGTAAGGATGACCATTTTGTTTTATTGAATTTTTGGTCCATGGTTGAAGCTCTCCCATGTTTTCCCATGTTTCTCTCTCCTAGGCTTGTTTCTGGCATTGTAAAAGCCAGAATGGGCTCATTTTTGAAAAAGGAGACACTCTTTTAGCTCTACAACTTCCCTTTTCTTCCTTTTGGAAAAATTTGTGGAAATTTTTACCTTTCCATGCAAATACAACACCTTTTTTCCTCTTGGTCATTGTAATGCACTGTGTTGGACCTGGAATGATAATATATGCTCTGTGATTAAAAGGTTTCTCAATCCTTTCATATGTTTATCATTGTTTTCCTAACCTCTCACCACATTTTGGCAATTTGTGCATGTTTTGTGTTGTATTTCCTCCTAGACTGTGTATGTTTTGCAGTAGCAGGTGTCTACTACTCCCTTGGTGCATCACCTTATCAGCATTAGTCTCATTTTTCTTGCATTCCCTATCTCTGTCCCCTTGGAATTTAGAGTAGGAATTAGGAATTTAAGCCTCTACAAATTTCATGCATACACCTGATAAGAGGAGTTGAGGAACCAGCCTCTAACCTAGAGATTCATTTTCATTTTACAAGTCCCACACTTGGGGAAAAGATTCAATGTTGTGCAATCACACTGGATGTCCAAAATGTCAAACTAGAAGTTTGATCA
The DNA here is from genome assembly GCA_018340775.1 of Taxus wallichiana var. yunnanensis. Classification (NCBI taxonomy): domain Eukaryota; kingdom Viridiplantae; phylum Streptophyta; class Pinopsida; order Cupressales; family Taxaceae; genus Taxus; species Taxus wallichiana. The sequence goes on from CM031234.1 coordinate 8,120,104, forward strand.
ACATCTAGGGGTGCTGCTGATTTGTAACAACAATTTTGGCATGCCCGGTGGGACCTTAGAGGTCTTCATCTTCATTGCAACAAATTGATGTGCATTTTTGTAAGTTTCTTGCTTAAAAGAGCCCTAAATTACACATCTGCGACTCCAAGGAAGAAGAATCAGCTGGTTTTAGTAGTGCAGACCTGAAAACTCATGAGAAGAATCAACACAAGGTCAAGAGCTGGAGAAGAATAGGTGCTTTGTGAGTATCGTAGTTATCCCCAAGAAGAAGGCAAAGAGGGAGGATAATTCAAAGGTCTCCATCTCCACCAAACACAACTCTATCAACACCTCCACCTAGTAGGCCTTTCATTTAATCAACAAGGGTTCTAAGGACAATTAGAATGGCACAAAACAACCCCTATGTCAATTTCACCGGGCATCCCACTTGCTCTCAATGCATAGAATCTAATCCCGATTCTACATTGAAGAACATCCCATACTTCACTGGAGAAAATTAGACCACTTATGGTGATCATGTTAAGGATATTGCTAATATTTGTGCAATCCATGAGATCAATGAGATGTAAGTTATTGTCAAAATGCTGGCATCTTCATTCAAAGGGAAAGTTTTGCAATGGTTCAGGAGTCTTGCCTCAGGTTCTATCCAAAACTAGAACCAACTATGTATATCCCTCCATGAGTAGTTTAGAGAAAAGGGAGACAACTTGTCCCTTTTGGAACAACTGACAACCATCAAGAGAGCTCTAAATGAGCAACTGAAAGACTTCGACTTCAGATTTCAAATGACTTGGGAGAGAATTCTAGTAGCAGTAAGGCTAGTAGTAGAAGGTGCTTTTCTATATTACCTTAAAGCTTTAAATTCTGATATTTCTATGTTAATTCAATCCATGGGAGGCAAAACTATCCCTATTGCTTATAGCATTGCCATTAGAGCTGAAAATTGTTTGATTCAAGCTGGCAAGCTAGCTCCTAGGCCTCCAATGCCATTGTTTCCAAGTTTAGAGAGCCCAAATACTAGTCAAGTGCCTATTTTAGCTCCTATTTCCACTCCTAGAAATCAGAATTCAATTGAATCTTCTACTTCATCTCCTAGTGCCTCAAATGAACTTCAAGAAGTCATGAAGCAATTAAAAAACCTAAGCAATGAGCTAGTTACACTCAAAAGGTAGCAAGACTCAAGCTCATCCTAACAGTAGCCATATCGACCTCAAACGCCACCCAATCTAGCTATAAAGTTAAATCAAGCAAGACATCTTTCCAATAGACCATTTCAGCCCTATAATTCCAACACTATATCTGCCTCTAAGGCATTAGTGCCAGTGTAAAACAACATAGCTCAAGAGTATGATTGGTGTTTCCCATGCAATGAACCTCACAACTAGTCTATGTGTTTCAACATTGTCTTAAATCAATCATTAATGGTGACTACAACTGGTGCGGAGGGTGAACGGAGTCAAGGAAATAACCAAGAAATAGAAACATTCTAGTAGAAATCAGCTCCAAATGATGCCACACTTGTAAACCGGGGAAGAAGATTTTTGTGGCATGAATCAAATAAAATCCCAAAGTGTTGCAGCCAACACAAGATCAAAAAGGAGAAATTTGGGTGAAGAAAAATTATTATCTCTAAGTAATTCATAACCTTCTATCACTCCATAAATTATTGGAAAACAAAATTCAGTTCCAAACACACAAGAGTTGCTTAAAATAGCTCCTAGGCCAACTCAAATGCTAGTTGTTGGTGCCCATATGCAAGGGATGAATGTGTAGGCCAAGGGACAGCAAAGAGATGCTTCATCTCCATTCAACATCATTGATCAGATGAAGAAGACAAATGTAAAAATATCGATGTGGCAATCACTATCTATCCCAGGCCAAAGAGATTTGTTGCAAGCTGCCATGAAGGACTCGTCAACTTCACATCAAAGCAAGTCCAAATTCAAGAGAAGGTTCTCACAAATGCTGCCCAGCTTGAAGGGAATCATGGAGGATAGCAGGGTAAAATGTTGAAGCCCCCTCCATTCTATGTTTCATTGATCATTGGAAACCAATTAATACACAATTGCATGATTGATTCCGAGGTAAGTAGTTCAGTAATGCCCAAGTAAATAGCTGATCAGCTAGGGATTCAATATGAAGTCATATCTAAAGGGGTAGTGCAATTGGATGGGACAATAGTAACAATAGTTGGAGTGATTAAAAACTTGATTCATACTTTGCATGCATGCCCCAACATTGTTTTTTTGTAAGATGTCTCAATAATAGACCTTACACAACTCTTTGCCCTATGTCTGTTAAGGGATTTCACACCCAAGATTAGAGGATACTTATCTACTTATTGGACACACATGTTGTTTAGAACAAGATATGGAACTAAAGCCACAATCAGATATGAGCCTATTACAAACTTCCACATTGAGCCTCACACTCTAAGCCAAATCAATACCAATTCTTTAGTGTTCGATCAAGAGGATTATCCAAGCACGATGAAGTTGACACCAAGGTTGGAAGTATCCAAGATCTGACTCTTGATGAATAGGAAATCGAGGTGAATGCTTTTGGTCCTTATCAATAAATAGAAGAATCGAGCTAGGAGTCTATTGCATGCATGAAGAAAATCAACCTATTCCTAGCATCACCAAGCCAGACCACAAGGATGATAATGAGGTATGGTTGTTTTTTTTATGGATTAAGGAGAAAACAAGGTGCAGGAGGGGGAGCTATGTTTGTTTCACCTTAAGGAGTTAAGTATTGTTCAGCTTTTAGATTTCAGTTTACATGCTCTAATAAAAGCTGTTGAATATGAAGCCTTGATACAAGGATTGCATTGGTCAATCAAGAGAGGAATAGAGAACTTACAAGTATTTGGTGATAGTGATTTGATTGTTAACCAAGTTAAGGGGCAACATGCTATCAAGAATGATCTACTCAAATTCTACAAGAATAGGGTGTGGGACCTCATTGAATATTTTGAGGGCTTTGGCATAAAATCCATTCCTAGAAAGGAGAACCAAGCTTCTGACAGGCTTGCTAGAAGTTGGGGCAGCCTTTGATGTTGTTGAAAGCATTCAAAAATACAAGGTATAGCTAAACATCCATGTGATTGTAAGGCCTTTAGTTCCAGACAACAATGTAAGTTGGCAAGTGTTTGAAAATGACCAACAAATCATCCATTTCTTGTAAGAAGAGGCTGAGTTCTGAGCTAAAAATCGGAAAAGTTAGAGCAGCAGTATGTTGACCAAGTGGTACAGCTGAGAACTAACAAACTACCCAAGGGACTTATTGCTTTGGAGTCCATTTTCAATCCTAATGATCAATTTAGGAAGGAGAAAGTAAACATCCAAGTCAAGGGAGAAGATTCAGTGTCCATCTTAGTGGAAGAAGGCAAATCACTCCAATTTGGTAAGATGACAACTAAACAAGAGAGGTATGAGTTCATACAATTTTTTCAAGGATTCCCTGATGTGTTTTCTTGGAGCTATGAAGATTTGAAAGGTTTTAATCCCAAGCTAGCCCAACACACCATTGAATTGGATCCAAGTACTAAACCCATTAGGAAAAAACAAAGGCCATTCAATCCACACATGGAGCCTCTCATGAGGAAAGAATTGAATAAGTTGATAGAATCAAAAATCATATTCCCTATCAAGCATTCTAGTTGGGTGGCCAACTTGGTTCCAGTTAGAAAGAAGAGTGGGGAAATTAGATTGTGTGTTCATTTTAGAGATTTGAATAGATAATCTCTCAAGGACCATTACCCACTTCCTTCCATGGAGAAGATTTTCCAAGTTGTGGCTGGCTCTGAGAGGTTTTCATTACTTGATGGCTATTTGGGGTACAATCAGATTATGGTGAAAGAATAGCATCATTTCAAGACAACCTTTACAACCAAATGGGGAACTTATGCATACAAAAAAATGCCATTTGGACTGTCCCAATGCTGGAGCTACTTTCCAAAGAGCAATGGACATGGCATTCAAGGATTTGATTAACAACATGGTGCTTGTATATCTTGATGATATCACTGTCTTTTCAAAAAATGCAGCAGACCATCTCTTCCATTTGAGACAAGTGTTCCAAAGGTGCGGAAGATTTGAAGTGTCTCGAATCCTAAAAAGTGTATTTTTCTAGCCCATGAAGGAAAGCTCCTTTGCCACATTGTCTCCAAAGATGGATTAGCAATTGATCAAAAAGAGTTGAAGCCATAAGAGCACTACCATTTCCAAGCCACAAGAAGGCCCTACAAAGTTTCTTGGGGAGAATAAATTTTGTTTGGAGGTTTGTCCCAAATTTTGTAGCCCTAGACAAGCCTATCACCAAGATGTTAAGGAAAATCATAGCTTTCAAATGATAGTAGAAGGAAAAAAAAGTTTTGAAGCAATCAAAGAATCCATCTCTCAAGCCCCAACTCTCATTAACCCAGATTTCTCCAAGGATTTCATCCTCTATGCATTTGGGGGTGATGATATTATTTTTGCACTTTTGGTATAGCGAGAACAAAAACAATGATGAGCAGCTGATTATTTTCTTCAGCCAAATCCTGGATGACTATGAGGTGAGATATTCTTTCATTGAGAGGCATGTTCTTGCAGTAATCAAGAGCTTGAAGAAATTCAAGCATCTAGTCTCAAACAACAAGGTTCAATTGTTGGTTTCCCATGTGGGAGTTAAAGACTTCATCCTCAAAAAAGACCTAAATGAAAAGAGAGAAGGTTGGATTACTCGTGTCATGGAGTATGACATTGAGATCAAAGTCACCAAGTTGGTAAGAGGGAAAGGGTTGTGTGATTAGTTGGTCTTGAAAAGGCACAAGGAAGCATGCAATGAGAAGGAGGTTATTTTGGCGTTGCAAGATAGCCATGAGAAAGGAAGCACTCGAGAGGAGAATGATGGTGTCCTCACTCCTTGCTAGACCCAAGACATAATGCACTTCCTAAGCACAGGTCTATGCCCTCCAGAGATGAACAAGAAAAAAAGGAGACACTTCAGATTGCAAGCTGTCCCATATGCCCTTGTTGATGGCGTTTTGTTCAAAAGGGATGTGAATGGAGTAATGTTGAGATGCATTGTTACAAATCAGATTCATAGGGTGTTGGAAGACTTCCATGGTGGATCATCCAGTGGCCATTTTGCACCGAGAGTGACAGATCTAAAGATCATGAGGGCTGGTTATTATTGGCCAAAGATTTTCAGTGATTGTTATGCATGGATCAAGAGGTGTAAGAATTGTGCATTATTCACAGGTAAAGAGAGGCTAGCTGTCCTTCCATTACATCCAATTTCAGTTGACCATCCATTCATGCAATGGGGTTTGGACTTCATTGGAGTCATTCATCCCAATTCAAGCCAAGGGCACAAATGGATTTTAATAACCATAGATTACTTCACCAAGTGGACTGAAGCAAGTAGCACTCAAGGAAGCAAATGAGTCTAGCATCCTAGATTTCTATGAGGGAATAACAACCAGATTTTGCATACCTGCTACAATAATATCAGATAATGCATTGGCATTCATTGGGTCAAAGGTGACTAAATGGACTGTCAAGAATGGGATCTACCTAACCACTTCATAAAATTATTACCCTTAGGGTAATGACCAGGCTGAATCTACAAACAAGAACTTGTTGAGGATCATTAGGAGGAATCTTGATGAAAATAAGAGGTCTTGGCATACCAAATTGAAATCAACCTTATGGGCTGATAGGATAACTCCCAAGAGATCTATAGGTAACTCTCCATTCAAGCTTGTTTATGGGAGAGAGGTAATTTTTCCCATGTCACTTGAGTTGCCAACATTGGAACTCATGAAACAGTTGGAGTTGTTAGAGTTTGAGCCCATGGAGGTTAGATATGTAGAATTGATGGAGCTCTAAGAAATTAGAAATCAAGCATCCCGAGTAATGGAGAAGGATCAAGCTTTGATCAAGAAGACCTTTGATAAGAAGGCCAAGGATAGATCTTTCCAAGTTGGAGATCTAGTGTTAAAATGGGATGCAGACAGAGAAAAATCGGGAAGGCATTCAAAATTTGATGCCATTTGGAGTGGCCCATACATGGTCACCAAGTGTAAGGACAATAATGCTTTCTAATTATCCTCATTGGATGGTGAAGAACTGCAGATTCCAGTCAATGGAATCCATCTAAAGCATTGCTACTGAAGGGAATTCTCCACCTTGTACATATTAGCTTAGGTTTTCATTCCTCTAAGTGCTTGTGCACATTGTTTTGCTAGATTAGTTTTTCTTTCCCTAAGTGCTTTGGCACAAGCTTGTTGTTCCTAGAAATGTGTGTTGCAGGCCTTGCTCTAATCGGTGATGTTCCACCCTCCACCTTCCTCCTTGCAGTGTTCTAATCAGTTGGGTACCAAGTAGAGAATTTAATGACTCCATGCCCAATGGATTGCTTCAAGCAACTGGTAACCTCATCCAGCAGAAGATGACCCCTCTGAGTCCCCAAAATTGTTATCCAAAATGTGCCCCTTGCTCATTTGTGGCTAACTCCGTTCATTCTTCCCTCTCTTGTGCCTCAGTCATAATTTTTTTTGTTTTTAGGCACTTAAAACTTTCTAGAAATGACACCATTAGATAGAACTCTTTCTCATCTTTCCAGAAAGGTAAAGTTTTCCTCCTAACTCCATGTATTTTTGAAGTTGTGGCTCGGTAGATTTTTGTGGGAAATTTTTCCCTGAAAGGCCCGCAGCCAATAAGATGGTGCCACATGTCCAATGAAGTGGTGGGGGTCGGAGGTAGACTTGGAATTTTACCAAGTATTTGGAAAAAATTTCACAGGGAATATTTTCCCCACAGGCACGCTAGTGGATTGGATCCCGCCACGTGTCCAAGGGTAAAAAATTGAAAAATCGACTAAGTGTTGGCGCAGGGAAAATTAGCAAAGGGAAGGCCCATGCCCAATTATGTTGTGCCACATGTCTTATGGCATCGAACCAAAGGAGGGCGGAGGAAAGGTTGGATTTTTGGTGAATTTTTTTGGTAAAAAGTAATGGACAAGTTTTGGCTTGCTGCCCCCACTGACCAATCAGATTATGCCACGTGTCCCTGGGGGGTTAGAGCGGTGGAGCGTGGGGAGATTGGGAATTTTTCCCAAAGGATTGCGTATGGAAAGAAAGCAAAGGAAGGCCCATGCCTTATAGGATCATGCCACGTGGCACTAGAGATTTAGGATGTAAGGGAAATTTGGGAAATTTTTCCAAAGAAAAGTCAAAGGAAATATTGAAAGGGAGAGCTGGCCCCCCAAAATCTGAGCCAATGGAATCACACCATGTGTCCATGTGGCGGCAAAAAATGCAAGATAGGCCCGCAGCGAAAATGGCAGGAAAAGCCCATGTCCAATAGGGTTTTGCCACATGTCTAAGTTAGAAAATATGGTCAAAAGCAATGGAACAGATAGAGAAAAAAATCCCATGGCAAATCACATCGTGCCACATGTCCTTGGGTCATCCATCCGCAGATATTTTTGGAAAATTTTCCAAAGGCCAAAATGATGGAAAATGAAGCAGAAGAGCCCGCGACCAATGGAATCATGCCACATGGCACTAGGAGTGGCGGAGTGTGGAGATTTTTGGGAAAATTTTCCCAAATGCAAAAAGTGGGAAAATTTCAAATTTTCGCCCACCAACCCGTTTTGGCCCTGTTTTGCCCTAAATTTTCAAACGACCATAACTTTTGATCCAGAGCTCAGTTTTTCATGTTCTTTATATCAACGAAAATCTGGTGAAATTATCTACAAGATTTTGGGGTCAATTTTTTATTTTGATGGATTTTGGAGAGATAAAATTTAAAAACACCTCTGGTTCGTCATCATGGACAAAATGACATTTTAACCACCATTTTTAATGAAGAATGGCTCGCATTCTCTCCCAAAGATGGCAAAAAAAGTCCTGGAATGGACCTGTAAGGATTCCCATGCTGTTTTATTGTATTTTTGGTTGGTGGTTGAAGCTCTCCCACATTTTCCCACGTTTCTCTCTCCTGGGGTCATTTCTTGCACTATAAAAGCCAGAATGGGCTCATTTTTGAAAAAGGAGACACTCTTTTAGCTCTGCAACTTCCCTTTTTCTTCCTTTTGGAAATTTTTTTGAAATTTTTACCTTTCCATGCAAATACAACCTCTTTTTCCTCTTGGTCATTGTAATGCATTGTGTTGGACCTGGAATGATAATATATGCTCTATGATTAAAAGGTTTCTCAATCCTTTCATATGTTTATCATTGTTTTTCTAACCTCTCACCACATTTTGGTAATTTTTGCATTTTTTGTGTTGTATTTCCTCCTGGATTGTGTATTGTTTACAGTAGCAGTGTCTACTACTCCCTTGGTGCATCACCTTATCAGCATTAGTCTCATTTTTCTTGCATTCCCTATCTCTGTCCCCTTGGAATTTAGAGTAGGAATTAGGAATTTAAGCCTCTATAAATTTCATGCATACACTTGATAAGAGGAGTTGAGGAACCAACCTCCAATCTGGAGATTCTTTTCCATTTTACAAGTCCCACACTTGGGGAAAGGATTCAATGTTGTGCAATCACACTGGATGTCCAAAATGTCAAACTAGAAGTCTGATCAACATCCAGGGGTGCTGTTGATTTGCAACAATAGTTTTGGCATGCCTAGTGGGACCTTAGAGGTCTTCATCTTCATTGCAACAAATTGATGTGCATTTGTTGCAAGTTTCTTGCTTAAAAGAGCCCTAAATTGCACATCTAGTGACTCCAAGGAAGAAGAATCAGCTGGTTTTAGCAGTGCAGACCTGAAAACTCATGAGAAGAATCAACACAAGGTCAAGAGCTAGAGAAGAAGAGGTGTTATTTGAGTATCTGTAGTTATCCCTAAGAAGAAGGAAAAGAGGGAGGATAATTCAAAGGTCTCCATCTCCACCAAACAAAACTCTATCAACTCCTCCACCTGGTAGGCCTTTCATTCAATCAACAAGGGTTCTAAGGCCAATCAGAATGGCACAAAACAACCCCTATGTCAATTTCACTAGCAGCATCCCACTTTCTCTCAATGCACAAAATCCAATCCCAGTTACAGCATTGATCAAGAACATCCCATACTTTACTGGAGAAAATCAGACCACTCCTGGTGATCATGTTAAGGATATTGCTAATATTTGTGCAATCCATGAGATCAATGAGATGCAAGTTGCTGTCAAACTACTGGCATCTTCATTCAAAGGGAAAGCTTTGCAATGGTTTAGGAGTCTTGCCTCAAGTTCTATCCAAAATTGGAACCAGCTATGTATAGCCCTCCATGAGTAGTTTGGAGAAAAGGGAGATAACTTGTCCCTTTTGGAACAACTGACAACCATCAAGAGAGCTCCAAATGAGTAGCTGACTGACTTCAACTTCAGATTTCAAATGACTTGGGAGAGAATTCCAATGGCAGTAAGGCCAGCAGTAGAAGGTGCTTTTCTATATTACCTTAAAGCTTTAAATTCTGATATTTCTATGTTAATTCAATCCATGGGAGGCACAACTATCCCTATTGCTTATAGCATTTCCATTAGAGCTGAAAATTGTTTGATTCAAGTTGGCAAGCTAGCTCCTAGGCCTCCAATGCCATTGTTTCCAAGTTTAGAGAGCCCAAATACTAGTCAAGTGCCTATTTTAGCTCCTATTCCCACTCCTAGAAATCAGAATTCAAGTGAAGCTTCTACTTCATCTCCTAGTGCCTCAAATGAACTTCAAGAAGTCATGAAGCAATTACAAAACCTAGGCAATGAGATAGTTACACTCAAAAGGAAAAAATCCCAAAGCTTTAGACCTTCTTTCCAGCCTCAAGCTCAGCCTAACAGGTAGCCATATCAACCTCAAAGACCACCCAATCTAGCTATAAATTTAAATCAAGCAAGACCTCCTGCCAATAGACCATTTCAGCCCTAGAATTATAATGATATATCTGCCTCTAAGGCATTAGTATCAGTGTAAAACAACATAGCTCAAGAGTATGATTGGTGTTTCCCATGTAATGAACCTCACAACCAATATATGTGTTTCAATGGTGCCTTAAATCAAGCATTAATGGTGAATAAAACTAGTGCGGAGGGTGAAGGGAGTTGAGGAAATAACCAACAACCAGAAACATTCTAGCAGCAATTAGTTCCAAATGATGCCACACTTGTAAACTGGCAGGAAGAAGATTTTTGTGGCATGAATCAAACAATCTCCCAAAGTGTTGCAGCCAACACAAGATCAAAAAGGAGAAATTTGGGTGAAGAACAACCATTAGCTCCAAGCAATTCACAACCTTCTATCACTCCACAAATTATTGGCAAACAAAATTGAGTTCGAAACACACAAGGGCTGCTTAAAACAACTCCTAGGCCAACTCAAATGCCAATTGTTGTTGCCCATATGCAAGGGATGAATGTGCAGCTAAGGGACATCAAAGAGATGCTTCATCTCCATTCAACATCATTAATCAGATGAAGAAGACAAATGTAAACATATCGATGTGGGAATCACTATCTATCCCAGGCCAAAGAGATTTGTTACAAGCTGCCATGAATGACTGGTCAACTTCACATCAACAAGTCCAAATGCAAGAGAAGGTGCTCATAAATTTTTCCCATCCCAGAAGAGAATCATGGAGGACAGCAAGGTAAAATGTTGAATCCCCCTCCATTCTATGTTTCATTGATCATTGGAAACCAATTAGTACACAATTGCATGATTGATTCTCGGGGCAAGTAGTTCAGTAATGCCCAAGCAAATAGCTGATCAACTAGGGCTTCAATATGAATTCATATCCAAAGGGGTAGTGCAATTGGATGGGACAGCAGTAACAATAGTTGGAGTGATTAAAAACTTGAGTCTTACTTTGCATGCATGCCCCAACTTTGTTATTTTGCAAGATGTCTCAATAATAGACCTTCCACCACTCTTTGCCCTATGTCTATCAAGGGATTTCACAGCCAAGATTAGAGGGTACTTATATGCTGATTGGACACACATGTTGTTCAGAACAAGATATGGAACTAAAGCCACAATCAGATCTGAGCCTATTGCAAACTTCCACATTGATCCTCACACTCCAAGCCAAATCAATACCAATTGTTCAACGTTCGATAAAGAGGATTATCCAAGCACTGATGAAGCCGACACCAAATTTGGAAGAATCCCCAGATCGACTCTTGATGAATGGGCAAGCAAGGTGCATGCTTTTGATCCTTATCAAGAAATAGAAGAATTTGAGCTAGGAGTCTATTACATACATGAAGAAAATCAACCTATTCCTAGCATCACCAAGCCAGACCACAAGGATGACAATGAGGTATGGAAAAAAAAATTTGATGGATCAAGGAGCAGACAAGGTGCAGGAGGGGGAGCTATGCTTGTTTCACCTCAAGGAGTTAAGTATTATTTAGCTTTTAGATTTTAGTTTACATGCTCTAATAACACTACTGAATATGAAGCCTTGATACAAGGATTGCATTGGTCAATCAAGAGAGGAATAAATAACTTGCAAGTCTTTGGTGACACTGAGTTGATTGTCAACCAAGTTAAGGGGTAGCATGTTGTCAAGAATGATCTACTCAAATGCTACAATAATAGGGTGTGGGACCTCATTGAATATTTTGAGGGCTTTGGCATAAAATCCATTCCTAGAAAGGAGAACCAAGCTTCTAATAGGCTTGCAGCAGTTGGGGAAGCCTTTGACGTTGTTGAAATCATTCAAAAAGAAAAGGTATAGCCAAACATCCATGTGATTGTAAGGCCTTCAATGCTAGACAACAATGTAAGTTGGAAAGTGTTTGAAAATGGACAGAAATCATCCATTTCTTGTAAGAAGAGGCTGAGTTCTCAACTAAAAATCAGGAAAATTTAGAGTAAGATATGGTGAACAAGTGGTATAGCTAAGAACCAAAAAACTACCCAAGGTACTTGTTATCCAAAATTCACCCGCTTGGAGTAATTTTGATAACATGCATCAAATTCTTTAAGTCCTAGGCAAATAGATTGATTCCAAGCTTGAAATCATGTTTCTGGGGCCCCCTCAGCTTCCTTCTAACTCTCCCATCCAAGAAGAAAACCCAACGAGTTAGAAAAGGTGGAAAAATTACAAAAACCAAGCTTGGGGCCGAAAAAATGAAGAAAATCAGCTAAGTCCTAGTCCAGAGGCGGTCTCTGGGGAGGGGCCATTGCGACATCGGGACGCGTGGGACGCGAAAGCCGAATCGGCGAAATGGGGAAAAAAATTTCCTAGTCTTGTTTCGCTCTATGGGGCAGTTGGGACAAAAAATGTACGCGCGGATGCGGATCGGCCGGTTTGGCGCAAGTCACCATTTCGGCGATTCGAGAGAGATTTGTCACACGGCGATGCAGGGCACAGTTGGGACAAAAGTATGTGAAGGACACGAACCGACCGATTCGGCTGAAACAAGAGACTTTCGTCTGGGACATTTGGGCCAAAAGGACACGTGGGATGCGAAAAGCCGAAAGAGATGAGAGCCAATGGAAACATGCCACGTGTCTTCACCTCAAACAGGAACAAGGAAGCCCGAATCGGGTGGTTCGGAGATATTTTTCCCAAGAAATTTGGCACATCCAGGCCAAAGGGACGCGAGGGACGTGAAAAGCCAAAAGAGCCGCTAACGAATCAAATCTCGCCACGTGTCTTCACCTCATCGGCCCGGCAGGAAAATTTTGAAAATTTTCCAAAGGCAAAAACAAAGGGAAATGGTTAGGAAGGGCCCGCATCTAATGAAATCATGCCATGTGGCACTTGAGTGGTGGAGCGCGGGGGAGAAATGGGAAAATTTTCCCAAAGTAAAAAATACCAAATTTTAAAAGGACAAAGTGCACCCCTCAGGCCCGAGCCAATAAAATAGTGCCACGTGTCCAAGTGGCAAGAAATTAAGGAAGGGCCTGAAAGAAATTTTCAAAGGATGAGCCCGTGGATGAATCAGAGCCCGACACGTGTCATCCAAGTGGCAGAGCATGGAAAAAATTCAAACTTTTTCCCGCCGATCCGATTTTGGCCTATTTTTTCCCTAAATCTTCAGATCACCATAACTTTCGATCCAGAGCTCAGATTTTCACGTTCTTTATATCAATGGAAAGCTGGTGAAATTCTCCACACGAATCCTAGGTCAATCTTGCATTTTGGTCTAGTTTGGAGAGATAAAATCAAGAAACGTCTCTGTTGCGTGGTAATGGCGGAATCGACGTTTCAAAACCAGGTTTTAATGCGTAATGGGTCACATTCTTCTTCAGTATGGTCAAAAATGTTAGGGCATGGGTCTGTAAGGATGCCCATGCTGTTTTAATTCATCTGCATTCAATGAGGAATGGCTCCCACATTTTTTTACGTTTTCTCTCTCCTAGGCTCGACCCATGCATTGTAAAAAGCCAGATTTGGCTCATTTTTCAAGTAGTGGTTCATCTTTTCAGCTCTGCCCTCCCTTCTTTTCTTCTCCAGGGTTGAAAATGGAGTTCGAACCTCCTCCCCTTCTCTGTAATGGAATTTTTTCCTTTTACCATTAAAATGATGTTCTGTGCAAACTTCTGAAGCAACAAAAATGTGTTTCGTGATGCATCTGTCCATCCTTGCTCATTTTTCACTTGTTTTCTTCTTGCCTCTCTTCATTACAGGTATTTGTGCATGTTTGAATGTTCATTGCAGGTTTGGATCTATGTTCATGGATTTTTGGGACATGTTCTGTGTGAAACCTATCTTTGGGCCTGTGATGCATTTGTCCATCCTTCCCATTGCTCACCTCTCCTTGTTCCATGGCAGTTTTGATAGATGTTCAACATTTTCCTTCTCTGGTGTATCACCGTTTTAGTGTAGGCTCTATTTTTTCCCTTTCCTCTCTCTCTCTCTATCTCTTTGGCATGGTTAGATTAGGATTAGATTAGCTTTCCTACACTGGAATAGCTTGTGGCAGGTAGTTTAGGAAGAGGAACCAGCCTTCTCTAGAGATTCCTTTCTCATTTTCATGAGTCCCACACTCAAAGAAAGGATTCAATGTTGTGCAATCACACTAGATGCTAGTATGATCAACCTAGAAATATGATCAACATCTAGGGTGCTTTGTGATTTTCACCAATAGTACTTATTACTTTGGATTCCATTTTCAATCCAAATGATCAATTTAGGAAGGAGAAAGAAAACATCCAAGTCAAGGGAGAAGATTCAGTGTCCATCTCAGTGGAAGAAGGCAAATCACTCCAAGTTGGTAAGATGACAACTAAACAAGAGAGGTTAAAGAAAAGCATAGCTTTCAAATGGACAAGAAGGAAAAGAAAGTTTTGAAGAAATAAAAGAAGCCATCTCTCAAGCTCCAACTCTCATTAACCCGATTTCTCCAAGGATTTCATCCTCTATGCATTGGGGGTGATGATACTATTTCTGTAATTTTGGTACAACGAAAAAAACAATGATGAGCAGCCAATTGCTTTATTCAGCCAAATCCTTGATTACTATGATGTGAGATATTATTTCATTGAGAGGCATGTTCTTACAATAATCGGGAGCTTGAAGAAATTCAAGCATCAAGTCTTAAATAACAAGGTTCAATTACTGGTTTCCCATGAGGGAGTTAAAGACTTCCTCCTCAACAAAGACCTAAATGAAAAGAGAGTAGGTTGGATTACTCATGTCATGGAGTATGACATTGAGATTAAAGTCACCAAGTTGGTGAGAGGAAAGGGTTATGTGAGCAGCTGGTCTTGAACAAGCACAAGGAAGCATGTGATGAGAAGGAGGTTTTTTTGGCATTGCAAGACAGCCATGAGCAAGGAAGAACTTTATTGGAGTCATTAATCCCAATTCATGCCAAGGGCATAAATGGATTTTAACAGCCACAGATTACTTCACAAGGTGGATTGAAGTAGTAGCACTTAAGGAAGAAAATGAGTCTAGCATCCTAGATTTCTATGAGGGAATAACAACCAGATTTGGCATACCTGCTATAATAATATCAGATAATGCATTGGCATTCATTGGGTCCAAGGTGACTGAATGGGATGTCAAGAATGGGATCTACCTAAGAACTTCATCAAATTATTACCCTCAGGGTAATGGCCAGGCTGAATCTACAAACAAGAACTTGTTGAGGATCATTAGGACTCTTGATGAAAATCAGAGGTCTTGGCATACCAAATTGAAATCAGCCTTATGGGCTGATAGGATAACTCCCAAGAGATCTACAGGTAACTCTCCATTCAAGCTTGTTTATGGGAGAGAGGAAATTTTTCCCATGTCACTTGAGTTGCCAACATTGGAACTCATGAAACAGTTGGAGTTGTTGGAGTTTGAGCCTATGAAGGTTAGATATGCAGAATTTATGGAGCTCCAGGAAATCAAAAATAAAGCATCCTGAGTAATTGAGAAGGATCGAGATTTGATCAAGAAGACCTTTGATAAGAAGGCCAAAGATAGATCTTTCAAATTTTGATATCTAGTGTTAAAATGGGATGTAGACAGAGAAAACCGGGAAGGCATTCAAAATTTGATGCCTTTTGGAGTGGCCCATACATGGTCACGAAGTGTAAGGACAGCAATGCTTTCCAATTATCCTCATTAGATGGCGAAGAACTACAGATTCCAGTCAATGGAATCCATCTAAAGCATTTCTACTAAAGGGAATTCTCCACCTTGTACATATTAGCTTAAGTTTGCATTCCTCTAAGTGCTTGTGCACATTATTTTTTGTAGATTAGCTTTGCCTTTCCTAAGTGCTTTGGCACAAGATTACTTTTCCTAGAAATGTGTGTTGCAGGCCTTTCTCCAGTCAGGTGATGTTCCACCCTCCACCTTCCTCCTTGCAGTGTTCTAATCAGTTGGGGTACCAACCAGAAAATTTAATGACTCCATGCCCAATGGATTACTTGAGAACCTGGTAACCTCATCTAGCGAGGCACGTAAAATGGTGCCACATGTCCAAGGAAGTGGCGGGGGTTGGAGGTAGACTTGGAATTTTACCAAGTATTTGGAAAAGTTTTCATAGGGAATATTTTCTCCGTAGGCCCACTGGTGGATCGGATCCCGTCACGTGTCCAAGGGTAAAAAATTAAAAATTGACTAAGTGTTGGCGCGCAGTAAAATTATCAAAGGGAAGGCCTCACCCAATGATGTTGTGCCACGTTTCCTATGGCATTGAATCGATGAGGGAAGAGGAAAGGTTGTATTTTTGGTGAAGTGTTTTGGTAAAAAGAAATGGAGAAGTTTTTGTCCTGTGACCCCATCGACCAATCCAATTATGCCACGTGTCCCTTGGGGTCGGAGCGGCGAGCATGGGGAGTTTAGGAACTTTTCCCAAAAGGATTGCGTAGGGGAAGAAAGCAAAGGAAGGCCCACGCATAATAGGATCATGCCACATGGCACCGGAGCTTCGGATGTGGGGAAAATTTGGGAATTTTTCCCAAAGCAAAGTCAAAGGAAATATTGAAAGGGAGAGCTGGCCCCCAAAATCTGAGCCAATGGAATCACACCATGTGTCCATGTGGCAGCAAAAAATGCAAGATAGGCCCGCAGGGAAAAATGGTAGGGAAATCCCATGTCCAATAGGGTTTTGCCATGTGTCCAAGTCAGAAAAGATGGTCAAAAGTGATGGAACAGATAGAGAAAAATCCTGTAGAAAATCACATCATGCCACGTGTCCTTGGGTCATCTAGCTGACGGAGATTTTTGGAAAATTTTCCAAAGGCCAAAATGATGGAAAATGAAGCAGAAGAGCCCGTAAAAAATGGAATCATGCCACGTGGTACCAGGAGTGGTGGAGCATGGAGATTTTGGGAAAATTTTCCCAAATGCAAAAAGTAGGAAAATTTCCAATTTTCAGCCCACCAACCCATTTTGGCCCTGTTTTGCCCTAAATTTTCAAATGACCATAACTTTCAATCCAAAGCTCAATTTTTTGCGTTCTTTATATCAATGGTTAATTTTTATTTTGATGGAGTTTGGAGAGATAAAATTGAAAAATGCCTCTGGTATGTGGTCATGGACAGAAATGATGTTTCAACCACCATTTTTAATGAAGAATGGCTCGCATTCTCTCCCAACATGGTGAAAAATGTCAGGGAATGGACCTGTAAGGATGCCCATGCCATTTTATTGCATTTTTGGTTAGTGGTTGAAGATCTCCCATGTTTTCCCATGTTTCTCTCTCCCGGGGTCGTTTCGGCACCGTAAAAGCCAGAATGGGCTCATTTTTGAAAAAGGAGACACTCTTTTAGCTCTGTAACTTCCCTTTTTCTTCCTTTTGGAAAAATTTGTGGAAATTTTACCTTTCCATGTAAATACAGCACCTATTTTGCCTCTTGGTCATTGTAATGCACTGTGTTAGACCTAGAATGATAATATATGCTCTGTGATTAAAAGGTTTCTCAATCCTTTCATATGTTTATCATTGTTTTCCTAATCTCTCATCACATTTTGGCAATTTTTGCATGTTTTGTGTTGTATTTCCTCTTGGACTATGTATGTTTTATAGTAGCAGGTGTCTACTACTCCCTTGGTGCATCACCTTATCAGCATTAGTCTCATTTTTCTTGCATTCCCTATCTCTGTCCCCTTGGAATTTAGAGTAGGAATTAGGAATTTAAGCCTTTACAAATTTCATGCATACACCTGATAAGAGGAGTTGAGGAACTAGCCTCCAACCTAGAGATTCTTTTTCATTTTACAAGTCCCACACTTGGGGAAAAGATTCAATGTTGTGCAATCACACTGGATGTCCAAAATGTCAAGCTAGAAGCTTGATCAACATCTAGGGTGTTGCTGATTTGCAACAACGGGTTTAGGGCTCAAAGTTTAGAGTTTAGGGTTTAGAGATAATGGCTCGGGGTTTAGGGTTTATTATTTAGGGTTTATGGTTTAGGGTTTTATGTTTAGGTTTTAGGGTTTAGGAATAGGGAAAAAGGTTTTATTATTTAGGGTTTAGGGATTAGGTTTTAGGGCTAAGGGTTTAGGGTTTAGGGTTAAGGAGGTTTAGGGTTTAGTGTTTAGGGTTTAGGGTTTAGGGATAGGGGTTTAGGCTTTAGGGTTTAGGTCTCATTATTTATTTTTAGTGTTTAGGTATTGTGGTAGGTGTTATGGTTTATAATTTAGGGTTTTGTGATTTGGGTCCTAGGTTTTATGCTTTATAGCTTAGGGTTAAGGGTTTATGGATAATTGTTTAGGGTTTAGAAGGTTTATTGTTTATGGTTTATGGTTTAGGGTTTAACGTTTAAAGTTTAAAGTTTAGGGTTTAGGATTTAGTTTTTAGGTCTTGTGGTTTAGGGTTTAAGGCTAAGGGTTTAGGGTTTAAGGGATTTATGGTTTAGGATTTATGGTTTAGGGTTTAGGATTTAGGGTTTAGGGTTTTAAGGCTTAAGGTTTAGGGTTTAGGATTTAGGGATTATGGTTTAGATTTTAGGGTTTAGGGATAAGGGTTTAGGGTTTAGGGTTTAGGGTTTATGGCTCATTATTTAGTGCTTAGGGTTTAATATATAGGTTTTAGGACTAAGTGTTTAGGTTTAGGGTTTGTGGGTTTAGGGTTTATGACAAAGGTTTAATGTTTTAGTGTTTAGGGATGAGGGTATATGATTTAGGATTTAATTTTTGGGTTTAGTGTTTAGAGTTTAGGATTTAGGGTTTAGGTTTTATTGTTTAGGGATCAAGGTTTAGGGTTTAGGGCTTAGGGTTTAGGGTTTACGGTTTAGGTTTTAGGGATAAGGGTTTAGGGATTATGATTTGGGTTGTTTTTGGTTTAGGGATTAGGGTTTAGGGCTTAGGGTTTAGTGTTTATAGTTTAGGGCTCGGGGTTTGGTGTTTAGGGCTAAAGGTTTAGGGTTTATGGTTTAGGGATAGGTTTTTAGAGTTGAGGTTTTATGGCTCAGTGTTTATAATTTAGGGTTTAGGTTTTAGGGCTAAGAGATCAGGCTATAGGGTTTAGGGTTTAAGGTTTAAATTTTAGGTTTTAGAGTTTTAGGCCTAGGATTTATGGTTTATGGTTTATGGTTTAGGTTTAACATTTTAGGGTTTAGGGCTCAAGATTTAGGATTTAAGGATAATGGTTTAGGGTATAGGTTTAACACTTAGGGCTTATTGCTAAGGGTTTATGGTTTAGAGTGAAGGGTTTAGGGTTTAGAGGGTTTATGGTTTAGGGTTTAGGGCTAAGTGTTTAGGGTTTAGGGTTTATGTTTTAGGGCTCAAGGTTTAGGGTTTAGAGTTTATGGTTTAGGGATAAGGGTTTACGGTTTATAGTTTATGGTTTAAGGTTATGGGTGTTGGATATAGGGTTTACAGATCAATATTTAGGGTTTAGGTTTTAGGGTTTAGGGTTTAGGGATTATGGTTAAGGGTTTAGGGCTTATGGATAAGGTTTAGGATTTAAGGTTTAGGATTTAGGGCTCAGTGTCTAGGGTTTATGGTTTAACGCTTAGGGTTTAGGATTTAGGACTTAGGGTATAAGTTTTAGGGTTTAGACATCATGCTAGAGGGTATAGGATTTACATTTTAGGGTTTATGGTTTAGGGTTTAGGATTTATGGTTTAGGTTTTAGTGTTTAAATTTTAGGGATCACGATTTGGGTTTTTGGATTTAGAGCTAAGGGTTTAATGTTTAATGATTTTAGGGTTTAGGTTTTTTATTTTAGGGTTTACGGTTAAGGATTTTCCATTTCTGGTTTAGGGTTTTGGTTTTAGAGTTTAGGGATAGGGATTTGGTGTTTAGGGTTTAGGGGTTAGGGATTAGGGCTCATGGCTTAGGGTTTAGGGTTAACGGTTTAGGATTTAGGGTTTAGGGTTTAGGGTTTCAGGTTAGGGGTTTAAAGTTTAGGGCTCAGGGTTTAGGGTTTAAGGTTTAGGGCTTAGGGCTTAGGGTTTAGGTTTTAAGTTTTGGGGTTTAGGGATAAGGTTAGAGTTTATAATGTTTACGGATTATGGTTTTGGGTATAGGGATTTGGATTTAGGGTTTAGGGTTTAGGTCTCATGATTTAGGGTTTAGGGTGTAGGATTTAGAGATAAGGGTTTAGGGCTCATGGTTTATTGTTTACAGTTTAGGGCTCAGGGTTTAGATTTTAGGGATAAAGATTTAGGGTTTATGGTTTAGGGATAGGGTTTTAGAGTTGAGGGTTTATGGCTTAGTGTTTATAATTTAGGGTTTAGGTTTTAGGGCTAAGAAATCAGGCTATAGGGTTTAGGGTTTAAGGTTTAAATTTTAGGTTTTAGATTTTTAGGCCTAGGATTTATGGTTTATGGTTTAGGTTTAACATTTTAGGGTTTAGGGCTCAAGATTTAGGATTTAAGGATAATGGTTTAGGGTTTAGGTTTTAACACTTAGGGCTTATTGCTAAGGGTTTATGGTTTAGAGTGAAGGGTTTAGGGTTTAGATGGTTTATGGTTTATGGTTTAGGGCTAAGTGTTTAGGGTTTAGGGTTTACGTTTTAGGGCTCAAGGTTTAGGGTTTAGAGTTAATGGTTTAGGGATAAGGGTTTAGGGTTTACAGTTTATGGTTTAAGGCTATGGGTGTTGGATATAGGGTTTACAGATCAATATTTAGGGTTTAGGTTTTAGGATTTAGGGTTTAGGGATTATGCTTAATGGTTTAGGGCTTACAGATAAGGTTTAGGATTTAGGGTTTAGGATTTAGGGCTCAGTGTCTAGGGTTTATGGTTTAATGCTTATTGTTTAGGGTTTAGACATCATGTTAGAGGGTATAGCATTTACATTTTAGGGTTTATGGTTTATGGTTTAGGATTTATGGTTTAGGTTTTAGTGTTTAAATTTGTGGGATCACGATT
This sequence comes from Taxus wallichiana var. yunnanensis, assembly GCA_018340775.1. NCBI lineage: Eukaryota > Viridiplantae > Streptophyta > Pinopsida > Cupressales > Taxaceae > Taxus > Taxus wallichiana. The sequence continues at coordinate 8,140,855 of CM031234.1, forward strand.
TGGGTTTTTGGATTTAGAGTTAAGGGTTTAATGTTTAGT
>CM031234.1:8140993-8168629 GCA_018340775.1 Taxus wallichiana var. yunnanensis
GTTTAGAGGGTTTATGGTTTAAGGTTTAGGGATAAGTGTTTAGCGTTTAGGGTTTCACGTTTTAGTTTAGGGTTTAGAGTTTATGGTTTAGGGATAAGTGTTTAGGGTTTACGGTTTATGGTTTAAGGCTATGGGTGTTGGATGAAGGGTTTATAGATCAATATTTATGGGTTAGGTTTTAGGGTTTAGGGTTTAGGGATTACATTTAAGGGTTTAGGGCTTAGGGAGAAGGTTTAGGATTTAAAATTTAGGATTTAGGGCTCAATGTCTAGGGTTTAAGGTTTAAGGCTTAGGGTTTTAGCTTTAGGACTTAGGGTTTAAGTTTTAGGTTTTATACATCATGTTAGAGGGTATAGGATTTACATTTTAGTTTTTATGGTTTAGGGTTTAGGATTTATGGATTAGGGTTTAGTCTTTAGTTTTTAATGTTTACAGTTTAGGGATAATGATTTGGGTTTTGGATTTATGGCTAAGTGTTCAATGTTTAGTGATTTTAGGGTTTAGGTTTTTCTTTTATGGTTTGGGGTTAAGGATTTTCCATTTCTGGTTTAGGGTTTTGGTTTTAGAGTTTAGGGATAGGGATTTGGTGTTTAGGGTTTAGGTATTAGGGATTAGGGCTCATGGTTTAGGGTTTCTCGTTTTGGATTAGGGGTTTAAAGTTTTCGGCTCAGGGTTTAGGGTTTAAGGCTTAGGGGCTTAGGGCTTAGGGTTTAGGTTTGAAGTTTTCGGGTTTAGGGATAAGGTTAGAGTTTAGGGTTTAGGGTTTAGGTCTCATGATTTAGGGTTTAGGGTGTATGATTTAGAGATAAGGGTTTAGGGTTTATGGGGTATATGGTTTATGGTTTAGGCTTAAGGTTTTAGGGTTTAGGGTTTAGGTTTAAGGGTTTAGAGTGTAGGGTTTAGGGTTTAAAGATAGGGTTTAGGTTTTTAGATTTTAGGGTTTAGGGCTCAAAGATAGGGTTTAGGGTTTAGAGATAGCGGCTCATTGTTTAGGGTTTATTAGTTATGGTTTATGGTTTAGGGTTTTGTATTTAGGTTTTAGGGTTTAGGAATAGGGAATTAGGTTTTATTGTTTAGGGTTTAGGGATTACGGTTTAGGGTTAAGGGTTAAGAGTTTACAACAAAGGTTTAAGGTATTAGTTTTTAGGGATCAAAGTATGTGATTTAGGATTTAATTTTTGGGTTTAGTGTTTAGAGTTTAGGATTAAGGGTTTAGGTTTTATGGTTTAGGGATCAAGGTTTAGGGTTTATGGCTCAGGGTTTAGGGTTTATTGTTTAGTTTTAGGGATAAGGGTTTAGGGATTAGGGTTTAGGGATCATGGTTTATTGTTTACTGATTTACGGCTCTAGGTTTAGGGTTTAGGGATAAAGATTTAGGGTTTATGGTTTAGGGATAGGGTTTTAGAGTTAAGGGTTTATGGCTCAGTGTTTATAATTTAGGGTTTAGGTTTTAGGTCTAAGAGATCAGGCTATAGAGTTTAGGGTTTAAGGTTTAAATTTTAGGTTTTAGATTTTTAGGCCTAGGATTTATGGTTTATGGTTTATGTCTTAGGTTTAACATTTTAGGGTTTAGGGCTCAAGATTTAGAATTTAAGGATAATGGTTTAGGGTATAGGGTTTACCACTTAGGGCTTATTGCTAAGGGTTTATGGTTTAGAGTGAAGGGTTTAGGGTTTAGGGTTTAGGGCTAAGTGTTTAGGTTTTAGGGTTCATGTTTTAGGGATCAAGGTTTAGGGTTTAGAGTTTACGGTTTAGGGATAAGGGTTTAGGGTTTACGAGTTTATGGTTTAAGGCTATGGGTGTTGAATATAGGGTTTACAAATCAATATTTAGGGTTTAGGGATTTGGTTAAGTGTTTAGGGCTTTGGGACAAGGTTTAGGATTTAGGGCTCAGTGTCTAGGGTTTATGGTTTAAAAATTAGGGTTTAGGGTTTAGGACTTAGGGTATAAGTTTTAGGGTTTAGACATCATGCTAGAGGGTATAGGATTTACATTTTAGGGTTTATGATTTATGGTTTAGGTTTTAGTGTTTAAATTTTAGGGATCACGATTTGGGTTTTTGGATTTAGAGCTAAGGGTTTAATGTTTAGTGATTTTAGGGTTTAGATTTTTAGTTTTAGGGTTTAGGTTTAAGGATTTTCCATTTCTAGTTTAGGGTTTTTGGTTTTAGAGTTTAGAGATAGGGATTTAGTGTTTAGGGTTAGGGATTAGTGTTTAGGGTTTAAGGGTTAGGGATTAGGGCTCATGGCTTAGGATTAGGTTTAATCGTTTAGGATTTAGTGGGTTTAGGGTTTAGGGTTTAGGTTAGGGGTTTAAAGTTTAGGGCTCAGGGTTTAGGGTTTAAGGCTTAGGGCTTAGGGCTTAGGGTTTAGGTTTTAAGTTTTGGGGTTTAGGGATAAGGTTAGAGTTTATAATGTTTACGGATTATGGTTTTGGGTATAGGGATTTGGATTTAGGGTTTAGGGTTTAGGTCTCATGATTTATGGTTTAGGGTGTAGGATTTAGAGATAAGGGTTTAGGGTTTATGGGGTATATGGTTTAGGGTTTAGGTTTAAGGTTTTTAGGTTTAGGGTTTAGGGCTCAAAGTTTAGGGTTTAGGGTTTAGGGTTTACGGTTTAGAGATAACAACTCAATGTTTAGGGTTTATTATTTAGGGTTTAGGGTTTTGTGTTTATGGTTTGGGAATTAGGTTTTAATGTTTAGGGTTTAGGGATTAAGCTTTAGGTTAAGGGTTTAGGGTTTAGGGTTAAGGATTTCCATTTACGGTTTAGGGTTTAGGGATATGGGTTTAGTCTTTAGGGATTAGTGCTCATTATTTAGGGTTTAGGGTTTATGCATCATGGTATAGGGTTCATGGTTTAGAATTTATGGTTTATGGTTTAAGTCTTAGGTTTTATGATTTATAGTTTAGGATTTAGGGTTTAGGTTTTATGGTTTAGGGATCAAGGTTTAGAGTTTAGGGCTCATGGTTTAGGATTTACCATTTATGTTTTAGGATGAAGGGATTACAGATCAATATTTAGGGGTTAGGTTTTAGGGTTTAGGTTTTAGGGATTACGGTTAAGGGTTTAGGGCTTAGGGATAAGGTTTAGGATTTAAGATTTAGGATTTAGGGCTCAGTGTCTAGGGTTTATGGTTTAAGGCTTAGGGTTTAGGGTTTAGGATTTAGGGTTTAAGTTTTAGGGTTTATACATCATGCTTTAGAGGGTATAGGATTTACATTTTAGTGTTTATGGTTTAGGATTTAGGATTTATGGTTTAGGGTTTAGTATTTAGTTTTTAATGTTTAGAGTTTAGGGATAATGATTTGGGTTTTTGGATTTAGGGCTAAGGGTTTAATGTTTAGTGATTTTAGGGTTTAGGTTTTTAGTTTTAGGGTTTAGGGTTAAGGATTTTCCATTTCTGGTTTAGGGTTTTGGTTTTAGAGTTTAGGGATAGGGATTTGGTGTTTAGGGTTTAGGTGTTAGGATTAGGGCTCATGGTTTAGGGTTTAGGGTTAATGGTTAACGGTTTAGGATTTAGGGGTTTAGGGTTTAGGTTTTTGGGTTAAGGGCCTTTAAATTTTAGGGCTCAAGTTTAGGGTTTAAGCCTTAGGTCTTAGGAGCTTAGGGTTTAGGATTTAAGTTTTGAGGGTTTAGGGATAAGGTTAGAGTTTATTATGTTTATGGATTATGGTTTTGGGTATAGGGATTTGGATTAGGATTTATGGTTTAGGGTGTATGATTTAGAGATAAGGGTTTAGGGTTAATGGGGTATATGGTTTAGGGTTTAGGGTTTAAGTTTTAGGGTTTAGGGTTTAGGTTTAAGGTTTTAGAGTTTAGGGTTTAGGGCTTAAAGATAAGGTTTAGGGTTTAGAGATTTGCGGCTCATTATTTAGGGTTTATTATTTATGGTTTATGGTTTATGTTTTATATTTAGGTTTTAGGGTTTAGGAATTAGGGTTTAGGTTTTTTGTTTTAGGGATTAGGGTTTAGAGTCTAAGGGTTTAGGGTTTAGGGATAGGGGTTTAGGCTTGAGGGTTTAGGGTTTTATTTAGGGTTTAGGGTTTAGGTTTCATGGTATATCGTTTATGGTTTAGAATTTAGTGTTCTATGGTTTAGGTCTTAAGTTTTATTCTTTATAGTTTAGGGTTAAGGGTTTACAGTGCTAATTGTTTAGGGTTTAGAAGGTTTATTATTTATTTTTATTGTTTAGGGTTTAACATTTTAACATTTAAAGTTTAGGGTTTAGGATTTAGTTTTTAGGTCTTGGGTTTAGGGTTTAAGGCTAAGGGTTTAGGGTTTAAGGGATTTATGGTTTAGGATTTAGGGTTAAGGGTTTAGGGATTAGGGTTTAGGATTTAGGGTTTAGGGTTTTAAGGCTTAAGGTTTAGGGTTTAGGATTTAGGGCTTAGTGTTTATATTTTAGGTTTAGGGATAAGGGTTTAGGGTTTAGGGTTTAAACCTTATTATTTAGTGCTTAGGGATTAATATATAGGTTTTACAACTAAGTGTTTAGGTTTAGGGTTTCATGGGTTTAGGGTTAAAGGTTTAGGGTTTAAGACAAAGGTTTAACATTTTAGTGTTTAGGGATCAATGTATATGATTTAGGATTTGTTTTTTAGGGTTTAGTGTTTAGAGTTTAGGATTTAGGGTTTAGGTTTTATTGTTTAGGAATCAAGGTTTAGGGTTTAGGGCTTAGGGTTTAGGGTTTATGGTTTAGGTTTTAGGGATAAGGGTTTAGGGATTATTATTTGGATTGTTTAGGGTTTAGGGATTAGGGTTTAGTGATCATGGTTTATTGTTTATAGTTTAGGGGTCCGGTTTAGGGTTTAGGGATAAAGGTTTAGGGTTTATGGTTTAGGGATAGAGTTTTAGAGTTGAGGGTTTATGGGTTAGTGTTTATAATTTATGGTTTAGGTTTTAGGGCTAAGAGATCAGGCTATAGGGTTTAGGGTTTAAGGTTTAAGTTTTAGGTTTTAGAGTTTTAGGCCTAGGATTTATGGTTTATGGTTTATGGTTTAGGTTTAACATTTTAGGGTTTAGGGCTCAGGATTTAGGATTTAAGGATAATGGTTTAGGGTTTAGGGTTTAACACTTAGGGCTTATTGCTAAGGGTTTATGGTTTAGAGTGAAGGTTTTAGGGTTTAGAGGGTTTATGGTTTAGGGTTTAGGGCTAAGTGTTTAGGGTTTATGGTTTAGGGATCAGATTTTAGGGTTTAGAGTTTATGGTTTAGGGATAAGGGTTTAGGGTTTATAGTTTATTATTTAAGGATATGGGTGTTGGATTAAGGGTTTACATATCAATATTTATGTTTAAGTTTTAGGGTTTAGGGTTTAGGGATTATGGTTAAGGGTTTAACGCTTAGGGATAAGGTTTAGGATTTATGGTTTAGGATTTAGGGCTCATTGTCTAGGGTTTATATTTTAAGGCTTAGGGTTTAGGGTTTAGGAATTAGGGTTTAATTTTTAGGGTTAATACATCATGCTAGAGGGTATAGGATATACATTTTAGTGTTTATGATTTAGGGTTTAGGATTTATGGTTTAGGTTTAGTGTTTAGAGTTTAGGGATCACGGTTTGGGTTTTTGGATTTAGGGCTATGGGTTTAATGTTTAGTGATTTTAGGATTTAGGTTTTTGGTTTTAGGGTTTAGGGTTAAGGATTTTCCATTTCTATTTTAGGGTTTTTTTAGAGTTTAGGATAGGGATTGGGTGTTTAGTGTTTAGGGCTTAGGGATTAGGGCTTGGTTTAGGGTTTATGGTTAACGGTTTAGGATTTAGGATTTAGGGTTTAGGGCTCAATTTTAAAGTTTAGGGTTTAAGGCTTTAGGGCTTAGGGCTTAGGGTTTAGGGTTTAGGTTTTAAGTTTTTGGTTTAGGGATATGGTTAGAGTTTATAATGTTTACGGATTATGGTTTTTAGGTATAGGGATTTGGATTTAGGGTTTAGGGTTTAGGTCTCATGATTTAGGGTTTAGGGTTTATGATTTAGAGATAATGGTTTAGGGTTTATGGTTATATGGTTTAGGGTTTAGGTTTAAGGTTTTAGGGTGTAGGGTTTAGGGTTTAGGGCTCAAAGTTTAGGGTTTAGGGTTTGGAGATAACGACTTTAGGGTTTAGGGTTTATTATTTAGGGTTTATGGTTTAGGGTTTGTGTTTAGGTTTTAGGGTTTAAGAATAGGGAATTAGGTTTTATTGTTTAGGGTTTAGGGCTAAGGGTTTACAGTTTAGGATTAAGGAGTTTTAGGGTTTAGGGTTTAGGGTTTAGGGATAGGGGTTTAGGGTTTAGGGTTTAGGGCTCATTATTTAGGGTTTAGAGTTTAGGTATCGTGGTATAGGGTTTATGGTTTAGAATTTAGGGTTCTATGGTTTAGGTCCTAGGTTTTATGCTTTATAGTTTAGGGTTAAAGGTTTATGGCTAATTGTTTAGGGTTTAGAAGGTTTATTATTTATGGTTTATGGTTTAGGGTTTAATGTTTAATGTTTAAAGTTTAAAGTTTAGGGTTTAGAATTTAGTGTTTAGGTCTTGTGGTTTTGGGTTTAAGGATAAGGGTTTAGGGTTTAGGGTTTAAGGGATTTATGGTTTAGGATTTAGTGTTTAGGGTTTAGGGTTTACGATTTAGGGTTTAGGGTTTACGATTTAGGGTTTAGGGTTTTAAACCTTTAAGGTTTAGGGTTTAGGATTTAGGGCTTATGGTTTAGGGATAAGGGTTTAGGGTTAGGTTTTAGGGTTTAAGATACATTGTTTAGTGCTTAGGGTTTAATATATAGGTTTTAGGACTAAGTTTTTAGGTTTAGGGTTTGAGGGATTTAGGGTTAAGGGTTTAGGGGTTAATGACAAAGGTTTAAGGTTTTAGTGTTTAAGGATCGGGGTATATGATTTAGGATTTAATGTTTTGGGTTTATTGTTTAGAGTTTAGGATTTAGGGTTTAGGTTTTAAGGTTTAGGTATCAAGGTTTAGGGTTTAGAGCTCGGGTTTAGTGTTAATGATTTAGGTTTTAGGGATAAGGGTTTAGGGATTATTATTTGGATTGTTTATGGTTTAGGGATTAGGGTTTAGTGCTTATAGTTTATTGTTTACAATTTAGGGCTTGGGGTTTGGAGTTTAGGGCTAATTTTTAGGGTTTATGATTTACGGATAGGGTTTTAGAGTTGAGGGTTTATGGCTCGGTGTTTATAATTTAGGGTTTAGGTTTTAGGGCTAAGAGATCAAACTATAGGGTTTAGGGTTTAAGCTTTAAGTTTTAGGTTTTAGAGTTTTATGCCTTTAGGATTTATGTTTTATGGTTTATGGTTTAAGTTTAACATTTTAGGGTTTAGGGATTAGGATTTAGGATTTAAGGATAATGGTTTAGGGTTTAGGGTTTAACACTTTTAGGGCTTATTGCTAGGGTTTATTATTTAGAGTGAAGGGTTTAGGGTTTAGAGGGTTTATGGTTTAGGTTTAGGGATAAGTGTTTAGGGTTTAGGGTTTAGGGTTTATGTTTTAGGGCTCGGGGTTTAGGGTTTAGAGTTTATGATTTAGGGATAAGGTCTTAGGGTTTACAATTTATGGTTTAAGGCTATGGGTGTCGGATGAAGGGTTTATGATCAATCTTTAGGGTCAAGTTTTAGGGTTTAGGGTTTAGGGATTACTATTAAGGGTTTAGCGCTTAGGGATATGGTTTAGGATTTAAGATATAGGATTCTGACGGCTCAATGAATAGGGTTTATAGTTTAAGGCTTAGGGTTTAGTGTTTAGGACTTAGGGTCTAAGTTTTAGGGTTTATACATCATGCTTTAGAGGGGTATAGGATTTACATTTAGGGTTTATGGTTTAGGGTTTAGGATTTATTATTTAGGGTTTAGTCTTTAGTTTTTAATGTTTAGAGTTTAGGGTCACGATTTGGGTTTTTGGATTTAGGGCTAAGGGTTTAATGTTTAGTGATATTAGGGTTTAGGTTTTTGTTTTAGGGTTTAGGGTTTAGGATTTCAGATTAAGGGTTTAGGGTTTAGGATTTAGGATTTAGGGTTTAGGGTTTTAAGGCTTAAGGTTTAGGGTTTAGGATTTAGGGCATAGGGTTTAGATTTTAGGGTTTAGGGTTTAGGGTTTAGGGTTTAAGTGTCATTGTTTAGTCCTTAGGGTTTAAGATATAGGTTTTAGGACTAAGTGATTAGGTATAGGGTTTTAAAGGTTTATGGTTAAGGGTTTAGGGTGTACGACAAAGGTTTAAGGTTTTAGTGTTTAGGGATGAGGGTATATGATTGAGGATTTATTTTTGGGTTTATTATTTAGAGTTTAGGATTTAGGGTTTAGGTTTTATGGTTTAGGAATCAAGGTTAAGGGTTTAGGGCTTAGGGTTTATGGTATACAGTTTAGGTTTTAGGGATAAGGGTTTAGGGATTAGGGTTTAGGGCTAAGGGTTTAGTGTTTATAGTTTAGGGCTTGAGGTTTATGGTTTACGGCTAAAGGTTTAGGGTTTGTTGTTTAGGGATAGGGTTTTAGAGTTGAGGGTTTATGGCTCAATTTTTTATAATTTAGGGTTTAGGTTTTAGGGCTAAGAGATCAGCCTATAGTGTATAGGGTTTTATGTTTAAGTTTTAGGAATTAGAGTTTTAGGCCTAGGATTTATGGTTTATGGTTTATGGTTTAGGTTTAACATTTTAGGGTTTAGGGCTTAGGATTTAGAATTTAAGGATAATGGTTTAGGGTTTAGGGTTTAACACTTAGGGCTTATTACTAAGGGTTTATGGTTTAGAGTTAAGGGTTTAGGGTTTAGAGGGTTTATGGTTTAGGGTTTAGGGCTAAGTGTTTAGGGTTTAGGGTTTATGTTTTAGGGCTCAAGGTTTAGGGTTTAGAGTTTATGGTTTAGGGATAAGGGTTTAGGGTTTACATTTTATGGTTTAAGGCTATGGGTGTTGGATATAGGGTTTATAGATCAATATTTAGGGTTTAGGTTTTAGGATTTAGGGTTTAGGGATTATGGTTTAGGGCTTAGGGATAAGGTTTAGGATTTAGGGCTCGGTGTCTAGGGTTTATTGTTTAAGGCTTAGGTTTTAGGGTTTAGGACTTAGGGTTTAAGTTTTAGGGTTTATACATCATGCTAGAGTGTATAGGATTTAATTTTAGGGTTTATGGTTTAGGGTTTAGGATTTATGGTTTAGGTTTTAGTCTTTAGTTTTAGTGATTAGAATTTAGGGATCACGATTAGGGTTTTTGGATTTAGGGCTAAGAGTTTAACATTTAGTGATTTTAGTGTTTAGTTTTTGGTTTTAGGTTTAGGGTTAGGGTTAAGGATTTTCCATTTTGGTTTATGGTTTTGTTTTAGAGTTTAGGGATAGGGATTTGGTTTTTAGGGTTTAGGGGTTAGGAATTAGGGCTCATGGTTTAGGTTTTAGGGTTATGTTTAGGATTTAGGGTTTAGGGTTTAGGGTTTAGGGTTTGGTTAGGGTTTAAAGTTTAGGGCTCATGGTTTAGGGTTTAAGGCTTAGGGCTTGGGATTATGGTTTAGGTTTTAAGTTTTCATGTTTAGGGATAAGGTTAGAGTTTATAATGTTTACGGATTATGGTTTTGGGTATAGGATTTGGATTAATGGTTTAGGGTTTAGTTCTCAATATTTAGGGTTTAGGGTGTAGGATTTAGAGATAAGGGTTTAGGGTTAATGGGGTATATGGTTTAGGGTTTAGGTTTAAGGTTTTAGGGTTTAGGGTTTTGGGCTCAAAGTTTAGGGTTTAGGATTTAGAGATAAGTGCTTAGGGGTTTAGAGTTTAGGGTTTATTATTTAGGGTTTATGTTTTATGGTTTTGAGTTTAGGTTTTAAGGTTTAGGAATAGGAATTAGGTTTTATTGTTTAGGTTTTAGGGATTAGGGTTTAGGGCTAAGGGTTTAGGGTTTAGGGATAGGGGATTAGGCTTTAGGGTTTAGGGCTTAGATATCTTGGTATAGGGTTTATGGTTAAAATTTAGGGTTTTATGGTTTAGGTCTTAGGTTTTATGCTTTATAGTTTAGGGTTAAGGGTTTATGGCTAATTGTCTAGGGTTTAGAAGGTTTATTTTTATGGTTTATGGTTTAGGGTTTAATGTTTAAAGTTTAAAGTTTAGGGTTTAGGATTTAGTGTTTAGGTCTTGTGGTTTAGGGTTTAAGGCTTAGTGTTTGGGGTTTGGGGTTTAAGGGATTTATGGTTTAGGATTTAGGTTTTAGGGTTTATGGTTTATGGTTTAGGATTTAGGGTTTAGGGTTTAGGGTTTAGGTTTAGGATTTAGGGTTTAGGGTTTTAAGGCTTAAGGCTTAGGGTTTAGATTTTAGGTCTTAGGGTTTAGATTTTAGGGTTTAGGGTTTAGGGTTTAGGGTTTAAGGCTCATTGTTTAGTGCTTAGGGTTTAATATATATGTTTTAGGACTAAATTTTAGGTTTAGGGTTTTAGGGGTTTAGGGTTAAGGGTTTAGGGTTTACAACAAAGGTTTAAGGTTTTAGTGTTTAGGGATAAGGGTATATGATTTAGGATTTAGTTTTTTGGGTTTAGTGTTTAGAGTTTAGGATTTAGGGTTTAGGTTTTATGGTTTAGGGATCAAGGTTTAGGGTTTAGGGCTTAGGTTTTAGGGTTTACGGTTTAGGTGTTATGGATAAGGGTTTAGGGATTATGATTTGAGTTGGTTATGGTTTACGGATTAGGGTTTAGGGCTCGGGGTTTAGTGTTTATAGTTTAGGGCTCGGGGTTTGGGGTTTAGGGCTAAAGTTTTAGGGTTTATGGTTTAGGGATAGGGTTTTAGAGTTGATGGTTTATGGCTCAAAGTGTTTATAATTTAGGGTTTAGGTTTTAGGGATAAGAGATCAAAGCTATAGGGTTTAGGTTTTAAGGTTTAAATTCTAGGTTTTAGAGTTTTAGGCCTAGGATTTATGGTTTATGGTTTATGGTTTAGGTTTAACATTTTAGGCTTTAGGGCTCAAGATTTAGGATTCAAGGATAATGGTTTAGGGTTTAGGGTTTAACACTTAGGGCTTATTGCTAAGGGTTTATGGTTTAGAGTGAAGGGTTTAGGGTCTACTGGTGGTTTATGGTTAAGGATTTAGAGCTATGCGCTTAGTGTTTAGGGTTTACGTTTTAGGGCTCGGGGTTTAGGGTTTAGATTTTATGGTTTAGGGATAAGGGTTTAGGGGTTGAAAGTTTATGGTTTAAGGTTATGAGTGTTGGATATAGGGTTTATAGATCAATATTTAGGGGTTAGGTTTTATGGTTTAGGGTTTAGGGATTAGGGTTAAGGGTTTAGGGCTTAGGGATAAGGTTTAGGATTTAGGGTTTAGGATTTAGGGAAAGGGGTTTATTGTCTAAGGTTTAGGGTTTAGAATTTAGGGCCCGTGATTTAGGGTTTAGGAATTAGGGTTTAGAACTCGGGGTTTACGGTTTAGGGTTTAGGGTAGGGTTTAAGATTTAGTGATTTTAAGGTTTAGGTTTTAGGGTTTAGGGTTAAGGATTTAGGGTTTAGAGTTTAGGGTTTAGAACGTACGGTTTAGGTATTAGGGTTTAGGGTTAAGGGTTTAGTTGTAGGGTTTATGGTTTATTTGTTTTAGCATTTTAGTTTTAGGTTATAGGGTTTAGGGTTCGGGATTAAGGATTTAGGTTTTAGGGTTTAGGGCTAGGGATTGTGTGTTTATGGATTAGGGCTCAGGTTTTAGGTTTTAGGGTTTAGGGTTAAGATTTAGGGTTTAGGGTTTAGGATTCTTAGTTTAGGGTTTGGGGCTTAGGGATTAGGGATTAGGGTTTAGGGTTTAAGTTTTAGGGTTTAGTGATAACGGTAGAGGGTATAAGGTTTACAGATTAAGGTTTTAGGTTTAGGAATTAGGGATTATGGATTAGGGATTAGGGATTAGGGTTTAGGGTTTAGGGTTTATGGTTTAGGTCTCAATATTTAGGATTTAGGGTTTAGGATTTAGGGCTAAAGGTTTAGGGTTTATTGGGTATAGGGTATAGGGTTTATGTTTAAGGTTTTAGGGCTTAGGGCTTAGGGTTTATGGCTTATAGGTTAGTGTTTATGGTTTAGGGCTAATGGCTAAGGGTTTAGGGTTAATTCTTAAGGGTTTAGGTTTTAGGGTTTAGGGTTTAGGGATAGGGGTTTAGGTTTTATGGTTTATGGTTTAGGGTTTAGGGCTAAGGGTTGGGTTAAGGAGGTTTAGTTATTAGGGTTTATGGTTTAGTGTTTAGGGTTTATGGTTTAGGGATAGGAGTTTACGGTTTAGGGTTTAGGGTCAGTCTGGTTTACGATTTAGGGTTTAGGGATCATGGTATAGGGTTTATTGTTTAGAATTTAGGGTTTTAAGGTTTAGGTATTAGGATTTATGGTTTATATTTTATGGTTAAGGGTTTATGGCTAATGGTTTAGGGTTTAGGAGGTTTATTGTTTATAGTTTATGGTTTAGGGTTTAGCATTTATAGTTTAGTGTTTAGGGTTTAGGATTTAGTGTTTAGGGCTTGTGGTTTAGGGTTTAGGGCTAAGTGTTTAGTGTTTAGGGTTTAAGTGATTTATGGTTTAGGATTTAGGGTTTAGGGTTTAGGGTTTAGGGCTTAAGATTTTGGGTTTAGGGTTTAGGGATTAGGGTTTAGATTTTAGTGTGTAGGGATAAGAGTTTATGGTTAAGGGTTTAATGCCATGATTTAGGGTTAAGGTTTAGGGTCTAGGGTTTAGAATTTAGGGTTAGGGGTTTACGATTTAGGGTTTAGATTTTAGGTTTTAGGTCTAAGGGTTTAGTGTTTATAGTTTACAGTTTATGATTTAGGATTTAAGGTTTTAGATTTTGGGTTTATGGTTTAGGGTTTAGGGCTCAATGATTAGGGTTTACTGTTTAGGGTTTACGGCTCGAGGTTTAGGGTTTAGGAATTATTGTTTAAGGTTTAGGGTTTAGGTATTCATGTTTATGGTTTATGTTTTATGGTTTAGGGCTCATGATTTAGGGTTGAAGGAATAGGGTTGAGGGTTTAGGGTGTTCACATTCTATGGTTTAGGGTTTAGGGTTTAGGGTTTAGGATTTAGGTTTTAGGTTTTTGGGTTTATGGTTTAGTTTTTATGACTCAGTGTTTAGGGTATAGGGTTTAGGAATTATAGTTTAGGGATTAGGGTTTAGATTTTAGGGTTTTTGGGTTTATGGTTTAGGGTTTAGGGTTGAGGATTTAGGGCTCAAGGTTTAGGGTTTTCAATTTAGGGATTAGGGTTTAGGGTTTAGGGTTTACTCTTTATGGTTCAAGGCTAAGGTTTTAGGATTTAGGTTATATGGGGTTTAAAGTTTAGGGTTTAGGTTTGGGATTTAGGGCTCAACATTTAGCATTTATGATTTAATATTTAGTTTTTAGAGTTAAGGGTTTAGGGTTTAGGGCTCGGTGTTTAGTGTTTAGTGTTTAGGGTTTAGGGTTTAAGGTTAAGGATTTATAGTTTAGGGGCTTTATAATTTAGGGTTTATGGTTTAGGGTTTATATTTAAGGTTTAGGGTTTAAGTTTTAGGGTTTAGTACTCAAGTTTTAGGTTTTAGGGTTTAGGATTTATGGCCAAGAGTTTGGGCTATAGGGATTTATAGTTTACTGTTTAAAATTTATAATTTTAGACTCGGGGTTTAGGGGTTAGGGCTTAAGGCTTAGGGTTTAGGGTTTAGTGTTTAGGGTTTAGGAGTTCAGTAGGGTTTAGGGTTTAGGAATTAGTGTTTTGGATATATGGTTTAGGGCTCGGGATCTAGGGTTTAGTGTATAAGTCTTAGGGTTTAGGGTTTAGAACTTAGGGTTTAGACATCGAGCTAGAGGGTATAGGATTTATGGTTTAGGGTCTATGGTTTAGGGTTTTGTTGATGCAAAATCACAGCACCCTGGACACACATCGGCTTCTAGGTTGATGTTCAGCATCCAGTGTGATTGCAACATGGAAACCTCTCTCAATCGTGGGACTTGTAAAACCGAGAGAGGAATCTCCGAGAGAAGGCTGGTTCTGCTCCTAAACTACCTGCCACAAGCTATTCTAGTGTAGGAAAGATAATCTAATCCTAATCTAACCATGCCAAGGAGACAGAGAGAGAGAGAGAAGGGAAAAAAATAGCAAAAGCCTACACTAAAACGGTGATACACCAGAGAAGGAGAATGTTGAACATCTATCAAAACTGCCATGGGACAAAGAGAGGTGAGCCATTGGGAAGGATGGACAGAAGCATCACAAACCCAAGGATAGATTTCACACAGAAAATGTCCCAAAACTCCATGAACACAGCTCCGAACCTGCAATGAACATTCAAACATGCACAGACACCTGCAATGAAGAGAGGCAAGAAGAAGACAAGCAAAAACGAGAGAGGATGGACAGATGCATCACAGAACACGTTTTGTTGCTCCAGAGGTTTGCACAGAACATCATTCCATTAATGGTAAAAGGCAGGAACGCCATTACAGAGAAAGGGAGGAGGTCCGAACTCCATTTTCAACCCTAGAGAAGAAAAGAAGGGAGGGCAGAGCAGAAAGAATGAACAACCTTTTATATTTTGCCACTCCTTACAATATATAGGAAGAATGAGAGAAGGGAGAAAGAGGAAAGTCAGATCTACTCCAACCACCTCCAGGTCGTATTTTAAATCATCTCATTATGGTAGAAGCGGCGGATCCTGGCAAAACGGCGGGCTGTCTGCTGCATTAAAGCTGGTTGTTGAAGCGTCACTTCTGCTGTATCACGCGTCAGAGCCGTTTCTTGATTTTCTCTCTCCAAAATACACCAAAACTCGATATTAACCCCAGAATCATGTAGAGAATTTCATGAGCTTTCCGTTGATATAAAGAACGTGGAAATCTGAGCTCTGGATCAAAAGATATGGCGATCTGAAGATTTAGGGCACGGAGCAGACCAAAACGGATTTTAAAATGTTTTCCCGCTCTTCACCGTCTGGACGACACGTGGCACATGCTGATTGGATGAGAAATTCTCTGTCCTCCGTCTTTCACGGGATTTCCTTTTGAAATTGCTTGTGGGCCCCTTAAACTTGGACACGTGGCGCCATTTCATTGGTTCGGTTCAGCGCTCGATAACTCGCCCCTTTGACCTTTTGACTTTTTCTCCTGTGAGGACATGTGGCGCCACATCTTCGATTAGTCCTCGGCTCCTCCCGGATCCTTTGCGTACTTCGCCTCCATTTGTCCCAGATGTCCCATTTGACTTTGGGCCCTTTGTGCTCATTTCGGCCGATTCGGCCGGTTCGAACATTCGCGTCCATTTGTCCCAGATGTCCCATTTGATTTTGGACCCTCTGGACTCATTTCGGCCGATCGGCGGTTCGGGTATTTTGGCCCGATTGTCCCACTTTGCTTCGACCGACCGGACTCTTTTCGGCCGGTTCAGCCGGTTCGCCATTTTTGTCCCAAACGTCCCGAGCAACACTTAGGACTAGGACTTAGTTGATTTTCATGATTTTTCTGGATTGACCTATTTGCCTTTCTGCAACTTCTTTTTGCATTTTCTCGTGAGCTTGCTCTTTTCCTCTCAGATAGGGAACTTAGAAAATATTTGAGGGGACTCTAGCAACATGATTTTTGGCTCCGAATCAATCAATTTTCCTGGGACTTGAATATTCTGATGCATGTTATCAAAATTACCCAGGGGGGGTGAAATTTTGACAACAGTTTGGCGACTCAGCGGGGTCATCTGCCTGCTAGATGAATGATCAGTAGCCTGAAGCATCCATTGGGCATGGAGTCATGAGTTGTAACCTGCAACTGATCTGAACTTTGAAAACCTCCCTCTGAGCCACTTGAAACCCACCGGACATGGAGTTGTTCTCACCAAAAACCACTGAAAAGAACTGTGCAAGAGCAAAACCAGCAACACCAAAACTATGTACAAAACTGAAAATCATACATGCCCCAAATGGAACATGTAGAGTGTGCACAAGCACTTCTTCTACTGAAAGCAAATCTACCTACTCTACTCTAGCTGGAAGCAAAGGCAAGCTAAACAAACCCTGCAACTGGTTGTGAGAAATAGCTTCCTTTCTTCAAAATTGGCAGCCATGCAATTGATTTGGCACTGATCATGGCTGTTTGGATGAGTGGGAAATCAACGAGAAGCTGGTCTTCCACCCAAATCATCAAGGTGTCAGCTGAAAACAAATCCAATACCTCTTTTAGTTGCTCTGCATTTGGATTGAAAAGGTATGGCAGCTGATCCTTGGTACTCTGTAACTCACCCTCATGCTCAGAAGCAAGCATGACCGGTTGTGGCTTCTCCTTTGGCTCGAATGAAGCCAAATACCTGATTGGGCAAGGTCTGATCCGTTTGATATGCCCATAGCTCTGATTTTCAACTCCAAGAATGGAGTTTTCTTGCAGACCCACCTGAATGGATGATGTGGAAGCAATGGTAGAACCCTTCTGCCCTTTCTCTTCCTCCGATGAAGAACATGGAAGATTAAAGTCTTCCAATTTTGATTCCAAAGGGCTGCTATAAGATGCAGGCTGCTGCAAATGAATGCTGTCCTCCATGACAGCAGGCTCTGGTGTTTGGAATGTGGATGATGAAAGAGAGAATGGTGAAAACTCAACCGGCTCTTCTCCATCAAAACAGTCCTCCAAATCTGACAGGTAAACTGCCTCATTGCTGTCCTGCTGCTCATTTTCAACTTCCTCCATGGTGTCCTCTTGATCTGCAACTTGACCATCATGGTTCCCTTCACTCTCCAATATTGAGTTTGAGAGATCAAACTCCTTTTCAGTACTAGAACTTGAGAGAGATGAAGTGGAAAGAAGAACTGAAGGTTCTTCTGTAACCTGCTTTGTGCTCAAAGCCCTTGGATCTGCACTTTTCTCCTCCACAGCTAGATTGTGCTCCTCTTCTTTTGGATTTGGAGCAGCTTCTCCTTCCTCCAATGTTTGAAGAGAATCTTGCTCTTGATTGAACTCCTTCTCCAGCATGAAGTTTGTCAAGTCAAACTCTTCAATCTGCTGCTCTAGAGGACAAGTTGGGACTGCAAGATCTTCTTCTTCTGCTGCAACCAAATCAGTCCTAACCACCATTTGTTCAACCTTAGCCTCTTCTGTAGGCTTAACCATCAAGGGATCTTTGTCATCCCAAATTTGGTAGCCCAAACCTTCAAGTCATCTGTCATTTCTTTTCTGTTGGGCTCCTCTTCTTGCTGTCCTTGATGACTGATTTTTCCAATTCCTTCTTCCCCATATGAAATTGGGAATGCAAGAGGAGGAATAGGTTGAAACTCAACTGATTTGACAATTTTGTGTGGTGGTGGAGGTGGTGAAACCTCTTGTTTCTTTGGAGGAGGGGGTATTTCTGTTAGCTCTTGTGGAGGGGATGACTGTTTGGAAGGGAAAAGGAAAGAAGAATCGAGATGGGGTGGAAGACTAGGGGATGGAGGGATGGATTCAACACATGGGATAGCAGATGGGGAGTTTAAATGAGATGATGCTGCTTGAGTAATGGAAAGAGAAAAACCAAATGATGGTGTAGAACTTACCCATTGACAAGGTTCTTCAACAACAAGTTTGTAGGCCTATATTTCTGTTGTCCATTGTGCAAGCAAAGGCAGCATTGCAATCATGAAGTCAAGCTTCTCCTGAGGGCTGTAATGCCTTGGAAAAGGTCCCACCCATGGACAGGGTGCTCCATAACCGATTCCAAAAGCTTTCATTTGTGCTTGAGCCCTGGACTGCACCATCCCCACCTCCATCTTTTGGATTTTCTCCAACAGACCAGCATCTTGGATCTGATTGTCTTCATTGTATGCATACTCTTGCTCTTGGAAAGCTCCATAGCCAAACTGACTTTGGCACTGCTGTTCATATGAATATGCATGCTGATCTGGAGGATTTGTAAAACCTGTTGGAGGTGGAATATACTGTTGTTGTTGATATGAAATCCATGATGGAAATGAAGTCATGATTGCACAACTTCAAAGAATGAGGGAGAATGAAAGAGATGGAAAGAAGGATGAATGGAAAATGAATGAAAATGAATGGAAAGGAAGGTCTACAACTTCAGAGATGGGTTGTTGACCAGATGGAGTCGCCAGATGTGTTTGCAAGTGCCTCCAAAGGCTGAAATCTTCACAGGAACACATCAACCTGCAAAAGATGAAGTGAAAGACCTCTAAGGTCCCACCGGGCATGCCAAAACTGTTGATGCAAAATCACAGCACCCCTGGACGCACATCAGGCTTCTAGGTTGATGTTCAGGCATCCAGTGTGATTGCACAACATGGAAACCTCTCTCCAAGCGTGGGACTTTTAAAACCGAGAGAGGAATCTCCAGAGAAGGATGGTTCCTGCTCCTAAACTACCTGCCACAAGCTATTCCAGTGCAGGCAAGCTAATCTAATCCTAATCTAACCATGCCAAGGAGACAGAGAGAGAGAGAGGGAAAAAAACAGCAAAAGCCTACACTAAAACGGTGATACACCAGAGAAGGAGAATGTTGAACATCTATCAAAACTGCCATGGGACAAAGAGAGGTGAGCAATGGGAAGGATGGACAGAAGCATCACAAACCCAAGGATAGATTTCACATAGAAAATGTCCCAAAACTCCATGAACACAGCTCTGAACCTGCAATGAACATTCAAACATGCATGAGACACACTGCAATGAAGAGAGGCAAGAAGAAGACAAACAAAAACGAGAGAGGATGGACAGATGCATCACGAGAACACATTTTGTTGCTCCAGAGGTTTATGCAACATCATTCCATTAATGGTAAAGGTAGGAATGCCATTATAGAGAAAGGGAGGAGGTCTGAACTCCATTTTCAACCCTAGAGAAGAAAAGAAGGGAGGGCAGAGCAGAAAGAATGAACCACCTTTTATATTTTGCCACTCCTTACAATATATAGGAAGAATGAGAGAAGGAAGAAAGAGGAAAGTCAGATCTACTCCAACCACCTCCAGGTCGTATTTTAAATCATCTCATTATGGTAGAAGCGGCGGATCCTGGCAAAACGGCGGGCTGTCTGCTGCATTAAAGCTGGTTGTTGAAGCGTCACTTCTGTTGTATCACGCGTCAGAGCCGTTTCTTGATTTTCTCTCTCCAAACTGCACCAAAACTCAAGATTAACCCCAGAATCATGTAGATAATTTCATGAGCTTTCCGTTGATATAAAGAACGTGGAAATCTGAGCTCTGGATCAAAAGATATGGCGATCTGAAGATTTAGGGCACGGAGCAGACCAAGACAGATTTTAAAATGTTTTCCCGCTCTTCACCGTCTGGACGACACGTGGCACGTGCTGATTGGACGAGCAATTCTCTGTCCTCCGTCTTTCGCGGGCTTTCCTTTTGAAATTGCTTGTGGGCCCCTTAAACTTGGACACGTGGCGCCATTTCATTGGTTCGGTTCAGCGCTCGATAACTCGCCCCTTTGACCTTTTGACTTTTTCTCCTGTGAGGACACGTGGCAGCTTCTGATTGGTCATCGGCTCCTCCGGCTCCTTCGTGTACTTCGCCTCCATTTGTCCTGGATGTCCCATTTGACTTTGGGCCCTTTGTGCTCATTTCGGCCGATTCGGCCGGTTCGGGCATTTTTGCCCGATTGTCCCACTTTGCTTCAGTGACGACCGGACTCTTTTCGGCCGGTTCGGGCATTTCACGTCCATTTGTCCCGGATGTCCCATTTGATTTTGGACCCTCTCGGATTCATTTCGCCGATTCGGCCGGTTGGGTATTTTTGGCCCGATTGTCCCACTTTGCTTGAGACTAACCGGACTCTTTTCGGCCGGTTTGGGCATTTTTGTCCCAAACGTCCCGAGCAACACTTAGGACTAGGACTTAGCCGATTTTCATGATTTTTCCTGGATTGACCTATTTGCCTTTCTGCAACTTATTTTTGCATTTTCTCAGAGCTTGCTCTTTTCCTCTCAGACAGGGAACTTAGAAAATATTTGAGGGGACTCTAGCAACATGATTTTTGGCCCCGAATCAATCAATTTTCCTGGGACTTGAATATTCTGATGCATGTTATCAAAATTACCCAGGGGGGGAAATTTTGACAACGAGTTTAGGATTTATGGTTTAGGGTTTAGTTTTAGGGCTCATGATTTGGGTTTTAGGATTCTGACTAATGGGTTTAATGTTTAGTGGTTTTAGGGTTTAGGTTTCAAGTTTTAGGGTTTACGGTTAAGGGTTTTCATTTGTTGTTTAGGGTTTAGGTTTTAAGGTTTAGGGATAGGGATTTGATGTTTAGGGTTTAGGGATTAGGGCTTAGGGTTTAGGGTTTTAGGTTAGGGGTTTAAATTTTAGGGCTTATGGTTTATGTTTTAAGGCTTAGGGCTTAGGGTTTAGGTTTTAGGGTTTATGTTTGGGGTTTCGGGACAAGGTTAGAGTTTATAAGGTTTACGGATTATGGTTTTGGGTATAAGGATTTGGGTTTAAGGTTTAGGTTTTAGGTCTCAAGATTTAGGGTTTAGGGTGTAGGATTTATTGATAAGGGTTTAGGGTTTAGGTTTAAGGGTTTAGGGTTTATTGTTTAGAGATAACATTAAGGGTTTAGGGTTTAGGTATAGGGTTTAGGTTTTATGTTTTAGGTTTATGGTTTAGGGCTAAGGGTTTATGGTTTAGGGTTAAAGAGGTTTAGTGTTTAGGGTTTAGGGATAGGTGTTTAGGGTTTAGGTTTCAGGGATCACAAATTAGGGTTTAAGTTTTGGGTTTAGGGTTTAAGGATAGTGGTTTAGGGTTTATGGTTTAGGGTTTAGGGATCATGGTATAGGGTTTATGGTTTAAAATTTAGGGTTTTAGGGTTTAGGTATTAGGTTTTATGGTTTATAGTTTAGGGTTAAGGGTTTATGGCTAATGGTTTAAGGTTTAGGAGGTTTAGGGTTTAGGGTTTAATATTTACAATTTAGTGTTTCAGGTTTGGGATTTAGTGTTTAGGGCTTATGGTTTAGGGTTTAGGGCTAAGGGTTTAGGTTTTAGGGTTTAAGGTATGTATGGTTTAGGATTTATGATTTATGGTTTAGGGATATTGGTTTATGGTTTAGGGTATAATTTTTAGGACTAAGGGTGGTTTAAGGTTTAAGGGGTTTATGTTTTATGTTTAAGGGTTTAGGGTTTAGGGATAAGGGTTAAGGGTTTAGTGTTTAGGGATCAAGGTATATGATTTAGGGTTTATTTTTTATTGTTTAGTGTTAAGATTTTAGGGCTTATGGTTTAGGGTTTAGGGTTTAGGACTCATGGTTTAGGGTTTACAATTTAGGTTTTAGGGCTAAGGGTTTAGGGATTATGATTTGGGTTATTTATGGTTTAGTGATTAGGGTTTAGGGATCAGTGTTTTTTTGTTTAAGGCTAAAGGTTTAGTTTTTATGGTTTATGGATAGGGTTTTAGTGTTGAGGGTTTATGGCTTAGTGTTTATAGTTTAGGGTTTAGGTTTTAGGGATAAGAGACCAGGCTATATGGTATAGGGTTTAAGGTTTTGGGTTTAGGTTTTAGGATTTTAGGCCCAAGGTTTAGGGTTTAGGGTTTAGGTTTAAGAGTTTAGGCTTTAGGATAATGGTTTAGGGTTAAGGGCTTAGGGTTTAGGGTTTAGTGTTGATGGTTTAGCATTTAGGG
Organism: Taxus wallichiana var. yunnanensis; assembly: GCA_018340775.1. Classification (NCBI taxonomy): domain Eukaryota; kingdom Viridiplantae; phylum Streptophyta; class Pinopsida; order Cupressales; family Taxaceae; genus Taxus; species Taxus wallichiana. The sequence continues at coordinate 8,162,514 of CM031234.1, forward strand.
CTTATTTCTAAGGTTTTATGGTTTAGGGTGAAGGGTTTAATGTTTAGGGTTTATGGGATTTATGATTTAAGGATTAGTGCTAAGTTACTAAGGTTTAGAGGGTTTAGGGTTTAGGTTATAGGTCTCAATGTTTAGGGTTTAGGGTTTAGGTTTTACGGTTTAGGTTTTAGGATTTAGGGCTCGGGGTTTAGGGTTTAGAGTTTATGGTTTAAAGATAAGGGTTTAAGGTTTACAGTTTAAATATATGAGTTTTAGATTTAGGGTTTATGGTTCAGTGTTTAGGTATTATCATTTAGGGTTTAGGGTTTAGGGTTTAAGGCTTGAGTTTATTGTTTATGTTTGAGTTTAGGATTTGGGGTTTATGGCTAAGGGCCAAGGTTTAACGTTTAGGATTTAGTGCTAGGCTTTTATTGTTTAAGTTTTTGGGTTTAGGATTTCGGACTAGGATTTAGGGTTTATGGTTTATGGGTTAGGGCTATGGGTTTAGGGTTTAGGGCTTAGTGTTTAGGGTTTAGGTTTTGGGTTTGAACTCAAGGTTTATTATTTAGGGTTTTATGGTTTGTGGGTAAGGGTTTAGGGTTTAGTTGTTTTATGGTTTAGGTTTTAGGGGTTCAGGGTTATGGTTTAGGGTTTAGGGTTTAGGTTGCGGGGTTTAGAGTTTAGGGTTTAGGTTTAGGTTTTATGGTTTAGAACTCATGATTTATGTTTTAAAATTTAGGGTTTATGGTTTAGGTTTTATTGGTTTTAGGTTTTAGGGTTTAGCGTTAAGGGTTCAAAATTTATGGTTTATGGTTTAGGTTTTATTTTTAGGGTTAGGGATTTGGTGTTTAGGGATTAGGGATTAGGGCTCAAGTTTTAGGATTAAGGGTTTAGGGTCTTGGGTTTAGGGTTTAGGTTTCGGGTTTAGGGTTTAGGGTTTAAGTTTTATGGTTTATGGATAAGGGTGGAGGTATAAGGTTTATGGATTATGGTTTTGGGTTTAGGGATTAGGGATTAAGATTTAGGGTTTAGGGTTTAGGTCTTAGGATTCAGGGTTTAGGGTTTAGGATTTAGAGATAAGAGTTTAGGGATTATGGGGTATAGGGTTTAGGTTTTAGGTTTTATTTTTTTGGGTTTAGGTTTTAGGGTTTATGGTTTTGGGTTCGGGGTTTAGGTCTTAGGATTCAGGGGTTTAGGGTTTAGGATTTAGAGACAAGGGTTTAGGGTTTATGGGGTATAGGGTTTAGGTTTTAGGTTTTAGGTTTTGGGGTTTAGGTTTTAGGGTTTATGGTTTTGGGTTCGGGGTTTAGGGCTAAGGGTTTAGGGTTTATTATTTAGGGTTTATGATTTAGGTTTTAGGGTTTAGGGTTTATGCCTAGGGGTTTAGGGTTTAGGGTTTATGGTTTTACGGTCTATGGTTTAGGGTTTAAGGTTTAAGGTTTAAATTTTAGGATTTAGGGTTTAGGGTATAGGGTTTAGGGTTTTGGACTAAAGGTTTATGGTTAAGGGTTAAAATTTTTAGGGTTTAGGGTTTAGGTTTTAGTTTTTAGTGTTTGGTGTTTAGCATTTAGGGCTCATGGTTTAGGGTTTAAGGTTTAGGGTTTAGGATTTAGGGTTTAGGGATTAGGGTATACGGTTTATGGTTTAGAATTTAGGGTTTTTGGTTTTAGTTCTTAGGTTTTAATGTCTATAATTTAGGCTTAAGGGTTTATGGCAATTTATTGTGTATAGTTTATAGTTTAGGGTTTAGCTTTCATAGTTTAGTGTTTCAGGATTAGGATTTAGTGTTTACTACTTTTGGTATAGGGTTTAGGGATAAGTGTTTATTTTTAGGGTTTAAAGGGATTTATGGTTTTGGACTTAGGGTTTAGGGTTTAGGGTTTAGGATTTAGGATTTAGGGCTTAAGGTTTAGGGTTTATGGTTTAGGGCTGAGGTTTAGATATTAGGGTTTAGGGTTTAGGGTAGTGGTTTAGGGTTTAGCGTTGATGGTGTTTAGGTTTAAGAGTTTTATGTTTAGGCCTTAGGGTTTAGGATATTAGGTTTTGGGCTTAGGGTATAGGGTTAAGGGTTAAGTCTTCGGGTTCAGGTCTCACGACTTAGAGTTAGGTATCAGGGCTAAGGGTTTAGGGTTTAGAGTTTAGGGTTTATGGATAAGGTTTTAGTGCTAGGGGTTTAGGGTTTAACATTTATGGCTCATGGTGTAGGGTTTAGGGTTGTTGGATCAGTTTTTAGGTTTTAGTGTTTAGGTTTTAGGGTTTAAGTTTTAGGTTTTGGGGTTAGGTGTCAAGGTATAGCATTTAGGATTTAGGGCTCTAGGTTTAGAGTTTATGGTTTAAGGTTTACGGTTATGGGTTTAGGGTTTAATATTTAGGATTTAGGGTTTAGGGCTAAAGGTTTAGGGTTTATGGTTTAGAGTGTTTCTGAGTTTACAATTTATGGTTTATGGATTAGGGTATAGGTTATAGGGTATAGGGTTTAAGATTTAGGTTTTAGGGCTCAGGTTTTATGGTTTATGGTTTAAGGTTTAGGGTATAACACTAAGGGTTTATGTTGTAGGGTTTAGGGTTTAGGGTTTAGGTGGTTTTCTTTATAGGGTTTAGGGTTGAGGGTTTAAGATTTAGGGTTGAGGGTTTAAGGTTTATTGTTTAGGGTTTAGGTTTTAGAGCTAAGGGTTTAAGGTTTAGGGTTTAGGGATTAGGGCTCGTGGTTAAGGGTTTAGGTTTTAGGATTTAGGGTTTAGAGTTTAGGTATAAGGGTTTAGTGGGTTTATAACTTATTGTTTAGGGTTTATAGTTTAAAGTTTAGTGTTTAACATTTGACGCTCCAATTTAGGGATCGAGGTTTAGGATTCTACACTAACATTATATGGTTTAGGGGTTAAGGATAAGGGTTTAGGGTTTACAATTTAGGGGATTGTAATATTATGTTTAGGGTTTAATGTTTTGTGTATAGGGTTTATTGTTTAGAATTTAGGGTTTTAAGGTTTAGGTCTTAGGATTTTTGTTCATATTTTATTGTTAAGGGTTTATGGCTAATGGTTTAAGGTTTAGGAGGTCTATTATTTATATTTTATTGTTTAGGGTTTAACATTTACAATTTAGTGTTTATGGTTTAGGATTTAGTGTTTACGGCTTGTGGTTTATTTTTTAGGGCTAAGGACTTAGTATTTAGCGTTTTAGGGATTTATGGTTTAGGATCTAGGGTATAGGGTATAGGGTTTAGGGTTTAGGGTTTAGGGCTTAAGGTTTAGGGTTTAGGGTTTAGGGATTATGGTTTAGATTTTAGAGTTTAGGGATAATGGTTTATGGTTAAGGGTGTAAGGGTCATTGTATAGGGTCTAGGGTTTAGGGTTTAGGGTTGGGTGTTTATAGTTTAGGGTTTAGATTTTAGGGTTTTGGGAAAAGGGTTAAGGGTTTATAATTTAGGTTTTATGGTTTAGGATTTAAGGTTTAGGGTTTAGGTTTTAGGGATTAGGGTTTAAGGTTTATTGTTTAGAGTTTAGGGCTCAAGGTTTAGGGTTTAGGGTTTAGTTTTTAAGGTTTAGAGTTTAGGTCTTCATGTTTATGGTTTAGGTTTTAGGGTTTAGGGCTCATGATTTAGGTTTGAAAAAATAGGATTTAGGGTTTAGGGTTCACATTCTATAGTTTAGGGTTTAGGGCTTATGGTTTAGGTTTTAGGTTTTAGGGTTTAGGGTTTAGGGTTTATGATTTAGGACTTAGGGTTTAGGGTATAGGGTTTAGGGATTACGGTTTAGGGCTTAGGGTTTAGATTTTAGGATTTTGGATTTTGGGGTTTAGGGTTTAGGGTTTAGGGATAATAATTTAGGGTTTAGGATTTAAGAGGTTTATGGTTTAGGGTTTAGTCTTTATGGTTCAAGACTAAGGGTGTAGGGTTTAGGTTATATGGGGTTTATAGTTTAGGGTTTAGGGTTAAGTGTTTAGGGATCATCATTTAGCATTTAGGGTTTAATATTTATTTTTAGGGTTTAGGGTTTATGGTTTAGGGCTCATTGTTTAGTGTTTAGTTTTTGTGTTTAGAGTTTAGGGCTAAGGATTTGGGTTTAGGGTTTAAGGTTTAGGGTTTAGGGTTTTAGATTTAAGGTTTATGGTTTAATTACTCAAGTTTTAGGTTTTAGGGTTTAGGATTTACGACTAAGAGTTTAGGCTATAGGGGGTTTATAGTTTACAATTTAGAATTTAGAATTTTAGGCTCAGGGTTTAGCGATTACGACTTAAGGCTTAGGGTTTAGGGTTTAGTGTTTAGGGTTTAGGAGTAAGGGTTTAGGGTTTAAGGTTTAGGGCTCATGGTCTAGGGTTTATGGTTTAACACTTAGGGTTTAAGTTTTAGGGTTTAGACATCAAGATAGAGCGTATAGGATTTATGGTTTACGGTTTAGGGTTTATGGTTTATTATTTATGGTTTAGGGTTTAGTTTTTAGGATTTAGGGCTCATGATTTGGGTTTTAGGATTTAGGGCTAAAGGTTTAATGTTTAGTGGTTTTAGGGTTTAGGTTTTTATTTTTAGGATTAAGGGTTTTCCATTTATGGTTTAGGGTTTAGGATTTAGGGTTTATGATTTAGGGTTTAGGTTTTTAAGGCTTAAGGTTTAGGTTTTATGTTTTAGGGCTTATGGTTTTAGATTTTATGGTTTTAGGGATAAGGGTTTACGGTTTACGGTTTAGGGTTCAAGGATCATTATTTAATCCTTAGGGTTTAGTATATAGGTTTTATGAAAAAGTTTTTATTTTTAGGGTTACGGGGTATAGGGTTAATGGTTTAGGGTTTGGGACAAAGTTTAAGATTTTAGTGTTTAGGGCTCAGGGTATATGATTTAGGGTTTAGTGTTTAGAGTTTAGGATTCTGGTTTAGGTTTTAGGGTTTAGGGCTCGAGTTTAGGGTTTAGGGCTCATGGTTTAGGGTTTATTGTTTATTTTTTAGGGATAAGGGTTTATGAATTATTATTTGGGTTGTTTAAAGTTTAGGTATTAGTGTTTAGGGATTAGGGTTTAATGTTTATAGTTTAGGGCTCAAGGTTTGGTGTTTAGGTTTAAGTGTTTAGGGTTTATTGTTTAGGGCTAGGGTTTAGGGTTGAGGGTTTATGGCTTAGTGTTTATAATTTAAGGTTCGGTTTTAGGGCTAAGAGACTAGGCTATAGGATATAGGGTTTAAGGTTTAAAGTTTAGGTTTTAGAGTTTTAGGCCTAGGATTTAGGGTTTAGGGTTTAGGGTTTAGGGCTAAGGATTTAGGATTTAAGGCTAATGGTTTAGGGTTTAGGGTTTAACATTTAGAGCTTATTGCTAAGGGTTTAGGGTTTAGACTGAAGGGTCTAATGTTTAGGGTTTAGGGATTTTATGATTTAGGGTTTAGGGATAATGGTTTAGGTTGTAGAGGGTCATGGTTTAGGGTATAGGGCTAAGTGTTTAGGGTTTAGGGTTTAGGGCTCGGGGTTTAGGGTTTAGAGTTTATGGTTTAGGGATAAGGGTGTAGGGTTTATAGTTTATGGTTTAATTCTATGTGTTTTGGATATAGGGTTTACTTTGCTAATTTTAAGATTTAGGTTTTAGGGTTTAGGGTTTACAAATTATGTTTTAGGATTTAGGGCTTAGGGTTTATGGTTTAGGTTTTTGATTTTAGGGTTTAGCATTTATGGCTAAGGGATAAGGTTTAGAGTTTGAGATATAGGGTAAGGGGTTTATTTTTAAGGTTTAGGGTTTGGAATTTATGGCTTAGTATTTAGGGTTTAAGGTTTAGGGTTTAGGGTTTAGGGTTTAGAACTCAGGGTTTAGGGTTTAGGTTTTAGGGGTAAGGGTTTAAGGTTTAGTGATTTTAAGGTTTAGGTTTTAGGTGTTTGGGTTAAGGTTTTATGGTTTAGTGTTTAGAGCTATAGGTTTAGGTTTTAAGGTTTGAGTTTAGGGTTTACGGGTAAGGTTTTGGGGATTAGTGGTTTTAGTATTTTGGTTTTAGGTTTTAGGGTTTAGGAGTTAGGGTTAAGGGTTTAGGTTTTATGGTTTAGCACTAGGGATTGTGTGTTTAGGGATTATGGCTATAGGTTAGGTTTTAGGGTTTAGGGCTTATAATTTAGGGTTTAGGGTTTAGGGTTTTGGATTTAGGTTTTAGGGTTATGGGTTTAGGGTATA
>CM031234.1:8168729-8258197 GCA_018340775.1 Taxus wallichiana var. yunnanensis
GATAATGCATTAGCATTCATAGGTTCAAAAAATTATAGAATGGGCTGTCAAGAATGGAATCTATTTGAGCACCTCTTCAAATTATTACCAGCAGGGTAATGGAAAGGCAAAAGTCCACAAACAAGAATTTGCTAAAAATCATTAGAAGGACTCGGATGAAAATCAAAGAACATGGCATACTGAGGCTAAAATCAGCGTTATGGGCTGACAGAATAACACCAAAGAGGTCTACAGGTAATTCTCCCTACAAGTTGGTCTATGGGAAGGAGGCGATTGTTGCCTATATCATTAGAATTGCAAGCCTTGGAGCTCATAAAGCAACTTGAGTTATCTTAGTTCGAACCAATGGAGGTCAGGTATGCGGAATTGATGGAATTAGAAGAAATCAGAGAACATGTAGTTCAGATGATTGAAAATGATCAGGCCGTAGTAAAAAGATGGTTTGATAAGAGAGCTAGAGCAAGAACCTTCCAGGAAGGGGACCTGGTTCTGAAATGGGATGCAGATCGGGCAAAACCAGGAAGACATTCCAAGTTTGATGCCATCTGGAGTGGTCCCTACATGGTCACGGGATGCAAAAATAGTAATGCCTTCCAATTATCTGCATTGGATGGAGAGGAACTTCCGATTCCGGTTAACGGAATCTATCTTAAACATTGCTACTAAGAGAAATGTTTTACCCTTGTAAATATTAGTTTAGATTTTTCTTAATTCCTCTAAGTGCGTATGCACATTGTCCCGTTATAGTAGTTAGGTTTCTATTCCCTAAGTGCTTTGGCACGAGTTTATTGCTCTCGGGTTGTTTTCTACGCCAGAGTGTTGCTGGAGAAGAAGTTGCAGTATCAGGCTTGTTTCAGGTTATTGCTTAACTCCATGCCCAATGGATCGCTAAAAGGCCACTGATCTTTTACCTAGCAGGCAGGTAACCCCGCTGAGTCGTCAAAATTGTTGTCAAAATTTCACCCCCCAGGGTAAATTTTGATAACATGCATCAAAAGTTGCAGAAAGGCAAATAGGTTGATCCAGGAAAAATCGTGAAAATCGGTTAAGTCCTAGTCCTAGGAGCAATCGGGACATTTGGGACAAAAATGCGCGGATCGGCCGAAAAGCCTCCAGCGGTCCAAGGAGCAATCGGGACATTTGGGACAAAAGTACGCGGCGGGCGCGAAAAGCCGATCCGGCCGAAAAAGGGGAAAAATTGGCTAATCTGAGAGAGGATGCCTGCAGGACAAGTGGGCCAAAAGGTGCGAACCGGCCGAACCGGCAAAAAGGCCGACAGGTCAAAGAAAATGCGACAAGCAAGAAAAATGGACGCGAACCGGCCGGTTCACCTGAAATCAGCACAAAGAGCACAAAGCAAAATGGGATTTAACTGGACGCGCGGGCGCGATCACGAAAAAAGCCGAAAGCCAATAAATTTGCGCCACGTGTCATCGGCCAAATGAGGGACAGGGAAGCCCATTTCGGGCGGATCGGAGGTTTTTGTCCCAAACGGTTTGGGACATCCGGGACAAAAAGACGCGAAGGGTGCGAAAGAGCTGGCAGGCCCGCGGACTAATCAGAAGCCGCCACGTGTCCTCATAGGAGAAAAGGTCAGAAAAGTCAAAGGGTGAGTTTTCGAGCACCGATCCAAACCAATGAAATAATGCCACGTGTCCTAGCTAGGGCCCACAAGGAGATTTCAAAGGAAGGCCCGCCGAAAAGCAGAGGAGAGAGAATCATTCAGCGAATCAGAGCTTGCCACGTGTCATCCAGGTGGCAGAGCGCGGGAATAATTTCAAAAAAAAATCCGTTTCGCATGTTCCGTGCCTAAACCTTCTGATCGACATAACTTTCGATCCGAGTTCGATTTGTGCGTTCTTTATGTCAACGAAAGCTTCAGCTTGTGAGATTCTCTACACGTTTCGGTGGTCAAGGAAAGCTTTTTGGTTCAGTTTGAAGAGAGAGAATCAAGAAGACGCCCCTGGCATGAAATAATAAGCAGAAGTAATGCTTCAACGAACAACTTTAATGCAGCAGACAGTTCACCGCTTCTGTTAGGCAGCCCGCCGTTTTGACATGATCCACCGCTTCTGCCATAATGAGATGAGTTAAGTGCATTCTAGAGGTGGTTGGGGTAGATTTTGAATTCCTCTCTCTTTTCTCTCTCATTTTTTCCTTTAAATTGCAAGGAGGGGCTTCTTTCTAATGTTAGACATTCTTGTTTTGCAATCCCTCCCTTCTCTCCTGCTTGCAAGAGAATTCGTGGAGTTTTCAAGCCTCCCACATGGACTGTAATGCCACTGTTGCCTCTTAGCCACTGCAATGTATTGAATTGATTCTCTGAGCAATATATATGTCTGTGATTAAATTTAAATCCTCTCATGTATTCATTGTTGTCATTTTGATCTCTCATTGCATTTCGGTTACCTGTGCGTGGTGTGGTATTGCATCTATATGGTCTGTGTTTATTTTTGCAAAGCTTATGTTCTTCATTCCTCGGTGCATCACCTCCCTAGCTTAGGTTTATTTTTATGCATTTCTCTCTCCCTGTCTCCTTGGTAGTTAGATTAGTTTTTTTTTGGGTAAACCTCTGCGTTTCATTGGTGCATCTGAACAGAGGAATAGGAACCAGCCTTTCTCTGGAGAATCCTTCTCATTTTTCAAGTCCCACACTTGGAGAAAGGATTCAATGTTATGCAATCACACTGGATGCCTAAGAGATCAACCTAGAAACTGGATCTGCATCCAGGGGTGCTGTGATTTTGCATCAACAGTTTTAGTATTTCATAATTAGGGTTTAGGGTTTAGTGTTTAGGGTTAATGGTTTAAGTTTTATGGTTTAGAGCTAGGGATTGTGTGTTTTGGGATTAGGGATCCGAGGTTTAGGTTTTAGGGTTTAGGTTTTATGATTTAGGGTTTAGGGTTTATGATTTAGGGTTTACGGTATAAGATTCTAGGTTTAGGATTTAAGGTGTAAGGATTAGGGATTAGTGGTTAGGGTTTATGTTTTATGGTTTAGTGATAATAGTAGAGGGTATAAGGTTTACGGATTAAGTTTTTGGGTATAGGAATTAGGGATTAGGGATTAGGGTTTAGGTTTTAGGGTTTAGGTCTCAAGATTTAGGATTTAGGGTATAATATTTAGGTGTAAAGGTTTAGGGATTATTTGATATAGGGTATAGGGTTTATGTTTAAGGTTTTAGGGTTTAGGGATTAGGGTTTATTTCTTATAGTTTAGGGTTTATGGTTTAGGGATTACAGCTAAGGGTTTAGGGTTAATTCTTTAGGGTTTATGGTTTATGATTTAGGGTTTAGGGTTTAGGGATAAGGGTTTAGGTTTCTGATTTAGGGTTTATGTTTTAGGGTTTAGGGTTTATGGCTAAGTGTTTATGGTTTAGGGTTAAGGAGATTTAGGTTTTAGGTTTAGGGTTAAGAGTTTAGGGTTTAGGGTTTACGGATCACGATATAGGGTTTCTTTTTTAGAGTTTAGGATTTTAAGGTATAGGTATTAGGATTTATGGTTTATATTTTATGGTTAATGGTTTATGGCTAATGGTTTATGGTTTAGGAGGTTTATTGTTTATAGTTTATGGTTTATGGTTTAGTGTTTATAGTTTATTGTTTAGGGTTTAGGATTTAGTGTTTAGGGCTTGTGGATTATGTTTTAGTGTTAAGTAGTTAGTGTTTAGGGTTTAAGGGATTTATGGTTTATGGTTTAGGTTTTAGTGTTTAGTGCTTAGGTTTAGGGTTTAGGGCTTAGGGCTTAGGGCTTAGGGTTTAGATTTTAGAGTTTAGGGATAAGGGTTTAGGGTTAAGGGTTGGGCGTTTAGGCTTTAGGCTTTAGATTTTAGGTTTTAGGGTTTAAATTTTAGCGTTTACGTTTAGGATTTATGGGTTAGGGTTTAAGGTTTACGATTAGGGATTAGAGCTCGGGGTTTAGGGTTTGCTATTTAGGGTTTAGAACTCAAGGTTTAGGTTTTAGCATTTAAGGTTTAGGGTTTAGGTCTTCATGCTTATTGTTTATAGTTTATGGTTAAGGGTTTATGGCTAATGGTTTATGGTTTAGGAGGTTTATTGTTTATAGTTTATGGTTTAGGGTTTAGCATTTATAGTTTAGTGTTTAGGGTTTAAGGTTTAGTGCTTAAAGTTTGGTTTAGGGTTTAGATTTTAGAGTTTAGGTATAAGGGTTATGGGTTAAGGGTTGGGGGTTTATTGTTTAGGGTATAGATTTTAGGGTTTAGGGCTAAGGGTTTAGGGTTTAAGGTTTAGGGTTTAAGGTTTACATATTAGGGTTTAGGGATCAGGGTTTAGGGTTTACTATTTAGGGTTTAGGGCTTAAGGTTTAGGGTTTAGGGTTTAGGGTTTAGCGTTTAAGGTTTAGTGTTTAAGGTTTAGGATTTAGGTCTACATGTTTATGGTTTATAGTTTATGGTTAAGGGTTTATGGCTAACGGTTTATGGTTTAGGAGGTTTATTGTTTATAGTTTATGTAGGGTTTAACATTTATAGTTTAGTGTTTAGGGTTTAGGGTTTAGGGTTTAGTGCTTAAGGTTTAAGGTTTAGGGTTTAGTTCTTAAGGTTTAGGGTTTATGGCTTAGGCTTAGGGTTTAGATTTTAGAGTTTAGGGATAAGGGTTTAGGGTTAAGGGTTTTGGGTTTACGATTTAGGGTTTAGATTTTAGGGTTTAGGGCTAAGTGTTTAGGGTTTAAAGTTTAGGGTTTAAGGTTTACAAATTAGGGTTTAGGGTTTAGGGCTCAAGGTTTAGGGTTTAGGTTTTAGGGTTTATCATTTAAGGTTTACAGCTTTAGGTCTTCACGTTTATTTAGGTTTTAGGGTTTAGGGCTCATGATTTAGAGGTGAAGGAATAGGGTTGAGGGTTTAGGGGTTCACATTCTACGGTTTAGGGTTTAGGGCTTAGGGTTTGGGATTTAGGTTTCATTTTTATGGTTTAGGGTTTAGCATTTAGGGTTTAGGACTCAAGGCTCAGGGTATAGGGTTTAAGGATTATGGTTTAGGACTTAGGGTTTAGTTTTTATTATTTAGGATTTTGGGGTTTATGGTCTAGGGTTTAGCGTTTAGGATTTAGGGTTTAGGCCTCAAGGTTTAGGGTTTTTAATTTATGGTTTAGGTTTTAGGGTTTAGGGATAAGAAATAAGGGTGTATGGTTTAAGAGATTTATTGTTTAGGGTTTAATATTTATGGTTTAAGGCTAAGGGTTTAGGATTTAGGATATATGGGGTTTAAAGTTTAGGGTTTAGGGTTAAGGGTTTAGGTTTCAACGTTTAGTGTTTTGGGTTTAACATTTTGTTTTTAGAGTTTAGTGTTTAGGGTCTAGGGCTCGGTGTTTTTGTGTTTAGTGTTTAGAGGTAAGGATTTAGGGTTTTGGGGATTTAGAATTTAGGGTTTAGGGTTTAAGGTTTAGGATTTTAGATTTAATGTTTAGGGTTTAAGGTTTAAGGTTTAGTACTCGGGTTTTAGGTTTTCGGGTTTATGATTTATGGCTAAGAGTTTAGGTGATAGGGTTTTATAGTTTATAATTTAGAATCTAGAAATTTAGGCTCAGGGTTTAGGGTTTAGGGCTTACAACTTAGGGTTTAGTGTTGATTTTTAGGGTTTAGGAGTAAGGTTTTAGGGTTTAGGGTTTAGAGTTTAGGATAAAGGGTTTAGGGTTTAGAGTTTAGGATATAGGGTTTAAGGTTTAGGGTTTAGGGATTAGGCTCTAGGTTTTAGGGTTTAAGGCTTAGTGTTTAGGGTTTAGGAACTAGGGTTTAAGTTTTAGGTTTTAGACATCAGGTTAGAGGGTATAGGATTTACGGTTTAGGGTTTATGGTTTGGGGTTTAGGGTTTAGGATTTATGGTTTAGGATTTAGGGTTTAGTTTTTATTGTTTAGGGTTTAGGGGTCTTGATTTGGGTTTTAGTATTTAGGGCTAAGGGTTTACTATTTAGTGGTTTTAGGGTTTAGGTTTTAGGTTTTAGGGTTTAGGATTAAGGTTTTCCATTTATGGTTTAGGTTTTAGGTTTTAGGGTTTAGGGATATTGATTTGTGTTTATTGAGTTTAGGGATTAGGGCTCGGGGTTTATGGTTTATGTTTTAGCGTTTAGGTTTTAGGTTTTAGGGTTTTGGGTTAGGGGTTTAAATTTTAGGCCTCATGGTTTATGGTTTAAGGATTAGGGATTAGGGTTTAGGGTTTAAATTTTTGGGTTTAGGGATAAGGTTAGAGTTTATAAGGTTTATGGATTGAGGTTTTGGGTATATGGATTTGGGTTTAGGGTTTAGGTCTCAAGATTTAGGGTTTAAGGTGTAGGTTTAGGGATAATGGTTTAGGGTTTATGGGGTATATTGGCTAGGGTTTAGGTTTAAGGTTTTAGGGTTTAGGGTTTATATTTTATGGCTCATAGTTTAGGGTTTAGGATTTATTATTTAGGGTTTATGGTTTAGGGTTTATGGTTTAGGTTTTAGGGTTTAGGGATAGGGATTTAGGTTTTATTGTTTAGGGTTTAAGTTTTAGGGTTTAAGACTAAGGGTTTAGGAATTAGGTTTAAGGAGGTTTACGGTTTTAGGGTTTAGGGTTTAGGGTTCAAGATTTACGGTTTAGGGATAGGTGTTTAGGCTTTAGGGTTTAGGGCATATTGTTTAGGATTTAGGGTTTAGGGATCAAGTTATAGGGTTTATATTTTACAATTTAGGGTTTTATGGTTTAGTTCTTAGGTTTTATGCTTTATAGCTTATTGTTAAGGGTTTATGGTGTATGGTTTAGGGTTTGACGTTTAAAGTTTAGTGTTTAGGGTTTAAGATTTAGTGTTTAGGTCATGTGGTTTAGGTTTTAAGGCTAAGGGTTTATGGTTTAGGGTTTAAGAGATTTATGGTTTAGTATTTAGGGTTTAGGGTTTAGGGTTTAAGATTTAGGGTTTAGGGTTTTAAGGCTTAAGTTTTAGGGTTTAGGGTTTAGGGCTTAGGGTTTAGCATTTAGGGTTTAGGGATAAGGGTTTACAGGTTTAGAGGTTTAAGGGTTTAGGGTTTAGGTTTTAGGATAAGAGATCAAGTTATAGGTTATAGGGTTTAAGGTTTAAATTTTAGGTTTTAGTGTATTAGGCCTAGGATTTGGGGTTTAGGGTTTAGGGTTTAGGGTTTAGGTTTAACATTTTAGGGTTTAGGGATAAGGATTTAGGATTGAAGGCTAATGGTTTAGGGTTTTAGGTTTTAGAATTTAAGGGTATAATGTTTAGGGTTTAGGGAGTTTATGATTTAGGGTTTATGGATAAGGGTTTAGGGTTTAGAGGGTTTATGGTATAGGGTATAGGGCTTAAGTATTTAGGGTTTAGGGTTTAGGTTTTATGGCTCGGGGTTTAGATTTTATGGTTTAGGGATAAGTGTTTAGGGTTTATAGTTTATGGTTTAAGGCTATGGGTTTTGGATATAGGTTTATGGCTCAATGTTTAGGGTAAGTTTTTAGGGTTTAGGGTTTAGGGATTAGGGTTTAGGGTTTAGGGCTTAGGGTTTATGATTTAGGTTTCTTAGTTTAGGGTTTATGGTTTATACCAATTGGTGGGTTTAGGATTTAGGGATGGGGTTTATTGTTTTAAGGTTTAGGGTTTAGAATTCACAGGTCAGGATTTAGGGTTAGGGTTTGTGGATATGGGTGTAGGGTTTAGGGTTTAGGGTTTTAGAACTCAGGGGTTTAGGTTTTAGGGTTTAGGGTTTAGGGGTAAGGGTTTAAGGTTTAGTCATTTTAGGGTTTAGGTTTTTGGTTTTTTTATGGTTTAGGGTTAAGGTTTTAGTGTTTAGAGTTTAGGGATTAGAACTCAAGGTTTATGTTTTAAGGTTTAGGGTTTAGGGTTTAGGGGTAAGGGTTTAGTGGTTAGTATTTCGGTTTTAGGTTTTAGGTTTTAGGGTTTAGGTTAAGTGTTTAGGTTTTAGGGTTTAAGGATAGGGATTGTATTTAGGGATTAGGGCTTAGTGTTTAGGGTTTGGGGTTTAGGGTTTACGGTTAGGGGTTTAGGGTTTAGGATTGTGGGTTTTGGGTTTAAGGCTTAGGGATTAGGGCTTAGGGTTTAGGATTTCAGTTTAGGGTTTAGTGATAATGGTAGAGGGTATAAGCTTTACGGATTAATTTTTAGGGTTTAGGAATTAGGGATTAGGGTTTAGGGTTTAGGGTTTAGGTCTCAAGATTTAGGATGAAGGGTTTAGGATTTAGGTCTCAAGGTTTAGGGTTTATTGGGTATAGTGTATAAGGTTTATGTTTAAGGTTTTAAGCTTTAGGGATTAGGGTTAATGGTTTATAGTTCAGGTTTTATGGTTTAACGCTAACTGAGATAAGGGTTTAGGGTTAATTCTTTAGGGTTTATGGTTTAGGGTTTAGGGATTTAGGGTTTAGGTTTTATAGTTTAGGGTTTAGGGTTTAGGATTTAGGGCTAATATTTTATGGTTTACTGTTATGGAGGGTTAGGGTTTAGGATTTATTGTTTAGGGTTTAGGGTTTAGGGTTTAGGGATAGGGGTTTAGTGTTTAGGGTTTAGGTGTCATGGTTTAGGTTTTAGGGCTTAGGGATCACGGTATAGCGTTTATTGTTTAGAATTTATGGTTTTAAGGTTTAGGTCTTAGGATTTATGGTTTATAGTTTATGGTTAAGGGTTTATGGCTAATGGTTTAGGTTTTAAGAGTTTTATTGTTTATAGTTTATAGTTTAGGGTTTAGTATTTATAGTTTAGTGTTTAGGGATTAGGATTTAGTTTTTAGGGCTTGTGGTTTTGGTTTAGGGCTAAGTTTTTTTTGTGTTTAGGGTTTAAAGGGATTTATGGTTTAGGATTTAGGCTTTAGGGTTTATGATTTAGGGTTTAGGGTTAGGTTTTAGGCCTTAAGACTTATGGTTTAGAGTTTTGGGCTTAGGGTTTAGATTTTAGACTTTAGGGAAAAGGGTTTAGGGTCAGGTTTAAGGCTCATTTTTAGGGATAAGGTTTAGGGTTTAGGGTTTGGAAATTATAATTTAGGGTTTAGGGATAAGAGTTTATGGTTTAGGGTTTATAACTTAGGTTTTAGTGCTCGTGGTTTAGGGTTTATGTTTAGGGTTTATGGTTTAGGGTTTAGGGTTTAGCATTTAAGGTTTAGGGTTTAGGTCTTCATGTTTATGGTTTAGGTTTTAGGGTTTAGGACTCATGATTTGGGGTTGAAGGAAAAGGGTTGAGAGTTTAGGGGGTTCACATTTTATAGTTTATGGTTTAGGTCTTAAGGTTTAGGATTTAGGATTTAGGGTTTAGGGTTTATGGTTTATGGTATAGGGTTTAGGGATTATGGTTTAGGGCTTAGGGTTTATATTTTAGGGTTTTGGGGTTTATGGATTATGGTTGAGGGATCAATGTTTAGGGTTTAGGGCTAAGAAGTTAGGGTTTAGGGTTTAAGAGGTTAAGGGTTTAGGGATTAACATTTAGCGTTGAAGGTTTAATATTTAGTTTTTATAGGTTAGGGTTTAGGTTTTAGGTCTCAATGTTTAATGTTTAGTGTTTAGTGTTTAGTGTTTAGTGTTTAGGGTTTAGCATTTAAGGTTTAGGGTTTAGGTCTTCACGTTTATGGTTTAGGTTTTAGGGTTTAGGGCTCATGATTTGGGGTTAAAGGAATAGGCTTGAGATTTTAGGGGATTCACATTCTACGGTTTATGGTTTACGGGCTTAGGGTTTAGTATTTATGATTTAGGGTTTAGGGTTTAGGGTTTATGGTATAGGGTTTAGGGATTAGGGTTTACATTTTAGGGTTTTGGGGTTTATGGATTAGGGTTTAGGGATCAAGGTTTAGGGTTTGTTATTTAGGGTTTAAGGTTTAGGGCTAAGAATTTAGGGTTTAGGGTTTAAGAGGTTAAGGGTTTAGGGCTTAACATTTAGCGTTTAGGGTTTAATATTTAGTTTTTATAGTTTAGAGTTTAGGTTTTAGGGCTTGGTGTTTAATGTTTAGTGTTTAGTTTTTATGATTTAGGGTTTAGGGCTTAGGATTTAGGGTTTAGGGGATTTGGAATTTAGGTTTTAGGGTTTATTGTTTATGGTTTAGGGTATAGGGTTTATTGTTTAGGATTTAAGGTTTAGGGTTTAGTACTCATGTTTTAGGTTTTAGGGTTTAGGATTGATGACTAAGAGTTTAGGCTATAGGGGTGTTCATTTAATAGTTTAGAATTTAGAATTTTAGGCTCAAGGTTTAGGGGTTAGGGATTAAGGCTTATGGTTTAGGTTTAGTGATTAGGGTTTAGGAGTAATGGTTTATGGTTTACGATTTAGGATATAGTGTTTAGGGTTTAGTGCTTAGTTTCTAGGGTTTACGGTTTAAGGCTTAGGGTTTAGGGTTTATGACTTAGGGTTAAGTTTTAGGGTTTAGGGTCATGCTCGAGGGTATAGGATTTATAGTTTAGGGTTTAGGATTTATGGTTTAGGGTTTAGTGTTTAGTTTTTAGTGTTTAGAGTTTAGGGATCATGATTTGGGTTTTTGGATTTAGGGCTAAGGGTTTAATGTTTAGTGATTTTAGGGTTTAGGTTTTTGGTTTTAGGGTTTAGGGTTAAGGATTTTCCATTTCTGGTTTAGGGTTTTGGTTTTAGAGTTTAGGGATAGGGATTTGGTGTTTAGGGTTTAGGGGTTAGGGATTAGGGCTCATGGTTTAGGGTTTAGGGTTAATAGTTTAGGATTTAGGGTTTAGGGTTTGGGTTTTTGGTTAGGGGTTTAAAGTTTAGGGCTCAAGTGTTTAGGGTTTAAGGCTTTAGGGCTTAGGGTTTAGGGTTTAGGTTTTAAGTTTTGGGGTTTAGGGATAAGGTTAGAGTTTATAATGTTTACGGATTATGGTTTTGGGTATAGGGATTTGGATTTAGGGTTTAGGGTTTAGGTCTCATGATTTAGGGTTTTTAAGGTTTATGGGTATATGGTTTAGGGTTTAAGTTTAAGGTTTTATGGTTTAGGCTTTAGGGTTTAGCTTTAAGGTTTTAGGGTTTAGGGTTTAAAGATAATGGCTTAGGTTTTAGTGTTTATTAGGGTTTAGGTTTTATGGTTTAGGGGGTTTAGGAATAGGGAATTATATTTTATTGATTAGGGTTTAGGATTAGGGTTTAGGGCTAAGGGTTTAGGGTTTAGGGTTAAGGAGGTTTAGGGTTTTGGGTTTTGGGTTTAGGGTTTAGGGTTTAGGGATAGGGGTTTAGGATTTTTAGGGTTTAGGGATCATTATTTAGGGTTTAGGGTTTAGGTATCATGGTATAGGTTTTATGATTTAGAATTTAAGGTTTTATGCTTTATAGTTTAGGGTTAAGGGTTTATGGATAATTGTTTTGGGTTTAGGGTTTATTGTTTATGGTTTATAGTTTAGGGTTTAACGTTTAAAGTTTAGGGTTTAGAATTTAGTTTTTAGGTCTCTTGATTTATGGTTTAAGGCTAAGGGTTTAGGGTTTAGGGTTTAAGGGATTTATGGTTTAGGATTTATGTTTTAGGGTTTCAGGTTTAAGATTTAGGGTTTAGGGTTTTAAGGCTTAAGCTTTAGGGTTTAGATTTTAGGGTTCAGGGATTAGGGTTCGAGTTCAAGGTTTAGGGTTAAGGGTTTAGGGTTTACGATAAAGGTTTAAGGTTTTAGTGTTTAGGGATAAGGGTATATGATTTATGATTTAATTTTTTGGGTTTAGTGTTTATATTTTAGGATTTATGGTTTAGGGTTTATGTCTTGGGGATCAAGGTTTAGGGTTTATAGCTTAGGGTTTAGGGTTTATAGTTTAGGATTTAGGGATAAGGGTTTAGGGATTATGATTTGGGTTTTTTTAGGGTTTACGGATTAGGGTTTAGAGGTTAGGGTTTAGTGTTTATAGTTTAGGGCTCGGGGTCTTGGGTTTAGGGCTAAAGATTTAGGGTTTATCGTTTAGGGCTAGGGTTTTAGAGTTGAGGGTTTATGGCTCAGTGTTTATAATTTAGGGTTTAGATTTTAGGGCTAAGAGATCAGGCTATAGGGTTTAGTGTTTAAGCTTTTAATTTTAGGTTTTAGAGTTTTAGGCCTAGGATTTATGGTTTAGGGTTTAGGGTTTGGGTTTAACATTTGAGGGTTAGGGCTCGGGGATTTAGGATTTAAGGATAATGGTTTAGCGTTTAAGGTTTAACTCTTAGGGCTTATTGCTAAGGGTTTATGGTTTAGAGTGAAGGTTTTAGGGTTTAGAGGGTTTATGGCTAACTTTTAGGCTTTAGGGTTTAGCGTTTAGATTTTATGATTTAGGGATAAGGGTTTAGCATTTAGTGTTTAACCCTTAGGGCTTATTTTAGGGTTTATGATTCGAGTTTAGGGTTTAGAGTTTAGAGGGTTTATGGTTAAGGGTTTAGGGCTAAGTTTTTAGGGTTTAGGGTTTAGGGTTTAGAGTTTATGGTTTATTGATAAGGCTTTATGGTTTATAGTTTATGGTTTAAGGCTATGGGTGTTGGATATAGGGTTTACAGATCAATATTTTAATTTAGGTTTTAGGGTTTAGGGATTTGGGTTAAGGGTTTAGGGCTTAGGGATAAGGTTTAGGATTTAGGGTTTAGGATTTAGGACAAGGGGTTTATTGTCTAAGGTTTAGGGTTTAGAATTTAGGGCTCATGATTTAGGGTTTAGGGTTTAGAACTCAGAGTTTACAGTTTAGGGTTTAGGGTTTAGGGGTAAGGGTTTATGGTTTAGTGATTTTATGGTTTATGTTTTAGGTTTTAGGGTTTAGGTTTAAGGATTTATGGTTTAGGTTTTATGGTTTAGAACTTAGGGTTTAGGTATTAGGGTTTAGGGTTAAGGATTTTGCGGTAAGGATTTTGGGTTTAGTCGTTTTAGTTTTACATGTTTAGGTTATAGGGTTTAGGGTTTAGGGTTAAGGGTTTATGTTTTAGGGTTTAGGGCTAGGGATATTGTGTTTATGGATTAGGGCTCAAGTTTTAGGTTTTAGGGTTTAGGTTTTATGATTTAGGGTTTAGGGTTTAGGGTTTTGGGTTTAGGGGGTTTAGGGTTAGGGGTTTAGGTGTTAGGATTCTTAGTTTTAGGATTTAAGGCTTAGGGATTAGGGTTTAGGGTTTATGGTTTAGGGTTTAAGTTTTAGGGTTTAGTGATAACAGTAGAGTTTAGGTAAGGTTTACTGATTAAAGTTTTGGTTTAGGAATTAGGGATTAGGGATTAGGGATTAGGGATTAGGGTTTACGGTTTAGCTCTCAAGGATTTAGGATTTAGTGTTTAGTTTTAGGGATAAAGGTTTAGGGTTCATTGGGTATAGGGTATAGGGTTTTTATGTTTAAGGTTTTAGGGTTTAGGGCTTAGGGTTTATGACTTATTGTTTAGTGGTTATGGTTTAGGGTATAATGGTTAAGGGTTTAGGGTTAATTCTTTAGGGTTTAGGGTTTAGGGTTTAGGGTTTAGGGATTTAGGGGTTTAGGTATTACGGTTTATGGTTTAGGGTTTAGGTTTTAGGGATAATGGTTTAGGATTATGTAGGTTTATGGTTTAGGGTTTAGTATTTAGGGATTAGGAGTTAATGGTTTAGGGTTTAGGGTCACGGTTTACGGTTTAGGATTTAGGGATCATGGTATAGGGGTTATTGTTTAGAATTTAGGGTTTTAGGGTTTAGGTTTTAGGATTTATGGTTTATATTTTATGGTCAAGGGTTTATGGCTAATGGTTTAAGGTTTAGGAGGTTTATTTTTTATAGTGTAGGGTTTAGCATTTCTAGTTTAGTTTTTAGGGTTTAGGATTTAGTGTTTAGGACTTGTGGTTTAGGGTTTAAGGCTAAGTGTTTAGTGTTTAGGGTTTAAGGATTTATGGTTTAGGATTTAGGGTTTAGGGTTTAGGGTTTAGGATTTAGGGCTTAATATTTTTGTTTTAGGGTTTAGGAATTAGGGTTTACATTTTAGTGTGTTTAGGGATAAGATTTTATGGTTAAGGGTTTAATGCTCATGATGCGGTTAAGGTTTAGGGTCTAGGGTTTAGAATTTAGGGTTAGGGGTTTACACTTTAGGGTTTATATTTTAGGGTTTAGTGATAAGGGTTTAGTGTTTACAATTTAGGGTTTACAGTTTAGGATTGAAGGTTTTAGGTTTTTGGTTTAGGGTTTACGGTTTACATATTAGGGTTTAGGGTCAATGATTAGGTTTAGGTTTTAGGGTTTACTGGATCAAGCTTTAGTGTTTAGGATTTTTTTTTAAGGTTTAGGGTTTAGGTATTCATGTTTATGGTTTATGTTTTATGGTTTAGGGCTCATGATTTAGGGTTGAAGGAATATGGTTTAGGTTTAGGGTGTTCACATTCTATGGTTTAGGGTTTAGGGTTTAGGGTTTAGGATTTAGGTTTTAGGTTTTTGGGTTTAGGGTTTAGTTTTTATGACTCGGTGTTTAGGGTATAGGGTTTAGGAATTATTGTTTAGTGATTAAGGTTTAGATTTTAGGGTTTTTGGGTTTATGGTTTAGGGTTTAGGGTTGAGGATTTAGGGCTCAGGTGTAGGGTTTTCAATTTAGGGATTAGGGTTTATGGTTTAGGGTTTACTCTTTATCGTTCGGGGTTAGGGTTTAGGATTTAGGGTTTAGGTTTTGGGGGGGCTTAATGTTTAGGGTTTAGGGTTCAAGGTTTAGGGCTCAATGTTTATCATTTAGGGTTTAATTTTAGTTTTTAAAGTTAAGGGTTTAGGGTTTAGGGCTCGGTGTTTTTAGTGTTTAGTGTTTAGGGTTTAGGTTTTAGGGTTAAGGATTTAGGGTTTAGGGGATTTATAATTTAGGGTTTAAGATTTAGGGTTTATGGTTTAGGGTTTATATTTAAGGTTTAGGGTTTAGTACTCAAGCTTTAGGTTTTAGGGTTTAGGGCTTAGGGATTTAGGATTTAAGGATAATTGTTTAGCGTTTAAGGTTTAACTCTTTAGGGCTTATTACTAACTAGCAGTTTATGGTTTAGAGTGAAGGGTTTAGGGTTTATATGGTTTATGGTTTATGGTTTATGGATAAGTGTTTAGGCTTTAGGCTTTAGGGTTTATATTTTATGGTTTAGCGATAAGGGTTTAGCATTTAGTGTTTAACACTTATGGCTTATTTTAGGGTTTATGGTTTAGAGTGAAGGGTTTAGGTTTTAGAGGGGTTTATGGTTTATGGTTTAGGGCTAAGTGTTTAGGGTTTAGGGTTTAGAGTTTATGGTTTAGTGATAAGGTTTTATGGTTTACATTTTATGGTTTAAGGCTATGGGTGTTGGATATAGGGTTTTACGGATCACTTTTCAGGGTTTAGGTTTTAGGGTTTATGGTTTAGGGATTAGGGTTAAGGGTTTAGGGATTAGGGATAAGGTTTAGGATTTAGGGTTTAGGATTTAGGGAAAGGGGTTTATTGTCTAAGGTTTAGGGTTTAGAATTTAGGGCTCATGATTTAGGGTTTAGGGTTTAGAACTCAGGAGTTTACGGTTGATGGTTTAGGGGTAAGGGTTTATGGTTTAGTGATTTTATGGTTTAGGTTTTAGGTTTTAGGGTTTAGGGTTAAGGATTTAGGGTTTAGAGTTTAGGGTTTAGAACTTACGGTTTAGGTATTAGGGTTTAGGGTTAAGGATTTAGTGGTAAGTATTTACTGGCTTTAGTGGTTTTAGCATTTACATTTTTAGGGTTATAGGGATTAGGGTTAAGGGTTTAGGTTTTAGGTTTTAAGGCTAGGGATTGTGTGTTTAGGGATTAGGGCTCAACTTTTAGGTTTTAGGGATTACGATTAGGTTTAGGGTTTAGGGTTTGGGGTTGAGGTTTAGGGTTAGGGGTTTAGGGTTAGGATTCTCGGTTTAGGATTTAAGGCTTAGGGATTAGGGTTTAGGGTTTATTGTTTATGGTTTAAGTTTTAGGGTTTAGTGATAATGGTTTAAGAGGGTATAAGGTTTATGATTAAGGTTTTGGGTTTAGGAATTAGGGATTAAGGATTAGGGATTAGGGATTAGGGTTTATGGTTTAGGGTTTAGGTCTCAAGAGTTAGGATTTAGGGTTTAGTTTTTAGGGATAAAGGTTTAGGGTTCATTGGGTATAGGGTTTGGGTTTATGTTTAAGGTTTTAGGGCTTAGGGCTTAGGGTTTATGACTTATTGGTTTAGGTTTATGGTTTAGGGATAATGGCTAAGGGTTTAGGGTTAATTCTTAGGGTTTATGGTTTAGGGTTTAGGGATAGGGGTTTAGGTTTTATGGTTTTTAGGGTTTAGTGTTTAGGGTTTAGGGATAATGGTTTAGGGTTATGTAGGTTTAGGGATTAGGGTTTATGGTTTATTGTTTAGGGTTTAGGGTTTAGGGACAAGAGTTAAGGGTTTAGGGATTAAGGGTCAGGGCTTTTTTACGGTTTAGGATTTAGGTTTCATGGTATAGGGGTTATTTTTAGAATTTAGTGTTTTAAGGTTTATGTTTTAGCATTTATGGTTTATATTTTATGGTTAAGGGTTTATGGCTAATGGTTTAGGGTTTAGGAGGTTTATTTTTTATAGTTTAGGGTTTAGCATTTATAGTTTAGTGTTTAGGGTTTATGATTTAGTGTTTAGGGCTTGTGGTTTAGGGTTTAGGGCTAAGTGTTTAGTGTTTAGGGTTTAAGTGATTTATGGTTTAGGATTTAGGGTTAAGGGTTTAGGGTTTAGGGTTTAGGATTTAGAGCTCAAGATTTTGGGTTTAGGGTTTAGGGATTAGGGTTTAGATTTTAGTGTGTAGGGATAATAGTTTATGGTTAAGGGTTTAATGCTAATGATTCGGGTTTAAGGTTTAGGGTCTAGGGTTTAGAATTTAGGGTTAGGGGTTTACAATTTAGGGTTTAGAGTTTAGGGTTTAGTGATAAGGGTTTAGTGTTTACAGTTTAGTATTGAAGGTTTTAGGTTTTGGTTTAGGGTTTACATTTAGGTTTTAGAGCTCAATGATTAGGGTTTACTGTTTAGGGTTTACTGACTCGAGGTTTAGGGTTTAGGAATTATTGTTTAAGGTTTAGGGTTTAGGTATTCGTGTTTATGGTTTTATGTTTTATGGTTTAGGGCTCATGATTTAGGGTTTAGAAGGAATAGGGTTGAGGTTTAGGGTGTTCACATTCTATGGTTTAGGGTTTAGGGTTTGGGATTTAGGTTTTAGGTTTTTGGGTTTAGGGTTTAGGGTTTATGACTCGGTGTTTGGGGTATAGGGTTTAGGAATTAGAGTTTAGGGATTAGGGTTTAGATTTTAGGGTTTTTGGATTTATGGTTTAGGGTTTAGGGTTGAGGATTTAGTGCTCAAGGTTTAGGGTTTTCAATTTAGGGATTAGGGTTTAGGGTTTAGGGTTTACTCTTTATCGTTTAAGGGTAAGGGTTGACGATTTAGGTTGTTGGGGTTTAAAGTTTAGGGTTTAGGGTTCAGGTTTAGGGATCAATGTTTAGTGTTTAGGGTTTAATATTTAGTTTTAAAAGTTATGGGTTTAGGGTTTAGGGCTCAGTGTTTAGTGTTTAGTGTTTAGTGTTTAGTGTTTAGGGTTTAGGGTTTAGGGTTAAGGATTTAGGGTTTAGGGATTTATAATGTAGGGTTTAAGGTTTAGGGTTTATGGTTTAGGGGTTTATATTTAAGGTTTAGGGTTTAAGCTTTAGGGTTTAGTACTTATAAGCTTTAGGTTTTAGGGTTTAGGGCTCGGGATTTAGGATTTAAGGATAATGGTTTAGCGTTTAGGTTTAACTCTTAGGGCTTATTGCTAAGGGTTTATGGTTTTAGAGTTAAGGGTTTAGGGTTTTGAGGGTTTAGGGTTTAGGGTTTATGGCTTTAGTGTTTAGGCTTTAGTGTTTAGGGTTTAGATTTTATGGTTTAGGGATAAGGGTTTAGCATTTAGTGTTTAACACTTAGGGCTTATTTTAGGGTTTATGGTTTAGATTGAAGGGTTTAGGGTTTAGAGGGTTTATGGTTTATGGTTTAGGGCTAAGTGTTAAGGGTTTAGGGTTTACAGGTTTAGATTTTATGGTTTAGTGATAAGGGTTTATGGTTTACGGTTTATGGTTTAAGGCTATGGGTGTTGGATATAGGGTTTACGAGATCAATATTCGGGGTTTAGGTTTTAGGGTTTAGGGTTTAGGGATTAGGGTTAAGGGTTTAGGGCTTAGGGATAAGGTTTAGGATTTAGGGCAAGGGCTTTATTGTCTAAGGTTTAGGGTTTAGAATTTAGGGCTCATGATTTAGGGTTTAGGGTTTAGAACTTTAGTTTTACGGTCTAGGGTTTAGGGTTTAGGGTTTAAGGGTTTATGGTTTAGTGATTTTATGGTTTAGGGTTTAGGGTTAAGGATTTAGGGTTTAGGGTTTAGGGTTTAGAAATTAGGGTTTAGGTATTAGGGTTTAGGGTTAAGGATTTAGCGGTAAGGATTTTACGGTTAGTGGTTTTAGCATTTTGTTTTAGGTTATAGGGTTTAGGGTTTAGGGTTAAGGGTTTAGGTTTTAGGTTTTAGGGCTAGGGATTGTGTGTTTAGGGATTAGGGCTCAAGTTTTAGGTTTTAAGTTTTAGGGTTTATGATTTAGGGTTTAGGATTTAGGGTTTGGGGTTAAGGGTTTAGGGTTAGGGGTTTAGGGGTTAGGATTCTCGGTTTAGGATTTAAGGCTTAGGGATTAGGGTTTAGGGTTTATTGTTTATGGTTTAAGTTTTAGGGTTTAGTGATAATGGTAGAGGGTATAAGGTTTACATTAAGGTTTTGGGTTTAGGAATTAGGGATTAAGGATTAGGGATTAGGGATTAGGGTTTAGGGTTTAGGGTTTAGGTCTCAAGAGTTAGGATTTAGGGTTTAGTTTTTAGGGATAAAGGTGTAGGGTTCATTGGGTATAGGGTTTACGGGGTTTATGTTTAAGGTTTAGGGCTTAGGGCTTAGGGTTTATGACTTATTAGTTTTGTTTATGGTTTAGGGATAATGGCTAAGGGTTTAGGGTTAATTCTTAGGGTTTATGGTTTAGGGTTTAGGGATAGGGGTTTAGGTTTTATGGTTTAGGGTTTAGTGTTTAGGGTTTAGGGATAATGGTTTAGGGTTATGTAGGTTTAGGGATTAGGGTTTATGGTTTATTGTTTAGGGTTTAGGGTTTAGGGACAAGAGTTAAGGGTTTAGGGATTAAGGGTCATTGTTTTACGGTTTAGGATTTAGGTATCACGGTATAGGGGTTATTTTTTTTAGAATTTAGGGTTTTAAGGTTTATGTTTTAGCATTTATGGTTTATATTTTATGGTTAAGGGTTTATGGATAATGGTTTAGGGTTTAGGAGGTTTATTTTTTTATAGTTTAGGGTTTAGCATTATAGTTTAGTGTTTAGGGTTTATGATTTAGTGTTTAGGGCTTGTTGTTTAGGGTTTAGGGCTAAGTGTTTAGTGTTTAGGGTTTAAGTGATTTATGGTTTAGGATTTAGGGTTTATGGTTTAGGGTTTAGGGTTTAGGATTTAGAGCTCAAGATTTTGGGTTTAGGGTTTAGGGATTAGGGTTTAGATTTTAGTGTGTAGGGATAATAGTTTATGGTTAAGGGTTTAATGCTAATGATTCGGGGTTAAGGTTTAGGGTCTAGGGTTTAGAATTTAGGGTTAGGGGTTTACAATTTAGGGTTTAGAGTTTAGGGTTTAGTGTTTACAATTTAGTGTTTACAATTTAGTATTGAAGGTTTTAGGTTTTTGGTTTAGGGTTTACATATTAGGGTTTAGAGCTCAATGATTAGGGTTTTATTTTAGGTTTAGGGTTCTGGGTTCAAGGTTTAGGGTTTAGGAATTATTGTTTAAGGTTTAGGGTTTAGGTATTCGTGTTTATGGTTTATGTTTTATGGTTTAGGGCTCATGATTTAGGGTTGAAGGAATAGGGTTGAGGGTTTAGGGTGTTCACATTCTATGGTTTAGGGTTTAGGGTTTGGGATTTAGGTTTTAGGTTTTTGGGTTTAGGGTTTAGGGTTTATGACTTTAGGTGTTTGGGGTATAGGGTTTAGGAATTAGAGTTTAGGGATTAGGGTTTAGATTTTAGGGTTTTGGATTTATGGTTTACGGTTTAGGGTTGAGGATTTAGTGCTCGGGTTTAGGGTTTAATTTAGGGATTAGGGTTTAGGTTTAGGGTTTACTCTTTATCGTTCGAGGGTAAGGGTTTACGATTTAGGTTGTTGGGGTTTAAAGTTTAGGGTTTAGGGTTCAAGGTTTATGGATCAATGTTTAGTGTTTAGGGTTTAATATTTAGTTTAAAAGTTATGGGTTTAGGGTTTAGGGTTTTAGTGGTTTAGGGTTTAGTGTTTAGTGTTTAGTGTTTAGGGTTTAGGGTTTAGGGTTAGGATTTAGGGTTTAGGGATTTATAATGTAGGGTTTAAGGTTTAGGGTTTATGGTTTAGGGTTTATATTTAAGGTTTAGGGGTTTAAGCTTTAGGGTTTAGTACTCAAGCTTTAGGTTTTAGGGTTTAGGGCTCAGGGATTTAGGATTTAAGGATAATGGTTTAGCGTTTAGGTTTAACTCTTAGGGCTTATTGCTAAGGGTTTATGGTTTAGAGTTAAGGGTTTAGGGTTTTGAGGGTTTAGGGTTTAGGGTTTATGGCTAAGTGTTTAGGCTTTAGGGTTTAGGGTTTAGATTTTATGGTTTAGGGATAAGGGTTTAGCATTTAGTGTTTAACACTTAGGGCTTATTCTTTAAGGGTTTATGGTTTAGATTCAAGGGTTTAGGGTTTAGAGGGTTTATGGTTTATGGTTTAGGGATAAGTGTTAAGGGTTTAGGGTTTACAGTTTAGATTTTATGGTTTAGTGATAAGGGTTTATGGTTTCTGATTTATGGTTTAAGGCTTTGGGTGTTGGATATAGGGTTTACGGATCAATATTCGGGGTTTAGGTTTTAGGGTTTAGGGTTTAGGGATTAGGGTTAAGGGTTTAGGGCTTAGGGATAAGGTTTAGGATTTAGGGCAAGGGCTTTATTGTCTAAGGTTTAGGGTTTAGAATTTAGGGCTCATGATTTAGGGTTTAGGGTTTAGAGCTCGGAGTTTATGGTCTAGGGTTTAGGGTTTAGGGTAGGGGTTTATGGTTTAGTGATTTTATGGTTTAGGGTTTAGGGTTTAAGGATTTAGGGTTTAGGGTTTTGGGTTTTAGAGTTTAGGGTTTAGGTATTAGGGTTTAGGGTTAAGGATTTAGGGTAAGGATTTTACGGTTAGTGGTTTTAGCATTTTGTTTTAGGTTTATAAGGTTTAGGGTTTAGGGTTAAGGTTTAGGTTTTAGGTTTTAGGGCTAGGGATTGTGTGTTTAGGGATTAGGGCTCAAGTTTTAGGTTTTAGGTTTTAGGGTTTAAGATTTAGGGTTTAGGGTTTAGGGTTTGGGGTTTAAGGGTTTAGGGTTTAGGGGTTTAGGGTTAGGATTCTAAGATTAGGATTTAAGGCTTAGGAATTAGGGTTTAGGGTTTAGGGTTTAGGGTTTAGTGATAACAAAGAGGGGTATAAGTTTTACAGATTAAGGTTTTAGGTTTAGGAATTAGGGATTAAGGATTAGGGATTAGGGATTAGCGTTTACGGTTTAGGGTTTAGGTCTCGAGATTTAGTATTTAGGGTTTAATTTTTAAGTTTAAAGGTTTAGGGTTTATTGGGTATAGGGTATAGGGTTTATGTTTAGGTTTTAGGGTTTAGGGCTTAGGGTTTATGACTTATTGGTTAGTGTTTATGGTTTAGGGATAATGGCTAAGGGTTTAGGGTTAATTCTTTAGGGTTTATGGTTTAGGGTTTAGGGTTTAGGGATAGGGGTTTAGGTTTTATGGTTTATGATTTAGGGTTTAGCGTTTAGGGATAATGGTTTAGGGTTATGTAGGTTTAGGGATTAGGTTTTATGGTTTAGTGTTTAGGGTTTAGGGTTTAGGGTTTAGGTGTCACAGTTTACGATTTAGGATTTATGGATCACATTATAGGGGTTATTGTTTATAATTTAGGGTTTTAAGGTTTAGGTTTTAGGATTTATGGTTTATATTTTATGGTTAAGGGTTTATGGCTAATGATTTAGGGTTTAGGAGGTTTATTTTTTTATAGTTTAGGGTTTAGCGTTTCTAGTTTAGTGTTTAGGGTTTAGGATTTAGTGTTTAGGGCTTGGGTTTAGGGTTTAGGGCTAAGTGTTTAGTGTTTAGGGTTTAAGTGATTTATGGTTTAGGATTTAGGGTTTAGGGTTTATGGTTTAGGGTTTAGGATTTAGGGCTTAAGATTTTGGTTTTAGGGTTTAGGGATTAGGGTTTAGATTTTAGTGTGTAGGGATAAGAGTTTATGGTTAAGGGTTTAATGCTCATGATTCGGGGTTAAGGTTTAGGGTCTATGGTTTAGAATTTAGGGTTAGGGGTTTACATTTTAGGGTTTAGATTTTAGTGTTCGGTGATAAGGGTTTAGTGTTTATAATTTAGGGTTTACAGTTTAGGATTTAAGGTTTTATGTTTTGGTTTAGGGTTTAGGGTTTACATATTATGGTTTAGGGCTCAATGATTAGGGTTTACTATTTAGGGTTTACGGCTCGAGGTTTAGGGTTTAGGAATTATTTTTAAGGTTTAGGGTTTAGGTATTCGTATTTATGGTTTAGGGCTCATGATTTAGGGTTGAAGGAATAGGGTTGAGGGTTTAGGGTGTTCACATTTTATGGTTTAGGGTTTAGGGCTTAGGGTTTAGGATTTACGTTTTAAGTTTTTGGGTATAGGGTTTAGGGTTTATGACTCGGTGTTTTGGGTATAGGGTTTAGGAATTATAGTTTAGTGATTAGGGTTTAGATTTTAGGGTTTTTGGGTTTAGGGTTTAGGATTAAGGGTTTAGAGTTTATGATTTAGGTTTAGGGTTTAGGGTTTAGGGTTTAGTGTTTAGTGTTTAGGTTTTAGGGTTTTGAAACTCATGGTTTAGGATTTAGGGTTTTATGGTTTATGGGTAAGGGTTTAGGGTTTATTTGTTTTATGGTTTAGGTTTTAGGGTTTAGGGTTAAGTGTTTATGGTTTAGGGTTTATGTTTTATGGTTTAGAACTCAATATTTACGTTTTAAAGTTTAGGGTTTATGATTTAGATTTTAGTGGTTTTAGGGTTTTGGTTTTAGATTTTAGGGTTTAGTGTTAAGGGTTCATTGTTTACGATTTATGGTTTAGGTTTTAGTTTTTAGGGTTAGGGATTTGGTGTTTAGGGATTAGGGATTAGGGCTCAGGGTTTTAGGATTTAGGCTTTAGGGTTTAGGATTTAGGATTTAGGGTCTAGGGTTTAGCGTTTAGGGTTATGGTTTTAGGGTTTAGGTTTCGGGGTTTAGGGTTTAAGCCATAAGGTTTAGGGTATAGGGTTTAGGGTTTAAGTTTTATAGTTTAGGGATAAGAGTGGAGTGTATAAGGTTTATGGATTATGGTTTTGGGTTTAGGGATTAGGGATTAAGGTTTAGGATTTAGGGTTTAGGTCTCAAGATTAAGGGTTTAGAGTTTAGGATTTAGAGTTAGGTTTTAGGGTTAGGGATCAAGGTATAGCATTTAGTATTTAGGGCTATGGGTTTAGAGTTTATGGTTTACAATTTAGGGTTATGGGTTTAGGGTTTAGGGTTTATTGTTTAGTATTTAGGATTTAGGGTTTAGGGGTAAATGTTTAGGGTTTATGGTTTAGAGTGTTTACAATTTACAATTTAGGGTTTATGGATTAGGGTATAGATTATAGGGTATAGGGTTTAATATTTAGCTTTTATAGCTCAGGTTTTATGGTTTATGGTTTAAGGTTTAGGGTATAACACTAAGGGTTTACATTGTAGGGTTTAGGGTTTAGGGTTTAGGGTTTAGGTAGTTTTACAGTATAGGGTTTAGGTTTGAGGGATTAAGATTTAGGGTTGAGGGTTTAAGGTTTATTGTTTAGAGTTTAGGTTTTTGAGCTAAGGGTTTAAGGTTTAGGGTTTAGGGATTAGGGCTCGTTGTTAAGGGTTTAGGTTTTAGGATTCAGGGTTAAAGTTTAGGTATAAGGGTTAAGTGGGTTTACAACTTATTGTTTAGGGTTTATAGTTTAAAGTTTAGTGTTTAAAATTTAGACGCTAAGGGTTTAGGGATCAAGTTTTAGGAATTACAACTAACATTATATGGTTTAGGGGTTAAGGATAAGGGTTTAGGGTTTACGGTTTAGGGGATTGTAATTTTATGCTCGGGGTTTAATGTTTTGTGTATATGGTTTATTGTTTAGAAATCGGGGTTTTAAGGTTTAGGTCTTAGGATTTATGGTTCATTTTTATGGTTAAGGGTTTTGGCTAATGATTTAGGGTTTATGAGGTTTATTATTTATAGTTTATTGTTTTTAGAGTGTAGCGTTTATAGTTTAGTGTTTATGGTTTATGATTTAGTGTTTAGGGTTTAAGGGATTTATGGTTTAGGATCTAGGGTATAGGGTTTAGTATTTATGGTTTAGAGTTTAGGACTTAAGGTTTAGGGTTTAGGACTTATGGTTTAGATTTTATAGTTTAGGGATAAGGGTTTAGGGTTAAGGGTGTAAGGCTCATGGTTTAGGGTTAAGGTTTAGGATCTAGGGTTTAGGGTTTAGGGTTAGGTGTTTATGGTTTAGGGTTTATATTTTAGGGTTTAGGGATAAGGGTTAAGGGTTTATAGTTTAGGGTTTACGGTTTAGGATTTAACATTTAGGGTTTAGGGTTTAGGGTTTAGGTTTTACATATTAGGGTTTAGGGCTAACGGTTTAAGGTTTATTTTTTTAGAGTTTAGGGCTCAAGGTTTAGGGTTTAGGGTTTAGTGTTTAAGGTTTAGGGTTTAGTGTTTAGTGTATAAGGTTTAGGGTTTAGGTCTTCATGTTTATGGTTCAGGTTTTAGGGTTTAGGGCTCTTAATTTAGGTTTGAAAAAATAGGTTTTAGGGTTTAGGATATAGGTTTTAGGGTTTAGGGTTTAGGGTTTAAAGTTTACGACTTAGGGTTTAGGGATTACTATTTAGTGCTTATGGTTTATATTTTAGGGTTTAGGGTTTTGGGGTTTAGGGCTTAAGGCTTAGGGTTTACAATTTAGGGTTTAAGGTTTAGGATTTAAGAGGTTTGTTGTTTAGGGTTTAGTCTTTATGGTTCAAGACTAAGGGTGTAGGATTTAGGTTATATGGGATTTATAGTTTAGGGTTTAGGGCTCAACATTTAGCATTTAGGGTTTAATATTTAGTTTTTAGAATTTAGGGTTTATGGTTTAGGGCTCATTGTGTAGTTTTTAGTGTTTTGGGTTGAGGATTTAGGGTTTAGGGGTTTTAGAATTTAGGGTTTAGGGTTTAGGATTTTAGATTTAAGGGTTATGGTTTAGTACTCAAGTTTTAGGTTTTAGGGTTTAGGATTTATGATTAAGAGTTTAGCATATAGGGGTTTATAGTTTACAATTTAGAATTTAGAATTTTAGGCTAAGGGTTTAGATTATAACTTAAGGCTTAGGGTTCAAAGTTTAGTGTTTAGGGTTTAGGGTTTAAGGCTTAGATTTTAGGGTTTAGTACTCGGGGTTTAAGTTTTAGGGTTTAGACATCGGGATAGAGGGTATAGGATTTATGATTTAATTTTTATGGTTAAGGGTTTATTATTTATGGTTTAGGGTTTAGTGTTTAATTTTTAGTATTTAGGGTTTAAGGCTCATGATTTAGGTTTCAAGATTTAGGGCTAAAGTTTTAATGTTTAGTGGTTTTAGGGTTTAGGGTTAAGGGTTTTTAATTTATGGTTTAGGATTTAGGTTTTAGGGTTTAGGGATAGGGATTTGGTGTTTAGGGTTTAGGGATTATGTCTCGGGGTTTAGGGTTAAGGGATTTGGGTTTAGGCTTTAGGGTTTAGGTCTCAAGATATAGGTTTTAGGGTGTAGTATTTATAGATAAGGTTTTAGGGTTTATGGGGTATATGGTTTAGGGTTTAGGATTTAGGGCTCATATATTATATTTTAGGGTTTAGGGTTTAGAGATAACATTAAGGATTTAGGGTTTATGTTTAGGTTTAGGTTTATGTTTTTAGGGTTTAGGGATAGGGATTTAGGTTTTATTATTTAGAGTTTAGGGTTTAGGTTTAGTGAGGTTTAGGGTTTATGGTTCAGTGTTTAGTGTTTATGGTTTAGGGTTTAGGGATAGTGGTTTAGGGTTTAGGGTTTAGGGGTCCGAGATTAGGGTTTAGGGTTTAGGGTTTAGGCATAGTGGTTTAGGGATCACAGTATACGGTTTATGGTTTAGAATTTAGGGTTTTAGGTTTTATTCTTAGGTTTTATGGTTTATAGTTTAGGGTTAAGTGTTTATGGGTAATGGTTTAGGGTTTAGGAGTTTTAGTGTTTAGGGTTTAACATTTACAATTTAGTGTTTAGGGCTTGTGGTTTAGGGTTTAGGGCTAAGTGTTTATGTTTTAGGGTTTAAAGGATTTATGGTTTAGGGTTTAAGGTTTAGGTTTTAGGGTTTAGTGTTTATGGATTATGATTTAAGATTTATTGTATAGGCTTTAGGACTAAGGGGTTTATGGTTTAAGGTTTCACGGGTTTACTGATTTTATCAATAAGGGTTTAGGGTTGAGGGCTAAGGGTTAAGGGTTTAGTGTTTAGGGCTCAAGGTATATGATTTAGGGTTTAGTTTTTAGGGTTTATATTTTAGAGTTTAGGATTTAGGGTTTAGGGTTTAGGGGTTAGGGATTAGGGTTTAGGGTTTAGGACACATGGTTTAGGGTTTACAATTTAGGTTTTAGGGCTTTAGGGTTTAGGGATTACTATTTGGGATATTTATGGTTTAGTGATTAGGGTTTAAGGTTTAGGGCTAAGGGTTTAGGGATTTCATTTTCATGTTTTGCTAGAATTATTCAAATGATATTGACTAAATTTATCATCTTAGAATTCAAATCCTAGAAAAATAAAGAGAGATTAGGTTTTAGGGTTTAGGATTTAGGGCTCGGGGTTTAGGGTTTAGAGTTTTTGGTTTAAATATAAGGGTTTAAGGTTTATGGTTTAAAGCTATGAGTTTTGGATTTAGGTTTTATGGCTCAGTGTTTAGGTATTATCATTTAGGGTTTAGGGTTTAGGGATAAGGGGTTAGGGTTTAGGTCTTTGATTTTATGGTTTTGTTTAGAGTTTAGGATTTGGGGTTTATGGCTAAGGGATAAGGTTTAAGTTTTAGGATTTAGGGCTAGGGGTTTATTTCTTAAGGTTTTGTGTTTAGGATTTTTTGGCTTAAGATTTAGGGTTTATGGATTAGGGTTAGGGCTATGGGTTTATGATTTAGGGTTTAGGGTTTAGGGTTTAGTGTTTAGAACTCAAGGTTTAGGTTTACTGGTTTTATGGTTTATGCGTAAGGGTTTAGGGTTTAGTGGTTTTATGGTTTAGGTTTTAGGGGTTCGGGTTAGGGTTTAGGGTTTAGGGCTTAGAACTTAGGATTTAGGTTATAAAGTTTAGGGTTTAAGGTTTAGGGTTTAGTGGTTTTAGGATTTAGGTTTTAGTTTTAGGGTTTCTTGTTAAGGGTTTATGGTTTAGGGATTAGGTTTTAGTTATTAGCGTTAGGGATTTGGTGTTTAGGTTTAGTGGTTAGTGCTCTGGTTTTAGGTTTAGGGTTTAGGGTTTAGGGTTTAGCATTTAGGGTTTAATCCTTTAGACTTAGCGCATAGGGTTTAGGGTTTAGGGATAAAGGTATAGGGAATAATATTTACTGAATTATTATTTTATTTTTATAGATTAGGGATTAATGTTTAGGGTTTAGGGTTTAGGTCTCGGGATTTATGGTTTAGTGTTTAAGATATAGAGCTATGGGTTTAGGTTTTATGGGGAATAGGGTTTAGGGTTTAGGTTTTAGGTTTTAGGTTTTAGATTTTAGGGTTTAGGGCTTATTGTTTTGGGTTTAGCATTTAGGGATAAGTGTTTAGGGTTTATTCTTTAGGGTTTATGATTATAGGTTTGGGGTTTAGGGTTTAGGGATAGGGTCTTAGAGTTTAGGGTTTATGGTTTAGGGTCTAGGGTTTAATGTTTAGGGTTTAGGGTTTAGGGCTAAAGGTTTATGGTTGAGGTTTAAGGTTTAGGGTTTAGGGTTTAGGGATTAGGATAAAGCGTTTATGGTTTATAATTTAGTGTTTTCAATTTTAGGTCTTAGGGTTTATTATTTATAGTTTAGGCTTAAGGTTTCATGGCTGATGGTTCAATGTTTAGGAGGTTTAATTTTTATAGTTTATGGTTTAGGGTTTAGCATTTATAGTTTAGTGTTTTGGGATTAGGATTTCTTGTTTACATTTTTGGTTTAGCGTTTAGGGATAAGTGTTTAGTTTTCTAGGTTTAAGGGATTTATGGTTTAGGATTTAGGGTTTAGGGTTTAGATAATAGGGCATAGGATTTAGGGTTTAGGGTTTAGGTTTCACGGCTTAAGGTTTAGGGTTTATATTTTTAGGGTTTAGGAATTAAGGTTTAGGGTTTAGAATTTAGGGATTAGGGTATAGGGTTTATGGTATAGTGTTTACGGTGTTTAGGTTTAATAGTTTTATGTTTTGGCATTAGGGTTTAGGATTTTAGGTTTTTGTCTTAGAGTATATGGTTGAGGGTTAAGGTTTTACGATTCAGCTCTCACGATTCGAGTTAGGTATCAAGGCTAAGGGTTTAGGGTTTGAAGTTTAGGGTTTATGGTTTAGGGTTTATTGCCAGGTTTAGGGTTTAGGGATTATGGCTCATGGTTTAGGGTTTATGGCTCAAGGTTTAGGTTTTAGGTTTTAGGTTTTCGGGGTTTAGGTTTTAGGGTTTGATTAAGGTATATATTTTAGGATTTAGGGATATGGGTTTAGTGTTTATGTTTTAAGGTTTATGGTTATGGGTTTAGGATTTATTGTTTAGTATTTAAGATTTAGCGTTTAGGGCTAAGGGTTTAGGGTTTATGATTAAGAGTGTTTATGGTTTATGGTTTACGGTTTATTGTTTATGGATTATGGTATATATTTTAGGGTATAGGGTTTAAGATTTAGGTTTTAGGGCTAAGGGTTTATTGTTTATGTTTTAAGGTTTAGGGTTAACAGGTTTATGAGGGTTTACGTTGTAGGGTTTAACGTTTAGGGTTTAAGTGGTTTTATTTATAGGGTTTAGGGTTAAGGTTTTAAGATTTAGCTTTTAGGGTTCAAGGTTTATTGTTTAGGGTTTAGCTTTTAGAGATAAGGGTTTAAGGTTTAGGGTTTAGGGTTTAGGGATTAGGGCTCATGGTTTAGGGTTTAGGTTTTAGGATTTAGGGTATAGAGTTTAGAGATAAGGGTTTAGGGGTTTAATACTTATTGTTTAGGGTTTAGGGTTTATGCTTAAAATTTTAGGGTTTAGCATTTGACACTCATGGTTTAGGGATCAAGGTTTAGGATTTAGAGATAACATTTTAGGGTTTAGGAGTTAGGGATAAGGTTTTAGGGATTGTAATTTATGGTTTAGGGTTTAATGTTTTGTGTTTAGTGTTTATGTTTTAATGTTTAGGGCTCATGGTTTATGGTTTGAGGTTTAGGGATTAGGGTTTAAGGTTTATGGTTTAGGGTTAAAAGTATAGGGTTTAGGGCTAGGGTTTTAGGGTTTAGGGTTTAAGGATCATAGTTTATAGTTTAGGGTTTAGGTTTTAAAGTTTATGGTTTATGGTTTAGCATGTAGGGTTTAGGGTTTAGGGCTATGGGTTTAGGTTTTAGGTCTCACATGGTTTAGGGTATACAATTTAGGGTTTATTTTTAAGGATTTAAGGTTTAGGGTTCAGGTGGGTTTAGGCTTTTAGATTTAGGGTTTAGTGTTTAGGGTTTATTGTTTAGGATTTAGTGTCTAGGGTCTAGGGTTTAGGGTTTAGGATTTAGGGTTTATGTTTTAGGGTCTAGGTTTTAGGGATCAGGGTTTATGATTTATGGTTTAGGGTTTAGGGTTTAGGTCTTGGAGGATTTATGTTTTAGGGTTTATGGGTCAGGATTTAAGGTTTATGATTTAAGGTTTAGGGATTTATTTTCAAGGCTAAGGGTATAGGGTTTAGGTTTTGGGGATTTGTGAGTTATGGTTTAGTGTTTAGGATTTGGTGTTTAGGGTTTAGGCTTTATGGATCAAGGTTTAAGGTATAGGGTTTATTTTTAGTGCTAAGTGCTTAAGTTTTAGGATTTAGGGTTTAGGTTTTAATACTTAGGTGTTAGCGTTTAGGGCTTAGGTATTAGGGTATAGGGTTTATGGTTTATGATTTATAGTTTAGATTTTTGGGTTTATGGATCAGGGTATAGGGTTTATTGTTTAGGATTTTTCTTAATGGTTTAGGGTTTAGGGCTCAAGGTTTATGGATAAGGGTTTTGGGTTTATAGTTTATAGGGTTACCATTTAGGGTTAATGGTTTTTAGGGTTTACGATTTAAGGTTTATTGTTTAGGTTAGGGATAAGGGTTTAGGGTTTAGTTTTAATGGGTTTACCATTTAGGTTTTAGGGTTTAGGGTTTAGAAATTAGTGTGTAGATTTGAGTTTAGGGCACGGGGTTTAGAGTTTAGGATTTAGGGTTTAGGTTTTAGGGATCATGGTTTAGGGTTTATGTCTAAGGGTTTATGGATTAGGGGATTTAAAATTTGAGGTTTAGGATTTAGTGTGGGATTAGGGCTCGGGGTTTAGGGTATAGGTTAGTGTTTTCAGGGATTAGGGTTTATGGTTTAGGGTTTAGGTTTAGGTTTTTAGTGTTTAGGGTTTTGGTTTTAAGGTTTAGGATTTAGGGTTTAGGGTTTAGGGTTTAGGATGGGGTTTATGGTTTACATGGTTTATGGTTTTAGGGTTTAGGGCTCAGGTTTAGGTTTTAGGTTTTTAGGATTTAGGTTTAGGGTTTAGGGGTTTAGGGTTTAGGGGGTTTAGGAAAGCTAGGGTTAGGGTTTACGATTTAGGGTTTATGGGTTTAGGGTTTAGGGTATGGGTTTATGGTTTAGGGTTTAGGGCTCATGGTTTTTATTTTTAGGGATTAGGGTTTAGGATTTAGTGTTTAGGGTTAAGGGATTAGAGATTAGGGTTTATGGGTTCTATGATTTAGGGTTTATTATTTAAAGCTAGGGGTATAGGGTTTACGATTTAGGGCTTGGGGTTTAGGGTTTAGGGTATATGGCTAAGGTTTTATGGTTTAGGGTTTAGGGGGTTTACAATTTAGGATTTAGAGGTTAGGATTTATATTTTGGGGTTTAGTGTTTAGATTTTAGGATTTAGGTTTTAGGGTCTAGGGCTTAGGGTTTAAGGTTTAGTATTTACAGTTTAGGATTTAGGGTTTAGGATATAGGTCTTAGGGTTTAGGGTTTGGGGTTTTAGGGCTTTATGGTTTAACATTTAGGGATCAATGTTTAGGTTTTATGGTTTAGGTTTTTGGTTTTAGGGTTTAGGGTTTAAGGCTAAAGATTTAGGGTTTAGGTTTTACATTTTATCTCCGAGTCTTTAGAGTTTAGGGTTTAGGTATTAGTGCTTTAGGGGTTTAAGGTTTGAGGGCTTAGGGTTTAGGTTTATTGTTTAGGGCTAAGGTTTTAGGGTTTAGGTTTTAATTTGTTTTACGATTGAGAATTTAGCCTTTAGGGTAAAGGATTTAAGGTTTAGGGTTTAGGGTTTAGGTTTAAGTATTTAGGGCTCGAGGTTTAGGGTTTAGGGTTTATGGTTTAGGGCTCACGGTTTACGGTTTATGTGTTATTGTTTAGGTTTTATGTTTAAGAGATTAGGGTATAGGGTATAAGGTTTAGGGTTTATTGTTTAAAGTCTAGGGCTTAAGGTTTAAGGATCAAGGTTTAGAATTTAGGGTTTAAGGTTTAGGGTTTATGGCTAAGGGTTTAGGGATTATTTTTTAGGAGGGTTTATAATTTAGATTTTATGGTTTAAGACTAAAGGTTTAGGGTTTAAGGTTTAGGGCTCATGGTTTAAGGTTTAGGGTTTAGGACTAAGGTTTTATAATTTATGGTTTAGGGCTCGGGTATTATGGTTAAGTGTGTAGGGGTTAGGGTTAAGGGTTTAGTGTTAAGTTGTTAGGGTTTATGTTGTAGGGATAAGGGTATTGGGTTTAGGGTTCAAGGTTTAGGGATAAAATTTTAGGGTTTATAGAGGTTTAGGGATTAGGGATTAGGGTTTATTTTTAAGGTTTATGACTTAGGGTTAAGGTTTTAGGTTTGAAATTTGAGGTTTTAAGGGTTTAAGGTTTAGTCATTTTAGGGTTTGGGTTTTAGGTGTTAGGATTTAAAGATAGCGTTTATAATTTAGGGTTTAGGGTTTAGGGTTTAAGGCTCATTGTTTCATGCTTAGGGTTTAGTATATAGGTGTTAGGAATAAGGGTTTATGGTTTAGGACAAATGTTTAAGGTGTAGATTTTAGGGATTAGAACTCAAGGTTTAGGTTTTAGGGTTTATGATTGAGGGTTTAGGGGTAATGATTTAGGTTTTAGTGGTTAGCATTTCGGTTTTAGGTTTTATGTTTTAGGGTTTAGGTTAAATGTT
The DNA here is from genome assembly GCA_018340775.1 of Taxus wallichiana var. yunnanensis. Classification (NCBI taxonomy): domain Eukaryota; kingdom Viridiplantae; phylum Streptophyta; class Pinopsida; order Cupressales; family Taxaceae; genus Taxus; species Taxus wallichiana. Next base: position 8,201,014 of record CM031234.1, read on the forward strand.
TATGTTTTAGGGTTTAGGGATAGGGATTGTATGGTTAGGGATTAGGGTGTAGGGTTTAGGTTTTATTGTTTAGGGTTTGGGGTTTAGGGTTTAGGGTTAGTGGTTTAGGGTTTAGAATTCTTGGTTTAGGGTTTAAGGCTTAGGGATTAGATCATAGGGTTTAGGGTTTAAGTTTTAGGGTTTAGTGATAATGGTAAAGGGTATAAGGTTTACTGATTAAGTTTTTGGGTTTAGGAATTAGGGATTAGGGATTAGGGTTTAGGGTTTAGGGTTTAGGGTTTAGGTCTAAAGATTTAGGATTAAGGGTTTAGGATTTAGGTCTCAAGGTTTAGGGTTTATTGGGTATAGTGTATAAGGTTTATGTTTAAGGTTTTAGGGATTAGGGTTAATGGTTTATAGTTTAGGTTTTATGGTTTAGGGCTAAGGATAGGGTTTAAGGTTAATTCTTTAGGGTTTATGGTTTAGGGTTTAGGTTTTAGGGATAGGGGTTTATTGTTTAGGGTTTAGGTGTCATGGTTTAGGTTTTAGGGATTATGGATCACAATATATGATTTATTGTTTAGAATTGAGGGTTTTAAGGTTTAGGTCTTAGGATTTATGGTTTATAGTTTATGGTTAAGGGTTTATGGCTAATGGTTTAGGTTGTAGGATTTTTATTGTTTATAGTTTATAGTTAAGGGTTTTGTATTTATAGTTTAGGTTTTAGTTTAGGGTTTACGATTTAGTGTTTAGGGCTTGTGGTTTTGTTTAGGGCTAAGTGTTTAGTCTTTAGGGTGTAAAGGATTTATTGTTTAGGATTTAGGGTTTAGGGTTTAAGCCTTAAGACTTAGGAGTTTAGATTTTTGGGCTTAGGGTTTAGATTTTAGAGTTTAGGGATAAGGTTTTAGGGTCGAGGGTTTAAGGCTCATGGTTTAGGATTAAGGTTTAGAGTCTAGGGTTAGGATTTAGGGTTTGGGGTTTATAATTTAGGGTTTAGATATTAGGGTTTAGGGTTTAGGGCTAAGGGTTTAGGGTTTATGGTTTAGGATTTTAGACTTAGGGTTTAGGGTTTAGGGTTTAAAACTTAGGGTTTAGGGCTCGGTGTTTAGGGTTTAGGGTTTTAGGGTTTAGGCTTTAGGTTTTAGGGTTTAACATTTAAGGTTTAGGGTTTAGGTCTTCGCATTTATGGTTTAGGTTTTAGGGTTTAGGGCTCATGATTTGGGGTTAAAGGAATAGTGTTGAGAGTTTAGTTGGTTCACATTCTACGGTTTATGGTTTAGGGATTAGGGTTTAGGATTTAGGATTTAGGGTTTAGGGTTTAGGGTTTAGGTTTAATGGTATAGGGTTTAGGGCTTAGGGATTATATTTTAGGGTTTTGGGGTTTTTTAGGAGGGATTAGGGTTTAGGGTTTAGAGTTTAGGGTTTAGAGTTTAAGAGGTTTAGGATTTAGGGCTTAACATTTAGTGTTTAGGTCCAATATTTAGTGTTTATAGTTTAGGGTTTAGGTTTTAAGGCTAAGTGTTTAATGTTTAGTGTTTAGTGTATAGGGTTTAGGGGATTTGGAATTTAGGTTGTAGGGTTTAAGGTTTAGGGTTTAGGGTTTAGGGTTTATTGTTTAGGGTTTAGTACTCATGTTTTAGGTTTTAGGTTTAGGTTTAGGATTGATGACTTAGAGTTTAGGATATAGGGGTTTATAGTTTATAATTTAGAATTTAGAATTTTAGGCTCAAGGTTTAGGGGTTAGGGATTAAGGTTTAGGGTTTAGGGTTTAGTGATTAGGGTTTAGGAGTAAGGGTTTACAGGTTTAGGGTTTAGGATATAGGGTTTAGGGTTTAGTTCTCGGTGGTCTTAGGGTTTATGGTTTAAGGCTTAGGGTTTATGGTTTAGGACTTAGGGTTTAAGTTTTAGGGTTTAGACATCATGCTAGAGGGTATAGGATTTACATTTTAGTGTTTATGGTTTAGGGTTTAGGATTTATGGTTTAGGGTTTAGTGTTTCGTTTTTAGCGTTTAGGGTTTAGGGATCATGATTTGGGTTTTTAATTTAGGACTAAGGGTTTAATGTTTAGTTATTTTAGAGTTTAGGTTTTTGGTTTTAGGGTTTAGTGTTAAGGATTTTCCATTTAGGTTTAGGGTTTTAGAGTTTAGGGATAGGGATTTGGTGTTTAGGGTTTAGGTGTTAGGCATTAGGGATTAGGGTTTAGGTTTAGGGTTTAGGGTTAACGGTTTAGGATTTATGGTTTAGTGTTTAAGGTTTTGGGTTAGGGTTTAAAGTTTAGGGCTCAAGGGTTTAGAGTTTAAGGCTTAGGGCTTAGGGCTTAGGGTTTAGGTTTTAAGTTTTCGGGTTTAGGGATAAGGTTAGGGTTTATAATGTTTACGGATTATGGTTTTGGGTATAGGGATTTGGGTTTAGGGTTTAGGGTGTATGATTTAGAGATAAGGGTTTAGGGTTTATGGGGTATATGGTTTAGGATTTAGGTTTAAGGTTTTAGGGTTTAGGGTTTAGGTCTCAAAGTTTAGGGTTTAGGGTTTAGAGATAACTTCTTAGGGTTTAGTGTTTATTATTTAGGGTTTAGGGTTTAGGGTTTTATGTTTAAGTTTTAGGGTTTAGGAATAAGGAATTAGATTTTATTGTTTAGGGTTTAGGGATTAGGGTTTAGGGCTAAGGGTTTAGGGTTTAGGTTTAAGGAGGTTTAGGTTTTAGGGTTTAGGATTTAGGGTTTAGGGATAGGGGTTTAGGGTTTAGGGTTTAGGGCTCATTATTTAGGGTTTAGGGTTTAGGTATCGTGGTATAGGGTTTATGGTTTAGAATTTAGGGTTCTATGGTTTAGGTCTTAGGTTTTATGCTTTATAGTTTAGGGTTAAAGGTTTATGGCTAATTTTTAGGGTTTAGAAGGTTTATTGTTTATGGTTTATGGTTTAGGGTTTAGGATTTAGTTTTTAGGTGTTGTGGTTTTAGGGTTTAAGGCTAAGGGTTTAGGGTTTAGGGTTTAAGGTATTTATGGTTTAGGATGTAGGGTTTAGGGCTTAGGGTTTAGCGTTTAGGATTTAGGGTTTAGGGTTGTAAGGGCTTAAGGTTTAGGGGTTAGGATTTAGTGCTTAGGGTTTAGGGATAAGGGTTTAGGTTTTAGGGTTTTGGGTTTAAGGCTCATTATTTAGTGCTTAGGGTTTAATATATAGGTTTTAGGACTAAGTGTTTAGGTTTATGGTTTAGGGGTTACGGTTAAGGTTTTAGTGTTTAGGACAAAGGTTTAATGTTGTAGTGTTTATGGATCAGGGTATTTGATTTAGGATTTAATTTTTAGGGTTTAGTGTTTAGAGTTTATGATTTAGAGATAAGCTGCTTAGGGTTTAGTGTTTATTATTTAGGGTTTATGGTTTAGGGTTTTGTGTTTAGGTTTTAGGGTTTAGGAATAAGGAATTAGATTTTATTGTTTAGGGTTTAGGGATTAGGGTTTAGGGCTAAGGGTTTAGGGTTTAGGGTTAAGGAGGTTTAGGTTTTGGTGTTTAGGGTTTAGGGTTTGGGGATAGGGATTTAGGTTTTAGGGTTTAGTTATTGTGGTATAGGGTTTATGGTTTATAATTTAGGGTTTTATGGTTTAGGTCTTACGTTTTATGCTTTATAGTTTATGGTTAAGAGTTTATGGCTAATTTTCTAGGGTTTAGAAGGTTTATTGTTTATGGTTTATGGTTTAGGGTTTAGGATTTAGTTTTTAGGTGTTGTGGTTTTACGGTTTAAGGCTAAGGGTTTAAGGTTTAGGGTTTAAGGGATTTATGGTTTAGGATGTATGGTTTAGGGCTTAGGGTTTAGTGTTTAGGATTTAGGGTTTAGGGTTGTAAGGCTTAAGGTTTAGGGGTTAGGATTTAGGGATTAGGGTTTAGGGATAAGAGTTTAGGTTTTAGGGTTTTGGGTTTAAGGCTCATTATTTAGTGTTTAGGGTTTAATATATAGGTTTTAGGACTAAGTGTTTAGGTTTAGGGTTTCAGGGGTTAGGGTTAAGGGTTTAGGGTTTAGGACAAAGGTTTAATGTTTTAGTGTTTAGGGATCAGGGTATATGATTTAGGATTTAATTTTTTGGGTTTAGTGTTTAGAGTTTAGGATTTAGGGTTTAGGTTTTATGGTTTAGGGATCAAGGTTTAGGGTTTAGGGCTCAGGGTTTAGGGTTTACGGTTTAGGTTTTAGGGATAAGGGTTTAGGGATTATGATTTGGGTTGTTTAGGGTTTAGGGTTTAGGGTTTAGGGCTTAGAGTTTAGTGTTTACAGGTTTAGGGCTAGGGGTTTAGAGTTGAGGGTTTATGGCTCAGTGTTTATAATTTAGGGTTTAGGTTTTAGGGCTAAGAGATCAGGCTATAGGGTTTAGGGTTTAAGGTTTAAATTTTAGGTTTTAGAGTTTTAGGCCTAGGATTTATGGTTTATGGTTTAGGGTTTAGGTTTAACATTTTAGGGTTTAGGGCTCAAGATTTAGGATTTAAGGATAATGGTTTAGGGTTTAGGGTTTAACACTTAGGGCTTATTGCTAAGGGTTTATGGTTTAGAGTGAAGGGTTTAGGGTTTAGAGGGTTTATGGTTTAGGGTTTAGGGCTAAGTGTTTAGGGTTTAGGGTTTACGTTTTAGGGCTCAAGGTTTAGGGTTTAGAGTTTATGGTTTAGGGATAAGGGTTTAGGGTTTACAGTTTATGGTTTAAGGCTATGGGTGTTGGATATAGGGTTTATAGATCAATATTTAGGGTTTAGGTTTTAGGGTTTAGGGTTTAGGGATTAGGGTTAAGGGTTTAGGGCTTAGGGATAAGGTTTAGGATTTAGGGTTTAGGATTTAGGGCAAGGGTTTATTCTCTAAGGTTTAGGGTTTAGAATTTAGGGCTCATGATTTTGGTTTAGGGTTTAGAACTTAGGGTTTACGGTTTAGTGTTTAGGGTTTAGAACTTAGGGTTTAGGTATTAGGGTTTAGGGTTAAGGGTTTAGTGGTTAGTTGTTTTATCATTTAAGTTTTATGTTTTAGGGTTTAGGGTTTAGGGTTAAGGATTTAGGTTTTAGGGTTTAGGGCTAGGGATTATGTGTTTAGGGATTAGGGTGCTAAAGTTTTAGGTTTTAGGGTTTAGGGTTTATGATTTAGGGTTTAGGTTTTAGGTTTTCGGGTTTAGGGTTTAGTGTTAGAGGTTTATGGTTTAGGATTCCTTGTTTAGGGTTTAAGGCTTAGGGATTAGGGTTTATGGTTTAGGTTTTAGTGATAACGGTAGAGGGTATAAGGTTTATAGATTAAGGTTTTGGGTTTAGGAATTAGGGATTAAGGATTAGGGATTTGGGATTAGGTCTTAAGATTTAGGATTTAGGGCTAAAGGTTTAGAGTTCATTGGGTATAGGGTATAGGTTTTATGTTTAAGGTTTTAGGGTTTATGGCTTAGGGTTTATGGCTTATAGGTTAGTGTTTATTGTTTAGGGCTAATGGCTAAGGGTTTATGGTTTAGGGTTTAGGGTTTAGGGATAGGGGTTTAGGTTTTATGGTTTAGGGTTTAGATTTTAGGGCTAAGGGTTTAGGGTTAACGAGGTTTAGGGATTAGGGTTTATTGTTTAGTGTTTATGGTTTAGGTTTTAGGAATAGGAGTTTAGGGTTTAGGGTTTATGGGTCACGGTTTATGGTTTAGGGTATAGGGATCACGGTTTATGGTTTATGGTATAGGGATCACGGTATAGGGGATTGTTTAGAATTTAGGGTTTTAAGCTTTAGGTATTTTGATTTATGGTTTAAATTTTATGGTTAAGGGTTTATGGCTAATGGTTTAGGGTTTAGGAGGTTTATTTTTATAGTTTATGGTTTAGGGTTTAACATTTACGGTTTAGTGTTTAGGGTTTAGGATTTAGTGTTTAGGGCTTTTGGTTTAGGTTTAAGGGCTAAGTGTTTAGTGTTTAGGTTTTAAAGGGATTTATGGTTTAGGATTTAGGGTTTAGGGTTTGGTTTTAGGATTTAGGGCTTAAGGTTTTGGTTTTAGGGTTTAGGGATTAGGGTTTAGATTTTAGTGTGTAGGGATAAGAGTTTATGGTTAAGGGTTTAATGCTTATGATTTCGGGTTAAGGTTTAGGGTCTAGGGTTTAGAATTTAGGGTTGGGGGTTTTCGGTTTAGGGTTTAGATTTTAGGTTTTAGTGCTTGGTTTAGTGTTTATAGTTTAGGGTTTATGGTTTAGGATTTAAGGTTTTAGGTTTAGGGTTTAGGGTTTACATATTAGGGTTTAGGGCTCAATGATTAGGGTTTACTATTTAGGATTTAGGGCTCAAAGTTTAGGGTTTAGGAATTATTGTTTAAGGTTTAGGGTTTAGGTATTTGTGTTTATGGTTTAGGTTTTAGGGTTTATGGCTTTCAGGGTTTAAGTTTAGGTTTAGGGTGTTTACATTCTATGGGGGTTTATGGCTCGTGATTTTAGGAATAGGGATTTAGGGGATTTTGGTTTAGGGTTAAGGGTTTTAGGGTGTTTACATTTATGGTTTAGGGTTTATTTAGACTAGGTTTAGTTTAGGGTATAGGGTTTAGGAATTACATTTTAGGGATTTTAGGGTTTAGATTTTAGGGTTTTGGGGGTTTTTTTAGGTTTTGGGGTTTAGGTTTATGGTTTAGGGTTTAGGATTTAGGGCTTTAAGGTTTAGGGTTTTCAATTTAGGGATTAGGGTTTAGGGCTATGAATTTATGGTTTTTTAGGGTTTAGGGTTTACTCTTTATGGTTTAGGGAGTAGGGTTTAGGATTTAGGTTATATGGGGTTTAAAGTTTAGGGTTTATGGTTCGGGGTTTACGGTTTATGGTTTAGGGATTTATGTTTATTGTTTAGGGTTTAATATTTAGGGTTTTTACTTTTATGGTTTAGTTTAGGGTTTAGGGTTTAGGGTTTAGGGTTTATGGTTCGGTGTTTTTAGTATTTAGTGTTTAGGGTTTGGGGTTTAGGATTTAGGATTTAGGGTTTAAGGGCTTTATAATTAGGGTTTAATGTTTAGGGTTTATGGGTTTATATTTAAGGTTTAGGGTTTAACGTTTAGGGTTTAGTACTCAATTTTTAGGTTTTAGGGTTTAGGATTTACGGATAAGAGTTTAAGCTATAGGGATTTATAGTTTACAATTTAGAATTTATAATTTAGACTCGGGGTTTAGGGGTTAGGGCTTAAGGCTTAGGGTTTATATGGTTTAGTGCTTAGGGTTTAGGAGTAAGGGTTTAGGGTTTAGGAATTAGTGTTTAGGATATACGGTTTAGGGCTCAAGATCTAGGGTTTAGTGTTAAGGCTTAGGGTTTAGGGTTTAGGACCGAGGTTTAAGTTTTAGGGTTTAAACATCGGGATAGAGGGTTTATGATTTATGGTTTAGGGTTTAGGATTTATGGTTTAGGGTTTAGTGATTACATTTTAGTGTTTAGGGTTTAGGTCTCATGATTTGGGTTTAGGGGATTTACGGTTTAGGGGTTTAATGTTTAGTGGTTTTAGGGTTTAGGTATTGGGTTTTAGGGTTAATGGTTTTCCATTTATGGTTTAGGTTTAGGTTTTAGGGTTTAGGGATTTGGTGTTTAGGGTTTAGGGTTTAGGTATTAGCGATTAGGGTTTAGGGTTAGGGTTTTAGGTTAGGGGTTTAAAGTTTAGGGCTTAGGGTTTAGGGTTTAAGGCTTAGAGATTAGGGTTTAGGTTTTAGGGTTTATGTTTTGGGCTTTCGGGGATAAGGTTAGAGTTTATAAGGTTTATGGATTATGGTTTTGGGTATAGGGATTTGGGTTTAGGGTTTAGGGTTTAGGTCTTAGGATTTAGGGTTTAACATGTAGAATTTATTAATAAGGGTTTAGGGTTTATCGAGTATATGGTTTAGGGTTTGGGTTTAAGGTTTTAGGGTTTAGGGTTTAGAGTTTAGGGCTCATAATTTAGGGTTCAGGGTTTAGGTTTTAGAGATAATGGCTAAGGGTTTAGGGGTTATTAATTTAGGGGTTAGGGTTTAGGTTTTAGGGTTAAGGAATAGGGGTTTAGGTTTTATTTTTAGGGTTTAGGGTTTAGGGATAAGGGTTTAGGGTTTAGGGTTAAAGAGATTTATGGTTTAGGGTTTAGGGTTTAGGGCTAAGGGTTTAGGGTTCAAGTTTTAGGGATCATAGATTAGGGTTTAGATTTTAGGGTTTATGGATCACAATATAGGGTTTTTGGTTTAAAATTTAGGGTTTTAGGGTTTAGGTATTAAGTTTTATGGTTTATAGTTTAGGGTTAAGGGCTTATGGCTAATGGTTCATGGTTTATGAGGTTTAGGGGCCTAGGCCTAAGGGTTTAGGTTTTAGGGTTTAAGGTATGTATGGTTTAGGATTTATGGTTTATAGTTTAGGGTTTAGGATAGTGGTTCATGGTTTAGGGTATAAGTTTTAGGACTAAGGGTTTACTGGTTTAAGGTTTAAGGGGTTTATGTTTTAGGGTTAAGGGTTTAGGGTTTAGGGCTAAGGTTTGAGGGTTTAGTGTTTATGGATTTGGATATATGATTTAGGGTTTAGTTTTTATTATTTAGTGTTTAAATTTTATGATTTAGGGTTTAGGGCTTAGGGCTTATGGCTTAGGGTTTAGGGCTCACGGTTTAGGGTTTACTGGTTTAGGTTTTAGGGCTAAGGGTTTAGGTTTTATGATTTGGGTTATTTATGGTTTAGTGATTAGGGTTTAGGGTTTAGGGTTTAGGGATCGTGTTTTTGGTTTAAGACTAAAGGTATAGTTTTAATGTTTTAGGGATAGGGGTTTAGTGTTTAGGGTTTATGGCTTAGTGTTTATAGTTTAGGGTTTAGGTTTTAGGGCTAAGAGACCGGACTATAGGGTTTAGGGTTTAAGGTTTGGGGTTTACGTTTTATGATTTTAGGCCCGGGTTTAGGGTTTAGGTTTATGGTTTAGTGTTTAGGTTTAAGAGTTTAGGCTTTAGGGATAAGGTTTTAGGGTTAAGGGTTAAGGGTTTGGGGTTTAGTGTTCATGGTTTAGCATTTAGGGCTTATTGCTAAGATTTTATGGTTTAGGGTGAAGGGTTTAATGTTTAGGTTTTAGGAGATTTATGATTTAGGGTTTAGTGTTAAAGTTCTAGGGTTTATAAGGTTTAGGTTTTATGTTTTATGGCTCAGTGTTTAGGGTTTAGGATTTAGGATTTAGGGTTTAGGGGCTCGGGGTTTAGAGTTTATGGTTTAAAGATAAGGGTTTGGTTTACAATTTAAATCTATGAGTTTTAGATTTAGGGTTTACGGCTTAGTGTTTAGGTATTATCATTTAGGGTTTAGGGTTTAAGGATCGAAGGTTTAGGGTTTAGGGCTTTAGTTTTATGGTTTACGTTTAGGGTTTTGGATTTGGGGTTTATGGCTAAGGGTTAAGGTTTAAGGTTTAGGATTTGGTGTTAGGTGTTTATTGTTTAAGTTTTTGATTTTAGGATTTATGGCTTAGGATTTAGGATTTATGGTTTATGGGTTAGGGCTATGAGTTTAGGTTTTGGAGTTTAGTGTTTAGGGTTTAGGTTTTAGGTTTTAAACTCAAGGTTTAGGATTTAGGGTTTTAGGGTTTATTCGTAAGGGTTTAGGGTTTAGTTCTTTTTATGGTTTAGCTTTTAGGGCTTAGGGTTTAGGTTTTATGGTCTAGAACTCATGATTTAGGTTTTAAAGTTTAGGGTTTACGGTTTAGCTTTTAGTGGTTTTAGGGTTTAGGTTTAGGGTTAGATTTTAGGGTTTAGCATTAAGGGTTCACTGTTTTATGATTTATGGTTTAGATTTTAGTTTTTAGGGTTAGGGATTTGGTATTTAGGGATTAGGGATTAGGGCTCAGGTTTTAGGATTTAGGATTTAGGGTTTAGTATTTATGGTTTACGGTCTAGGGTTTAGAGTTTAGGGTTATGGGTTTAGGGTTCGGGTTTTAGGTGTTTAGGGTTTACACCATAAGGCTTAGGGTATAGGGTTTAGGTTTTAAGTTTTATGGTTTAGGGATAAGGATGGAGGGTATAAGGTTTATGGATTATGGTTTTGGGTTTAGGGATTAGGGATTAAGGTTTAGGGTTTAGGGTTTAGGTCTCGGGATTTAGGGTTTAGTGTTTAGGATTTAGAGCTAAGGGTTTAGGGTTTATGGGGTATAGGGTATAGGGTTTAGGTTTTATAAGGTTTTAGGTTTTGGGGTTTAGGTTTTAGGGTTATGGTTTTGGGTTCAAGGTTTAAGGTTAATTATTTAGGGTTTATGATTTAGGTTTTAGGGTTTAGGGTTTATGCCTAGGGGTTTAGGGTTTAGGGTTTATGGTTTACGGTCTATGGTTTAGGGTTTAAGGTTTAAGGTTTAGGGTTTAGGGTTTAGGTTTTAGCGCTAAAGGTTTATGGTTAAGGGTTAAAAAATTTTAGGGTTTAGGGTTTAGGGTTTAGTTTTTAGCGTTTAAGGCTCATGGTTTAGGGTTTAAGGTTTAGGGTTTCGGGTTTAGGGTTTAGAAATTAGCGTATAAGGTTTATGGTTTAGAATTTAGGGTTTTAGGTTTTAGTTCTTAGGGTTTATTGTTTATAGTTTAGGCTTAAGGGTTTATGGTAATTTATTGTTTATAGTTTATAGTTTAGAGTTTAGCATTTATAGTTTAGTGTTTTGGGATTAGGATTTACTAGTTTACGGCTTGTGGTTTAGGGTTTAGGGATAAGTATTTAGTTTTTAGTGTTTAAAGGGATTTATGGTTTAGGATTTAGGGTTTAGGGTAAGGTTTAGGATTTAGGGTTTAGGGTTTAGGGTTTAGGATTCGGGTTTAGGATTTATGTTTTAGGGCTTAAGGTTTGGGGTTTAGGGTTTAGGGCTTAGGGTTTAGATTTTAGGGTTTAGGGTCTAGGTCCAGGGTTTAGGATTTAGAGATTGGGGATAGTGGTTTAGGGTTTATGGTTTAGGATTTAGGGTTTAGGGTTTAGTGTTTACAGTGTTTAGGTTTAAGAGTTTTATGTTTAGGCCTTAGGGTTTAGGATATTAGGTTTTGGGCTTAGGGTATAGGGTTGAGGGTTAAGGATTTAGGGTTCAGGTCTCACGATTTAGAGTTAGGTCTCAGGGCTAAGGGTTTAGGGTTTAGATTTCAGGGTTTATGGATAAGGTTTTAGTGATAGGGGTTTAGGGTTTAACATTTATGGCTCGTGGTGTAGTGTTTAGGGCTTATGGATTAGGGTTTAGGTTTTCGGTTTTAGGGTTTAGGTTTTATGTTTTAGGGTTAGGGATCAAGGTATAGCATTTAGGATTTAGGGCTCTAGGTTTAGATTTTATGGTTTAAGGTTTACGGTTATGGGTTTAGAGTTTAGGGTTTAGGGTTTAGGATTTATTTTTAGTATTTAGGATTTAGGGTTTAGGGCTAAATGTTTAGGGCTAAGGTTTAGGGTTTATGGTTTAGAGTGTTTACTGGTTTACAATTTAGCATTTATGGATTAGGGTATAGGTTACGGGTATAAGGTTTAAGATTTAGGTTTTAGGGCTCGGGTTTTATGCTTTATGGTTTAAGGTTTAGGGTATACACTAAGGGTTTAGGTTGTAGGGTTTAGGTTTGAGGGTTTAAAATTTAGGGTTGAGGGTTTAAGGTTTATTGTTTAGGGTATAGGTTTTAGAGCTAAGGGTTTAAGGTTTAGGGTTTAGGGATTAGGGCTCATGGTTAAGGGTTTAGGTTTTAGGATTTAGGGTTTAGATTTTATGTATTAGGGTTTAGTGGGTTTATAAATTATTGTTTAGGGCTTTTAGGGTTTAGGGTTTAGGGTTTATAGTTTAAAGTTTAGTGTTTAACATTTGATGCTCATGGTTTAGGGATTGAGTTTTAGGATTCATAGTTAACATTTTAGGGGTTTGGGGTTAGGGATAAGGGTTTAGGGTTTACGATTTAGGGTATTTTAAGCTTATGTTCGGGGTTTAATGTTTTGTGTATAGGGTTTATTGTTTAGAATTTAGGTTTTTAAGGTTTAGGTCTTAGGATTTATGGTTCATATTTTATGGTTAAGGGTTTATGGCTAATGGTTTAGGGTTTAGGAGGTTTATTCTTTATAGTTTATTGTTTAGGGTTTAGTATTTATAGTTTAGTGTTTATGGTTTTGGATTTAGTGTTTTACGGCTTGTGATTTATTTTTAGGGCTAAGTATTTAGTGTTTAGGGTTTAAAGGATTTATGGTTTAGGATATAGGGTATAGGGTATAGGGTTTAGGATTTAGGGTTTAGGGTTTAGGGCTTATGGCTTAGATTTTAGAGTTTACGGATAAGGGTTTAGCGTTAAGAGTGTAAGGATCATGGTTTAGCGTTAAGGTTTAGGGTCTAGGGTTTAGGCTTTAGGGTTGGGTGTTTATTGTTTAGGGTTTAGATTTTAGGGTTTAGGGCTAAGGATTAAGGGTTTATAGTTTAGGGATTAGGTTTCTGATTAGGGTTTAGGGTTCGGGTTTAAGGTTTATTTTTTAGAGTTTAGGGCTCAAGGTTTAGGGTTTAGGGTTTAGTTTTTAAGGTTTAGTGTTTAGGTCTTTATCTTTATGGTTTAGGTTTTAGGGTTTTGGGCTCTTGATTTAGGTTTGAAAAAATAGGGTTTAGGGTTTAGGGGTTCACATTCTATGGTTTAGGGTTTAGGATATAGGTTTTAGGGTTTAGGATTTAAGGTTTTGGACTTAGGGTTTAGGGTATAGGGTTTACTGATTACCATTTAGGGCTTAGGGTTTAGATTTTAGGGTTTTGGGTTTTGGGGTTTAGGATTTAGGGTTTAGGGCTCAAGGTTTAGGGTTTAGGATTTAAGAGGTTTATGGTTTAGAGTTTAGTCTTTATAGTTCAAGACTAAGGGTGTAGGATTTAGGTTATATGGGGTTTATAGTTTAGGCTTTAGGGTTAAGGGTTTAGGGCTCAATGTTTAGCATTTAGGGTTTAATATCTAGTTTTTAGAGTTTTGGGTTTATGGTTTAGGGCTCATTATTAAGTGTTTATTTTTAGTGTTTAGAGTTTAGGATTTAGGGTTTAGGGGCTTTAGAATTTAGGGTTTAGGGTTTAAGGTTTAGGGTTTAGGGTTTTAGATTTAAGGTTTATGGTTTAGTACTCAAGTTTTAGGTTTTAGGGTTTAGGATTTACGACTAAGAGTTTAGGCTATAGGGGGTTTATAGTTTACAGTTTAGAATTTAGAATTTTAGGCTTAGGGTTTAGCATTTATGACTTAAGGCTTAGGGTTTAGGGTTTAGTGTTTAGGGTTTAGGAGTAAGGGTTTAGGATATAAGGTTTAGGGTTTAGGGCTCAAGGTCTAGGGTTTAGGGTTTAAGGCTTAGGGTTTAGGGTTTAGCACTTAGGTTTTTAGTTTTAGGCTTTAGACATCGGGATAGACGGTATAGGATTTATGGTTTAGGGTTTATGGTTTAGGATTTAGGATTTATGGTTTAGGGTTTAGTGTTTAATTTTTAGTGTTTAGGGTTTAGGGCTCATGATTTTGGTTTTAGGATTTAGGTCTAAAGGTTTAATGTTTAGTGGTTTTAGGGTTTAGGTTTTAAGTTTTAGGGTTTAGGGTTAAGGGTTTCCCTTTTATGGTTTAGGATTTAAGTTTTATGGTTTAAGGATAGGGATTTGGTGTTTAGGGTTTAGGGATTATGTCTCGGGGTTTAGGGTTTAGGATTTAGGGTTTAGGTTTAGGGTATAGGGTATAGGGTTTAGGGTTTAGGGTTTAGGGGTTTAATATTTAGGGCTCATGGTTTAGGGTTTAAGGCTTATGGCTTAGGGTTTATGGTTTAGAGTTTAAGTTTTAGGGTTTAGGGATAAGGTTAGAGTTTATAAGGTTTACAAATTATTGTTTTATAGTATAGGGATTTGGGTTTAGGGTTTAGGGTTTAGGTCTCAAGATTTAGGGTTTAGGGTGTAGTATTTAGGGATAAGGGTTTATTATTTATGAGCTATATGGTTTAGGGTTTAGGTTTAGGTTTTATGGTTGAGGGTTTAGGATTTAGGGCTTATAGTTTATCTTTTAGTGTTTAGGGTTTAGAGATAATAGATAGGGATTTAGGGTTTGTGTTTAGGTTTTCAATTTATATTTTAGGTTATATAGGTTTTAAGGTTTAGGGATAAGGGTTTATGGTTTATGGTTTAGGGTTTAGTGTTTAGTGGTTAGGGTTTAGCGTTTAGGGATAGTGGTTTAGGGTTTAGGGTTTAGGGCTTAGAGTTACGGTTTAGGGTTCGGGGTTTAGGGATAATGGTTTAGGGATCATGGTATATGGTTTATGGTTTAGAATTTAGGGTTTTAGGTTTTAGGTCTTAGGTTTTATTGTTTATAGTTTAGGGTTAATTGTTTATGGGTAATGGATTAGGGTTTAGGAGGTTTAGGGTTTAGGGTTTAATATTTACAATTTAGTATTTAGGGCTTGTGGTTTAGGTTTTAGGGATAAGGGTTTAGGTTTTAGGGGTTAAAGGATTTATGGTTTAGGATTTATGGTTTAGGGTTTAAGGTTTAGGTTTTAAGGTTTAGTGTTTATGGATTGTGGTTTAGGGTTTAGCGTATAGGTTTAGGGACTAAGGGTTTATGGTTTAAGGTTTCTGGGAGTTTATGGTTTAGGCTTAAGGGTTTATGGTTGAGGGCTAAGGGTTAAGGGTTTAGTGTTTAGGGCTTAGGGTATATGATTTAGGATTTAATTTTTAGGGTTTATTTTGTATAGTTTAGGGATTAGGGTTTAGGGCTTAGGGTTTAGGGTTTAGGGCACATAGTTTAGGGTTTACAGTTTAGGTTTTAGGACTAAGGGTTCAGTGATTAGGGTTTAAGGTTAGGTTTAAGGGTTTAGGGCTTTCATTTTCATGTTTTTCTAGACTTCTTCACATGATATTGACTACATTTATCATCTTAAAATTCAAATCCCAAAAAAGAAAGAGAGCTTAGGGTTTAGGGTTTAGGATTTAGGGCTTAGGGTTTAGGGTTTAGAGTTTATGGTTTAAAGCTATGAGTTGTGGATTTAGGTTTTATGGCTCGGTGTTTAGGTATTAGCATTTAGGGTTTAAGGTTTAGGGATAATGGTTTAGGGTTTAGGGCTTCGGTTTTATGGTTTATGTTTCTGAGTTTAGGATGTGGGGTTTATGGCTAAGGTTTAGGGCTAAGGTTTATGTTTTAGGATTTAGGGCTAGGGGTTTATTATTTAAGGTTTACGTTTAGGATTTCTTTTTAAATATTTAGGGTTTAGGGATTAGGGGTTAGGGATATGGGTTTAGGGTTTAGGTTTTAGGGTTTAGAACTCAAGGTTTAGGTTTTAGGGTTTAGGGTTTATTGATAAGGGTTTAGGGTAGTGGTTTTATGGTTTAGGTTTTAGGGTTCAGGGTTATGGTTTAGGGTTTAGGGTTTAGAACCTAGGATTTAGGTTATAAATTTTATGGTTTACAGTTTAGGGTTTAGTGGTTTTAGGGTTTATTTTTAGGTTTTAGGGTTTAGTGTTAAGGGTTTACGATTTACGGGTTTAGGGTTTAGGTTTTAGTTTTTAGGGTTAGGGATTTGGTGTTTAGGTTCCAGGGATTAGGGCTCGGGTTTTAGGTTTTAGGGTTTAGTGTTTAACTCTTAAGGTTTAGGGCATTGGGTTTAGGGTTTAAGTTTTAGGGTTTAGGGATAAGGGTATAGGGAATAATGTTTACGAATTATTTTTTGGGTTTAGGGACTAGGGATTAATGTTTAGGGTTTAGGGTTTAGGTATCGGGAATTAGGGTTTAGTGTTTAGGATTTATAGCTTTGGGTTTAGGGTTTATGGGGTATAGGGTTTAGGGTTTAGGTTTAAGGTTTTATGTTTTAGAGTTTAGGTTTTAGGGCTTATGGTTTTGGGTTTAGGTTTTAGGGCTAAGGGATTAGGGTTTATGATTTAAGGTTTAGGGTTTACCGGGTTTACGTAAAGGGTTTAGGGTTTAGGGTCTAGGGTTTAATGTTTAAGGTTTAGGGTTTAGGTTTTATGGTTTAGGGCTAAAGGTTTATGGTTTAGGATTTAAGGTTTAGGGTTTAGGGTTTAGGGATTAGGGTATAGGGTTTATGGTTTAGAATTTAGGGTTTTCAGTTTTAGGTCTTAGGATTTATTATTTATAGTTTAGGCTTAAGGTTTTATGGATGATGGTTCAATGTTTAGGAAGTTTTATTGTTTATATTTTATGGTTTAGGGTTTAGCATTTATAGTTTAGTGTTTTGGGATTAGGATTTAGTGTTTACGTTTTGTGGTTTATGGTTTAGGGATAAGTGTTTAGTTTTGAGGGTTTAAAGGATTTTATGGTTTAGGATTTAGGGTATAGGGTTTATAGAATAGGGTTTAGGATTTAGGGTTTATGGTTTAGGTTTCTGACTTAAGGTTTAGGGTTTAGGCTTAGGGTTTATATTTTAGGGTTTAGGGTTTAGGGTTTAGGGTTTAGGAATTAGGTTTTAGGGATAGTGGTTTAGGGTTTAGGATTTAGGGATTAGGGTTTAGGGTTTAGGGTTTATGGTTTAGCATTTACATTGTTTAGGTTTAAGAGTTTTATGTTTAGGCATTAGGGTTTAGGATTTTAGGTTTTTGGCTTACGGTATATGGTTGAGGTTAAGGATTTATGGTTCGGGTCTCACAATTTAGAGTTAGGTATCAGGCTAAGGGTTTAGGATTTGAATTTTAGGGTTTAGGGTTAAGGGTTTAGTACCGGGGTTTAGGGTTTATGGTTATGGCTCATGGTTTAGGGTTTATGGCTCGGGGTTTAGGTTTTAGGTTTCGGGGTTTAGGGTTTAGGTTTTAGGTTTTAGGGTTTAGAGTCAAGGTATATCATTTATGATTTAGGGCTATAGGTTTATAGTTCAATGTTTTAGGTTTAGGGTTATGGGATTTGGGTTTAGTGTTTAGGATTTATTGTTTAGTGTTTAAGATTTAGGGTTTAGGGTTAAGGGTTTAGGGTTTATGGTTAAGAGTGTTTACGGTTTATAGTTTATGATTTAGGGTTTATGGATTAGGGTATAGGTATTAGGGTATAGGGTTTAATATTTAGGTTTTAGGGCTCGGGGTTTATTGTTTATGGTTTAAGGTTTAGGTTATAACACTAAGGGTTTACGTTGTATGGTTTAATGTTTAGGGTTTAAGCAATTTTCTTTATAGGGTTTAGGGTTAAGGGTTTAAGATTTAGCGTCTAAGGTTCAAGGTTTATTGTTTAGGGTTTAGGGTTTAGAGATAAGGGTTTAAGGTTTAGGGTTTAGGGGTTAGGGTTCATGGTTTAGGGTTTAGGTTTTAGGATTTAGGGTATAGATTTTAGGGATAAGGGTTTAGGGGTTTATAACTTATTGTTTAGGGTTTATGGTTTACGCTTTAAAGTTTAGGGTTTATCATTTGACACTCGGGGTTTAGGGATCAAGGTTTAGGATTTAGAGATAACATTATAGGGATTAGGAGTTGGGGATAAGGGTTTAGGGTTTTTAGTTTAGGGAATTGTAATTTATTGTTTAAGGTTTAATGTTTTGTGTTTAGTGTTTATGGTTTAATGTTTAGGGCTCATGGTTTAGGGTTTTAGGTTTTGGGTTTAAGGTTTAGGGTTTAGGGTTTAAAGTATAGGGTATAGGGGTAGGGTTTTAGGGTTTAGGGTTTAAGGATCACGGTTTATATTTTAGGGTTTAGCGTTTATGGTTTATGGTTTAGGGTGTAGGGTTTAGGGCTATGGGTTTAGATTTTAGGTCTCACATGGTTTAGGGTATATAATTCAGGGTTTATTTTTAAGGATTTAAGGTTTAGGGTTTAGGTTGGTTTAGGTTTTTAGATTTAGGGTTTAGTGTTTCGGGGTTATTGTGTAGGGTTTATTGTCTAGGGTTAGGGTTTAGTTTTTAGGGATCAAGGTTTATGGTTTATGGTTTAGGTTTTAGGTCTTGAAGGATTTATGTTTTAGGGTTTATGGGTTAGGATTTAAGGTTTATGATTTAGGGTTTGGGGAATTATTTTTAGGGCTAAGCATTTAGGGTTTAGGTTTTGGGGGAGGGATTTTGGGTTATGGTTTAGTTTAGGATTTATTTTTTTAGGGTTTAGACTTTAGGGATTAAGGTTTAAGGTTTAGGGTTTAGTTTTTAGTGCTAAGTGCTTAAGTTTTAGAATTTAAGGTTTAGGTTTTAAGACTTAGGTGTTAGGGTTTAGGGCTTAGGTATTAGGGTATAGGGTTTATGGTTTATGATTTATAGTTTAGATTTTGGGTTAATGGATCAAGGTATAGGGTTTATGGTATAGGATTTTGCTTAATGGTTTAGGGTTTAAGGTTTAGGGTTTAGGGCTCAAGGTTTATGGATAAGGGTTTTGGGTTTATAGTTTATAGGGTTACCGTTTAGGGTTTAGGGTTTAGGGTTTACAATTTAGGGTTTAGGGTTTACAATTTTTAGGATAAGGGTTTAGGGTTTATTTTTAACGGGGTTTACGATTTAGGTTTAGGGTTTAAGATTTAGAGATTAGGGTTGAGATTTTAATGTTTAGGGCATAGGGTTTAGGGTTTAGGATTTAGGGTTTAGGTTTTAGCGCTTAGGGTTTAGGGTTTATGTCTAAGGGTTTAGGGATTAGGGGATTTAAAATTTGATCGTATGGTTTAGGATTTAGTGTTTAGGGATTAAGGCTCAAGGTTTATGGTATAGGTTAGTGTTAAGGGTTTATGGCTCAGGGTGCAGGGTTTGTTGTTTAAGGCTGAGGGTTTATGGTTTATTGTTTAGGTTTTTGGTTTTAGGGTTTAGGGTTTAGGGTTTAGAAATTAGGGTTTAGGGTTTATGAATAAGGGTCTATGGTTATGGTTTAGGGTTTAGGGATAAGGGTTTTTTAGGGATTAGGGTTTAGGATTTAATGTTTAGGGTTAAGGGATTAGAGCTTAGGGTTTATGGGTTTATTATTTAGGTTTTAGTATTTAAAGCTACGGATATAGGGTGTAGGATGTAGGGCTTTAGGGTTTATGGTTTAGGGTATATGGCGAGGTTTTATGGTTTATGGTTTAGGGGTTTACATGGTTTAGGATTTATAGGTTAGGATTTATATTTTTGGTTTAGTTTTTAGATTTTAGGATTTAGGTTTTAGGTCTAGGGCTCGGGGTTTAAGATTTAGGATTTATGGTTGAGGATTTAGGGTTTGGGATATAGGGTTTAGGGTTTTGTTTTATGGTTTAGGGTTTAGGGTTTAGAGGTTGGGGATAAAAGATAAGGGTGTAGGGTTTAGTGTTTAAGGTTTAGGGTTTAGGGCTCAATGTTTAGATTTTATAGTTTTAGGTTTAGGGATAAGGCTTTAGGGTTAAAGAGGTTTAGGGTTTAGGGTTTAGAGATTAGGGATTAAGGTTTAGTGATTAATGTCTACGGTTTAGGGTTTAGAGTTGGAATTTTAGAAGTAAGGGTTTAACATTTTTATTGTTTAGGTTTTAGGGTTAAGGATTTAAGGCTCTGATTTTAGGTTTTAGTATTTAGGTTTTAGGGTTAACTATTTAGGGTTTATGGTTTAGGGCTCAATTTATAGGGTTTAGGGTTTATGGATTAGGGTTTTAGGTTTATGATTTAGAGTTTAGGATTTATTGGGTTTTGGGTTTAGGATTTAGGTTTTAGGGTTTAGGGTTTAAGGTTTAGGAATTAAGGTTTAAGGCTAAGGGTTTATGGTTTATGGTTTGGGTTTTAGGGTTTAAGGCTAGTGGTTTAGAGTTTAGGGTTTAGGTATTAGGTCTTAGGGTTCAGGGTATAGGGTTTAGGGTTTTGTGTTTAGGTTTTAGGGTTTTGGGTTAAGGATTTAGGATTTAAGGTATAGGGTTTAGGGATAGGGGTTTAGGGTTCAGGTTCAAGGGTTTAGGGTTTAGGGCTTATGGCTCATGGCTTAAGGTGTAGGGTTTATGGTTTATGTTTTATGGTTTAGTGTTTAGGGTTTAGGATTTAGGGTTTAGGGTTTAGTGTTTAGTTTTTAGGGTTTAGGGCTCAAGATTTAGGGTGTAGGGTTTAGTGCATTTATGATTTAGGGTTTAGGGTTTAAGAGTCAAAGTTTAGGTTTTATGGTTGAGGGTTTAGGGTTTATGACTAGGGGTTTAGTGTTTATTCTTAAGGGTTTTGAGTTTAGGGCTAGGGGTTTATCATTTATTGTTTATAGTTTAGGGTTTAGGGTTTAGTGTTTAGGGTTTAAGATTTAAGGGTCATTGTATACGGTTTAGGGTTTATGTTTAAGGGGTTAGGTTTTATTATTTAGATTTTAATGATCAGTTCTTAGGGTTTAGGGTTTAGGGTTTTAGGGTTTAACATTTAGAGATTTGGGGTTTAGGGTTAAAGTTTTAGGGTTTTACATTTTATGGTTTGGGGTTTAGGGTTTAGGTTTTAGGGATTAAGGTTTATAGTTTGGGTTAACCCCTCGGGGTTTAAGGTTCATTGTATAGGGCTATGGTTAGGGTTATGGTTTAGGTTATAAGGTTTAGTGTTTAGGGGTTAGTGTTGGGGGTTTATAGTTTAGGGTTTAGATTTTAGGGTTTAGGGCTCAGGTTTTAGGGTTTACAGATTTAGGGTTTACTGTTAAGGGTTTAAGGTTTAGAGTTTAGTATTAAGGGTTTAGGGTTTGATTACGGTTTGGGCTCGGGGTTTAGGGTTTATTGTTTAGGATTTATGGCACTGGATTTAGGGTTTATGGTTTAGCATTTAAGGTTTAGGGTTTAGGACTTAGGGTTTATGATTTAGGTTTTAAGGTTTATGGCTCGGGGTTAAGGGTGGAAGGAATAGGGTTTAGGGTTTAGGGATTAGGGCTCATGGGTTAGTGTATATGGTTTAGTGATTATGATTTAGGGCTTAGGCTTTAGGGTTTTGGGGTTTATGGTATAGGATTTAGGGATTATAGTTTAGGGCTTAGGGTTTAGGGTTTAGGGTTTAGAAGTATATGGTTTATCCTTTAAGGTTTAGGATTTAGATTTTAGGGCTCAGGTTTAGGGTTTACAATTTAGGGTGTATGGTTTATGGTTTGGGTCTAAGAATTTATGGTTTAGGATTTAAGAGGTTTATGGTTTAGGGTTTAGTTTTTATAGCTCAAGGCTAAGCATTTATGGTTTAGGTTATATGGGGTTTAAATTTTAGGGTTAGTGCTCGGTGTTTAGGATTTAGGGTTTAATATTTTTTTTCTAGGATTTAAAGTTTAGGGTTTAGGGCTCGGTGTTTAGTTTTTAATGTTTAGGGTTTAGGGCTTTTTAAGGATTTAGGATTTAGGGTTTAAGGTTTAGGATTTAGGGTTTGGGTTTTAGGTTTTAGGGTTTAGCATTTAATATTAAAGGTTTAGGGTTTAGGGTTTTACTCGGGGTTTAGGTTTTAGGCTTTAGGATTTACTTTAGATTTAAGAGTTTAGGCTATAGGGGTTTATAGTTTACGGTTTAGAATTTAAAATTTTAGGCTCGGGTTTAGGTTTTATGGATTACGGTTTAGGTTTTAGTATTTAGTGTTTAGGGTTTAGGGGTAAGGGTTTAGGGTTCAGGTTTAGGGCTCGGGGTTAGGTTTTAGCTCTTAAGGCTTAGGGTTTAGGGTTTAGGGTTTAGGACTTAAGGTTTAAATTTTAGGGATTTAAAGATCAAGGTAGAGGGTATATGGTTTATGGTTTAGGTTTATTTTTTAGGGTTTAGGATTTATGGTTTAGGGTTTAGTTTATAGTTTTTAGTGTTTATAGTTTAGGGATCATGATTTGGGGTTTAGGATTTAGGGCTATGGGTTTAAGGTTTAGTGGTTTTAGGGTTAAGATTTAAGATTTTAAAGTTTAGGGTTAAGGGTTTAGGTTTTAGGGTTTAAGGATATGGATTTGGTGTTTATGGTTTAGGGATTAGTGCTTTAGGGATTTGGGTTTAGGGTTTATGGATTAGGGTTTACGGTTTAAGGCTTAGGGCTTAGGGATTAGTGTTTAGGGTATAGGGTTTAGGGTTTAGGGCTTTAGGGTTTAGGGTTTAGGTTATGGAGGTTTAGGGTTTAGGGATCGGGGTATAGGGTTTATGGTTTATAATTTAGGGTTTTAAGGTCTAGGTCTTAGGTTTTATTCTTTATAATTTAGGCTTAAGGGTTTATGGCTAATTCTTCATATTTTAGGAGGTTTATTGTTTATGGTTTAAGGTTTAAATTTTATTGTTTAGGGTTTAGGATTTAGGTTTTTGGTTTAGGGATAAGGGTATAGCATATAGGGTTTACGGTTTATGTTGTAGGGTTTACGATTCGGGAGTTTAGGGCTTAGGATTAAGAGTTTAGGATTTAGGGTTAAATATTTATGCTTTATGGCTTAGTGTTTACGGTTTATAGTTTATGATTTACGACTAAGGGTTTTGGGTTTTAGGTCCAGGGGTTTAGGGTTTAGGTTTTATGGTTTTGGGTTTAGGGAAAATAGTTTAGTATTTAGGGTTTAGGGTTTAGTGTTTACGGTTTAGTTCGTAGGGTCTAGGGTTTAGGGTTTAGGGCTCAAGGTTTAGGTTTTAGGGTTTAAGGTTTTGGGTTTAGGTTTTAGGGGTTTAGCATTTAGGGATATTTATAGTTTAAGATTTAGGGTTTATGGCTTAGGTTTTAGGTTTAGGTTTTAGGATTTAGGGCTTTAGGGTAGGGTTTAAGGTTTAGGGTCTAGGGTTTAGGGTTTAGGTCTTAGGATTTAGGGTTTAGGTTTTATCTTTTATGGTTTAAGATTTAGGGTTTAGGGGTTAGGGCTAAAGGTTTAGGGTTTAATATTTATGGTATAGAGCTTAGGGTTTAGGTTTAGGGAAAAGTGTTTACAATTTATGGTTTAAGGGATTTATATTTTGGGGTTTATTATTTAGGTTTTAGGGTTTATAGTTTAGGGCTAAGGGTTTTAGGTTTAGGTTTTAGGGGGTTTAGGGTTTAGGGTTTAATGTTTAGGGTTTAGGGTTTAATGTTTAGGGTTTTGGGCTTAGCATTTAGGGTTTAATGTTTAATATTTAGGTTTTAGGGTTTAGGGTTTAGAGGTTGGGGATCACGAGATAAGGTTGTAGGATTTAGGGTTTAGTGTTTAGGGTTTAGGGTTTAGGGCTCAATGTTTAATTTTTAGGGTTTAAGGTTTAGGGCTAAGGCTTTAGGGTTAAATAGGTTTAGGTTTTATGGTTTAGAGATTAGGGACTAGGGTTTAGTGTTTAGGGT
The DNA here is from genome assembly GCA_018340775.1 of Taxus wallichiana var. yunnanensis. Lineage (NCBI taxonomy): Eukaryota > Viridiplantae > Streptophyta > Pinopsida > Cupressales > Taxaceae > Taxus > Taxus wallichiana. The sequence continues at coordinate 8,224,011 of CM031234.1, forward strand.
TTAGTGTTTAGTGTCTATGGTTTAGGGTTTAGGGTTTAGGGTTTAGGGTTGGAATTTTAGAACTAAGGGTTTAACGGGTTTATGGTTTAGGTTTTAGGGTTAAGGATTTAAGGCTCTGATTTTAGGTTTTAGTGTTTAGGGTTTAGGGTTAACCATTTAGGGTTTAGGGTTTAGTGCTCAGGTTTATAGGGTTTAGGGTTTATGGATTAGGGTTTGAAGTTTATGATTTAAAGTCTAGGATTTAGTGGGTTTAGGGTTTATGATTTAAATTTTAGGGTTTAGGGTTTTAGGTTTAGGAGATTAACATTTAAGGCTAAGGGTTTATGGTTTAGGGTTTAGGTTTTAGGGTTTAAGGCTAGGGGTTTAGAGTTTAGGGTTTAGGTATTAGGTCTTAGGGTTCGGGTTATAGGGTTTATGGTTTTTGTTTATGTTTTAGGGTTTCGGGTTAAGGATTTCTTATTTAGGGTATATGGTTTAGGGATAGGGGTTTAGGGTTTAGGGTTTAGGGATTATGGCTCATGGCTTAAGGTTTAGGGTTTATGGTTTATGTTTTAGGGTTCGGTGTTTATTTTTTTAGGGTTTAGGGCTTAGGATTCGGGGTTTAGGGTTTAGGGTTTAGGGTTTAGGGTTTAGGGTTTAGGGCTAAGTGTTTAGGGTTTATGACTTTAGGTTTAGGGTTCGGGGTTTACGTAAAGGGTATAGGGTTTAGGGTTTATGGTTTAGGGTCTAGAGTTTAATGTTTAAGGTTTAGGGTTTAGGTTTTATGGTTTAGGATTTATGGTTTAGTGCTTTAAGGTTTATGGTTTAGGGTTTAAGGTTTAGGGTTTAGGGATTAGGATATAGGGTTTATGGTTTAGAATTTAGGGTTTTCAGTTGTAGGTCTTAGGATTTATTATTTATAGTTTAGGCTTAAGGTTTTATGGTGATGGTTCAATGTTTAGAAGGTTTATTCTTTATAGTCTATTGTTTATGTTTTAGCATTTATATTTTAGTGTTTTGGTATTAGGATTTAGTGTTTACATTTTGGGTTGTTTATGGTTTATGGATAAGTGTTTAGTTTTGAGGGTTTAAGGGACTTATGGTTTAGGATTTAAAGTTTAGGGTTTAGAGAATAGGGTTTAGGATTTAGGGTTTATGGTTTAGGTTTTGACTTAAGGTTTAGGGTTTAGGGCTTAGGGTTTAGATTTTAGTGTTTAGGGTTTAGGGTTTAGGAATTAGGGTTTAGGGATAGTGGTTTAGGGTTTAGGATTTAGGGGTTAGGGTTTAGGGTTAATGGTTTATCGTTTAGCATTCACGGTGTTTAGGTTTAAGAGTTTTATGTTTAGGCTTTAGGGTTTAGGATTTTAGGTTTTGGCTTATGGTATACGGTTAACGGTTAAGGATTTATGGTTCAGGTCTCACGATTTAGAGTTAGGTGTCGGGGCTAAGGGTTTAGGGTTTGAAGTTTAGGGTTTAGGGTTAAGGGTTTAGCACGAGGGTTTAGGGTTTAATATTTATGGCTCATGGTTTAGGGTTTATGGCTCGGTGTTTAGGTTTTATGTTTTAGGTTTTAGGTTTTAGTGTTTAGGGTTTAGGTTTTTTAGGTTTTAGCGTTTGATCAAGGTATATCATTTATGATTTAGGGCTCTAGGTTTATAGTTTATTTTTTTAGGTTTAGGGTTATGGGTTTTGGGTTTAGGGTTTAGGATTTATTTGTTTAGTGTTTAAGATTTAGGGTTTAGGGCTAAGGGTTTAGGGTTTATGGTTAAGAGTGTTTACGGTTTATGATTTATGGTTTATGGATTAGGGTATAGATTTTAGGGTATAGGTTTTAAGATTTAGGTTTTAGGGCTCAGGGTTTATTGTTTATGGTTTAAGGTTTAGGGTATAACACTAAGGGTAAATGTTGTATGGTTTAATGTTTAGGGTTTAAGAAATTTTCTTTATAGGGTTTAGGGTTAAGGGTTTAAGATTTAGCATCTAGGGTTTAAGGTTTATTGTTTAGGGTTTAGGTTTTAGAGATAAGGGTTTAAGGTTTAGGGTTTAGGGGTTAGGGCTCATGGTTTAGGGTTTAGGTTTTAGGATTTAGGGTATAGAGTTTAGGGATAAGGGTTTAGGGGGTTTATAGCTTATTGTTTAGGGTTTATGGTTTTATGCTTTAAAGTTTAGGGTTTAGCATTTGACACTCGGGGTTTAGGGATAAAGGTTTAGGATTTAGAGATAACATTATAGGGTTTAGGAGTTGGGGATAAGGGTTTAGGGTTTACAGTTTAGGGAATTGTAATTTATTTTTAGGGTTTAATGTTTTGTGTTTAGTGTTTATGGTTTAATGTTTAGGGCTCATGGTTTAGGGTTTGAGGTTTAGGGTTTATGGTTTAAAGTATAGGGTATAGGGCTAGGGTTTAGGGTTTAAGGATCACGGTTTATATTTTTTAGTGTTTAGGGTTTAAGGTTTATGGTTTAGGATTTAGGTGTAGGGTTTAGTGTTTAGGGCTATAGGTTTAGGTTTTAGGTCTCACATGGTTTAGGGTATATAATTTAGGGTTTATTTTTAAGGATTTAAGGTTTAGGGTTTAGGTGGGTTTAGGATTTTACATTTAGTGTTTAGTGTTTTAGGTTTATTGTTTAGGGTTTAGTGTCTAGGGTTTAGGCTTTAGGCTTTTAGGGTTTAGGGTTTAGTTTTTAGGGATCAAGGTTTATGGTTTATGGTTTAGGGTTTAGGTCTTGGAGGATTTATGTTTTAGGGTTTATGGGTCAGGATTTAAGGTTTATGATTTAGGGTTTTGGGATTTATTTTTAGGGCTAAGGGTTTAGGGTTTAGGTTTTATGGGGATTTGTGGGTTATGGTTTAGTGCTTTGGATTTAGTTTTTAGGGTTTAGGCTTTAGGGATTAAGGTTTAAGGTTTAGGGTTTTGTTTTTAGTGCTAAGTGCTTAAGTTTGAGAATTTAAGGTTTAGGTTTTAAGACTTAGTTGTTAGGGTTTAGGGCTTAGGTATTAGGGTATAGGGTTTATGGTTTATGATTTATAGTTTAGATTTTTGGGTTAACGGATCAAGGTATAGGGTTTATGGTATAGGATTTTTGCTTAATGGTTTAAATTTTAAGGTTTAGGGTTTAGGGCTCAAGGTTTATGGATAAGGGTTTTGGGTTTATAGTTTATAGGGTTACCGTTTAGGGTTTATGGTTTAGGGTTTACAATTTAGGGTTTATTGTTTAGGGTTTAGGGATAAGGGTTTAGGGTTTAGTTTTAACAGGGTTTACGATTTAGGTTTTAGGGTTTAGGATTTAGAGATTAGGGTTTAGATTTTAATGTTTAGGGCATAGGGTTTAGGGTTTAGGATTTAGGGTTTAGGTTTTAGGGCTTAGGGTTTAGGGTTTATGTCTAAGGGTTTAGGGATTAGGATTTAAAATTTGATCGTATGGTTTAGGATTTAGTGTTTAGGGATTAGGGCTCAATGTTTAGGGTATAGGTTAGTGTAAAGGGTTTAGGGCTCGGGTGCGGGGTTTGTTGTTTAAGGCTTTTGAGGGTTTATGGTTTATTGTTTAGGTTTTTGTTTTAGGGTTTAGAAATTAGGGATTAGGGTTTATGAATAAGGGTCTATGGTTTATGGTTTAGGGTTTAGGGCTTAGGGTTTATTGTTTATGGCTTAGGATTTAGGATTTAGTGTTTAGGGTTAAGGGATTAGAGCTTAGGGTTTATGGGTTTTATGATTTAGGGTTTAGTATTTAAAGCTATGGGTATAGGATGTAGGATGTAGGGCTCGGGGTTTAGGGTTTATGTTATATGGATAAGGTTTTATGGTTTATGGTTTATGGGGTTTACTGGTTTAGGATTTATAGGTTAGGGTTTATATTGTTGGATTTAGTGTTTAGATTTTAGGATTTAGGTTTTAGGGTCTATAGCTCGGGGTTTAATAGTTAGGATTTATGTTTGAGTATTTACGGTTTAGGATATAGGTCTTAGAGTTTAGGGTTTGGGTTTTGGGGGTTTATGGTTTAACATTTAGGGCTCAATGTTTTGGTTTTATGGTTTAGGATTTTTGGTTTAGGGTTTAGGGTTTAGGGTTTAAGGCTAAAGGTTTAGGGTTTAGGTTTTACACAGGTTTATGTCTAAGTGTTTAGAGTTTACGTTTTAGGTATTAGGGCTAGGGGTTTAAGGTTTCAGGCTTAGGGTTTAGGTTTTATTTTTAGGGATATGGTTTTAGCATTTAGGTTTTAATTTGTTTATGGTTGAGCATTTAGCCTTTAGGGTTAAGGTTTTAAGGTTTAGGGTTTAGGTTTAAGTATTTAGTGCTCAAGGTTTAGGGTTCACGGTTTACAATTTATGTGTTATTGTTTAGGTTTTAGGTTTAAGAGATTAGGCTATAGGGGGTATAAGGTTTAGGGTTTATTGTTTAAAGTATAGGGCTTAGGGTTTAGGGCTCAAGGTTTTGGATTCAGGATTTAAGGTTTAGGGTTTATGGCTAAGGATTTAGGGATTAGTTTTTAGGAGGGTTTATAATTTAGGTTTTATGGTTTAGGACTCATGGTTTAGGGTTTAGGGTTTAGGGCTCATGGTTTAGGGTTTAGGGTTCAGGGCTAAGGTTTTAGGATTTAGGGTTTAGGGCTCAGGTGTTATGGTTAAGTGTGTAGGGGTTAGGGTTAAGGGTTTATTTTTAAGTTATTAGGGTTTAGGTTATAGGGATAAGGGTATTGGGTTTAGGGTTCAAGGTTTAGGGATAAAAGTTTAGGATTTATAGAGGTTTAGGGATTAGGGATTAGGGTTTGCTTTTTAAGATTTATGACTTAGGGTTAAGGGCTAAGGGTTTCAAGTTTATAGTTTAGGGCTATGGTTTTAGTGTTTAAGGTTTAGGGTTTAGGGTTTAGGGTTTATGGTTTAGGGTTTAGATTTTAGGGTTTATGGGTCAAGGTTTATGGTTTAAGGTTTAGGGTTTATGGATTAGGGTTTAGGTTTTATGGTTTATAGTTTATGGTTTAGCGTTTGTGGCTCGGGGTTCGAGGCTTTAGGGTTTAGGGTTTTGGATTTAGGGATGAAGGTTTTTAGTTTTAGGTTTTGGGTTTACATTTTTAGGGTTTATATTTTTAAGGTTTAAGCTTTAGGTTTTATGGTTTAGAGATCATGGTTTAATGTTTAGGGTTTAGGGTTTATAGTTTAGGTTTTAGGGCTAAGGGTTTAGGGTTTAGAGTTTAGGGCTAACAATTTAGGGTATAAGGTTTAGGGAGTTTACAATTTAGATTTTAGGGTTTAAAGTTTATGGTTTAGAGATCATAGTTTAGGGTTTATGGTTTTGGATAGGGTTTTAAGGTATAGGGTTTTAGTCCTAGGGTTTAGATTTTAGGTTTTAGGTTGTAGATTTTAGGGTTAATATTTTAGGGTTTTCTATTTAGGGTTTAGGTTTTAGAGTTCTAAGTTTAGGGTTCGGGGCTAGGGTTTTAGGGTTTATGATTTAGGGTTGAGGGTTGAGGGTTTAGTGTTTAGGGTTTAGGGTTTATGGTTGAAGGTTTAGGGTTTATGGATAAGTGTTTAGGTTTTATGGTTTATAGTTTATGGTTTAGTTTTATGGCCCAGGTTTAGGCTTTAAGGTTTAGGTTTTAGAATTTAGGGATGAAGGTTTTGTGTTTAGGGTTTATATGCTAAGGTTTAGGCTTTAGGTATTAGGATTTAGAGATCATGGTTTAAGGTTTAGGGTTTAGGGTTTATAGTTTAGGTTTTAGGGCTAATGGTTTAGGGTTTAGAATTTAGGTCTAACAATTTAGAGTATACGGTTTAATGTGTTTACAATTTAGATTTTAGGGTTTAAATTTTATGGTTTAGAGATCATAGTTTAGGGTTTACTATTTTCGGTTAGGAGTTTAAGGTATAGGGTTTTAGTCCTAGGATTTATATTTTAGGGTTTAGGTTGTAGAGTTTAGGGTTAATATTTTAGGGTTTTCTATTTAGGGTTTAGGTTTTAGAGTTTCGAGTTTAGGGTTTAGGGATAGGGTTTTAGGTTTAAGGTTTAGGGTTTAGGATTTAGGGTTTAGAGCTCGGGGTTTATGGTTTAAGGTTTAGGGTTTATGGATAAGGGTTTATGTTTATGGTTTAGAGTTTATGGTTGAGAGTTTATGGCTCGGGGTTCGGGCTTTAGGGTTTAGGGTTTATGATTTAGGGATGAAGGTTTTGGGTTTATGGTTTATGGTTTAGGGTTTATATTTTAAGGTTTATAATTTAGGTTTTAGGGTTTAGAGATCATGGTCTAAGGTTTAGGGTTTAGGGTTTATATTTTAGATTTTAGGGCTAAGGGTTTAGTGGTTATAGTTTAGGGCTAACAATTTAGGGTATAAGGTTTAGGGGTTTTAAATTTAGATTTTAGGGTTTAAATTTTATGGTTTAGAGATCGTAGTTTATGATTTACGGTTTTGTGCTAGGTGTTTAAGGTATAGGGTTTTATTCCTAAGGTTTAGAGTTTAGGGTTTAGGTTGTAGAGTATAAGGGTTATTATTTAAGGGTTTTCTATTTAGGGTTTAGGTTTTAGAGTTCTAAGTTTAGGGTTTAGGGTTAATGGTTTAGGGCTAAGGGTATAGGAGTTAGGGTTTAAAGGGTTTATGGTTTAGGATCTAGTTTTTATGGTTTAGTGTTTAGGGTAAAGGGTTTAGGGATCATGATTTAGGGTTCGGGGCTAAGGGTTTAGGGTTTATGGTTTAGGGTTTAGATTTAAGGGTTTAGGATTTAGGTTTTATGGTTTAGGGATAAGGATAGAGGGTATAGGGTTTACGATTTATGATGTAGGGTTTATGATTCAGAGTTTAGGGCTTAGGATTTAGAGTTTAGGATTTAGGGTTAAATGTTTATGCTTTATTTCTTAGGGTTTACGGTTTATAGTTTATGATTTACGAATAAGGGTTTTGGGTTTTAGGTCTAAGAGGTTTAGGGTTTAGTTTTTATGGTTTAGGGTGTTGGGAAAATAGTTTAGTATTTAGGATTTAGGGTTTAGTGTTTAGAGTTTAGATCGCGGGGTTTAGGGTTTAGGGTTTAGGGCTCAAGGTTTAGGTTTTAGGGTTTAAGGTTTTGGGTTTAGGTTTTAGGGTTCAACATTTAGGGATATTTACATTTTAAGGTTTAGGGTTTATGGCTTAGGGTTCAAGATTTAGGGTTTAAGGTTTAGGGCTTAGGGTTTAAGGTTTAGGGTTTAGGGTAAGAAGTTTAGGTATTAGGATTTAGGGTTTAAGTTTTATCATTTATGGTTTAAGATTTAGGGTTTAGGGTTTAGGGCTAAAGGTTTAGGTTTTACTATTTATGGTATAGAGCTTAGGTTTTAGGTTTAGGTAAAAGCATTTACAATTTATGGTTTAAGGGATTTATAGTTTAGGGTTTATTATTTATTGTTTAGGGTTTATAGTTTAGGTCTAAGGGTTTAAGGTTTAGGTTTTAGGGGGTTTAGGGTTTAGGGTTTAGTGTTTGGGGTTTGGGGCTTAGCATTTACGGTTTAAGGTTTAAGCTTTAGGCTTTAGGGTTTAGGGTTCGGGGTTTAGAGGTTAGGGATAATAGATAAGGGTGTAGGGTTTAGTGTTTAGGGTTTAGGGTTTAGGGCTCAATGTTTAGATTTTATGGTATTATGTTTAGGGATAAGGCTTTAGGGTTAAAGAGGTTTAGGGTTTAGGGTTTAGAGATTAGGGATTAAGGTTTAGTTTTTAATCCCTACGGTTTAGGTTTTAGGGTTAGAATTTTAGAAGTAAGGGTTTAACGTTTTATGGTTTAGGTTTTAGGGTTAAGGATTTAAGGCTCGATTTTAGGTTTTTAGTATTTAGGGTTTAGGGTTAACCATTTAGGATTTAGGGTTTAGGGATCAGTTTATAGGGTTTAGGGTTTATGGATTATGGTTTTAGGTTTACAATTTAGAGTTTAGGATTTATTGGGTTTTGGGTTTACGATTTAGGTTTTAGGGTTTAGGGTTTAAGGTTTAGGGATTAAGGTTTAAAGGTTAAGGGTTTATGGTTTAGGGTTTAGGTTTTAGGGTTTAAGGCTTTTAGGGTTTAGAATTTAGGGTTTAGGTATTAGGTCTTAGGTTTAGGGTATAGGGTTTAGGGTTTTGTGTTAAGGTTTTAGGGTTTTGGGTTAAGGATTTAGGATTTAAGGTATAGGGTTTAAGGATAGGGTTTAGGGTTTAGGGTTCGGGGTTAAGGGTTTAGGGTTTAGGGCTTATGGTTTATGGCTTAAGGTTTAGGGTTTATGGTTTATATTTTAGGGTTTAGTGTTTAATTTTTAGGGTTTAGGGTTTAGGATTTAGGGTTTAAGGTTTAGGGTTTAGGGTTTAGGGTTTAGTTTTTAGGGTTTAGGGCTCAAGATTTAGGGTTTACGGTTTAGGATTTATGCCTAAGGGTTTAGGGTTTAGTGCATTTATGATTTAGGGTTTATGGTTTAAGACTCAAAGTTTAGGTTTAATGGTTGAGGGTTTAGTGTTTATTGTTTTAGGGTTTAGGGTTTAGGGCTAGGGTTTATTATTTATTGGTTAGAGTTTCGGGTTTAGGGTTTAGTGTTTAGGGTTTAAGATTTAAGGGTCATTATATATGGTTTAGGGTTTATGTTTAAGGGTTTAGGTTTTATTATTTAGATTTTAACGATCGCCCTTAGGGTTTGGGGTTTAGTTTTTAGGGTTTAACGTTTAGAGATTTGGGGTTTAGGGTTAAAGGTTCGGTGGTTTTACATTTTAAGGTTTGGGGTTTAGGGTTTAGGTTTTAGGGATTAAGGTTAATAGTTTCAGATTAACCGCTAAGGTTTTATGGCTCATTGTTTAGGGTTATGGTTTAAGTTATAAGGTTTAGTGTTTAGGGGTTAGGGTTGGGGTTTACGGTTTAGGGTTTAGATTTTAGGGTTTGGGGCTATGGGTTTAGGGTTTCTGACGGGTTTAGGGGGTTTAAGGTTTTGGGTTTAGTATTAAGGGTTTAGGGTTTACGATTAGGGTTTTGGGCTCGGGGTTTAGGGTTTATGGGCAGGGTTTACGGTTTAGGGTTTAGCATTTAAGGTTTAGGGTTTAGGACTTAGGGTTTATGATTTAGGTTTTAGGGTTTAGGGCTCAGGGTTAAGGGTGGAAGGAATAGGGTTTAGGGTTTAGGGTGTTTACAATTTATAGTTTAGGGTTAAGGGCTTAGGGTTTAAGGTTTAGGTTTTAGCATTTATGATTAGGGTTTAGGGTTTAGGGATTAGGGATCATGGGTTAGTGTATATGGTTTAGTGATTACAATTTAGGGCTTAGGCTTTTTAGGGTTTTGGGTTTTGGGGTTTATGGTATAGGGTTTAGGGATTACGGTTTAGGGCTTAGGGTTTAGGGTTTAGGGTTTAGGGTTTTGAAGTATATGGTTTATCCTTTAGGGTTTAGGATTTAGATTTTAGGGCTCAAGGTTTAGGGTTTACAATTTAGACTATAGGGTTTATGGTTTGGGGCTAAGAATTTATGGTTTAAGGTTTAAGAAGTTTATGGTTTAGGGTTTAGTTTTTATAGCTCAAGGCTAAGCATATAGGGTTTATGTTATATGGGGTTTAAATTTTAGGGTTTAGTGTTATGTGTTTAGTGCTCAGTGTTTAGGATTTAGGGTTTAATATTTTGTTTCTAGGATTTAAAGATGAGGGTTTAGGGCTCAGTGTTTAGTTTTTAATGTTTAGGGTTTAGGGCTAAGGATTTAGGATTTAGGGTTTAAGGTTTAGGATTTAGGGTTTAGGTTTTAGGTTTTAGGGTTTAGCATTTAATATTTAAGGTTTAGGGTTTAATGTTTAGGGTTTAGGGTTTTTTACTCAGGGTTTAGGTTTTAGGGTTTAGGATTTATGGCTAAGAGTTTAGGCTATACGGGGCTTATAGTTTACGGTTTAGAATTTAAAATTTTTGGCTTAGGGTTTAGGGATTAAGGTTTAGGTTTTATTATTTAGTGTTTAGGGTTTAGGGGTAAGGGTTTAGGGTTTAGGGTTTAGGGATTAGGGTCTAGGTTTTAGGTCTTAAGGCTTAGGGTTTAGGGTTTAGGACTTAAGGTTTAAATTTTAGGGATTTAAAGATCGGGGTAGAGGGTATATGGTTTATGGTTTATGGTTTATTGTTTAGGGTTTAGGGTTTAGTTTATAGTTTTTAGTGTTTAGGGTTTAGGGATCATGATTTGGGGTTTAGGATTTAGGGCTAAGGGTTTAAGGTTTAGTTGTTTTAGGGTTAATATTTTAGATTTTAAAGTTTAGGTTAAGGGTTTAGGTTTTAGGGTTTAGGGATAGGGATTTGGTGTTTATGGTTTAGGGATTAGTGCTTAAGGGTTTGGGTTTTGGGTTTAGGGTTTATGGTTAGGAGATTGGGGTTTATGGCTTAGGGTTTACGGTTTAAGGCTTAGGGCTTAGGGATTAGTGTTTACGGTATAGGGTTTAGGGTTTAGTTCTCAATATTTAGGGTTTAGGGTGTAAGATTTAGGTCTAATGGTTTTTGGTTGATCGGGTATATTGTTTAGGGTTTAGGTTTAAGGTTTTAGGATTTAGGGTTTAAGGCTCATAGTCTAGGGTTTAGGGTTTAGGATTTATGGCTAATGGCTAAGGGTTTAGGGTCTATTAGCTAGGGTTTATGGTTTATGGATTATGGTTTAGGGATAGGGGTTTAGGTTTTAAGGTTCATGGTTTAGGGTTTAGGGTTTAGGTTATGGAGGTTTAGGGTTTAGGGATCGGGGTATAGGGTTTATGGTTTATAATTTAGGGTTTTAAGGTCTAGGTCTTAGGTTTTATTCTTTATAATTTAGGGTAATGGTTTTATGGCTAATTGTTCGATTTTAGGAGGTTTATTGTTTATGGTTTATGGTTTAGGGTTTAATGTTTAAATTTTATTGTTTATGGTTTAGGATTTAGATTTTATGGTTTAGGGATAAGGATAAAGGGTATAGAGTTTACGGTTTATGTTATAGGGTTTATCGATTGAGTTTAGGGCTTAGGATTTAGAGTTTAGGATTTAGGGTTAAATGTTTATGCTTTATGGCTTAGGGTTTACGGTTTATAGTTTAGGATTTATGACTAAGGGTTTTAGGTTTTAGGTCTAGGGGTTTAGGGTTTAGGTTTTATGGTTTTAGGTTTAGGGAAAATAGTTTAGTATTTAGGGTTTAGGGTTTAGTGTTTAGAGTTTAGTTCGCAGGGGTTTAGGTTTAGGTTTAGGTTTAGGTTTAAGGTTTAGGTTTAGGTTTTATGGGTTTAGCATTTAGGAAGATTTACATTTTAAGGTTTAGGGTTTATGGCTTAGGGTTCAAGGTTTAGGTTTTAGGGTTTAGGGCTCGGGGTTTAAGGTTTAGGGTCTAGGGTAAGTAGTTTAGGTCTTAGGATTTAGGGTTTAGGTTTTATCATTTACGGTTTAAGATTTAGGGTTTAAGGGTTAGAGCTAAAGGTTTAATATTTATGGTATAGAGCTTAGGTTTAGGTTTAGGGAAAAGTGTTTATAATTTATGGTTTAAGGGATTTATAGTTTGGGGTTTATTATTTAGGTTTTAGGGTTTATATTTTAGGGCTAAGGGTTTTAGGTTTAGGTTTTAGGGGTTTAGGGATTAGGGTTTAATTTTTAGGGTTTGGGACTTAGCATTTAGGGTTTAATGTTTAAGATTTAGAGTTTAGGGTTTAGGGCTCAATGTTTAGTTTTTAGGGTTTAAGGTTTAGGGCTAAGGCTTTAGGGTTAAAGAGGTTTAGGTTTTATGGTTTAGAGATTATTGATTAGGGTTTAGTGTTTAGTGTCTACAGTTTAGGGTTTAGGGTTTAGGGTGTATGGTTTTGGGTTTAAGGTTTAGGTTTTAGGGTTTAGGGTTTAGGGTTGGAATTTTTGAAGTAAGGGTTTAACAGTGTTATCCAAATTCACCCCCAGGGTTGAATTGATAACATACATCAGAATTCTCAAGTCCCAGGCAAATTGATTGATCCAGGGAAAAAAATCATGTTTCCAGGGTCCCCTCATATTTATCCTAACTCTCCTGTCCAGGTTGAAAAGAGAAAGTTCTGAGAAAAGGTGAAAAAAGCTGCAAAAACAAGCTTGGGCCAGAAAGAATTGTGAAAATTGGCTAAGTCCTAGTCCTCGCAATAGTAGGGACGTGAGGGACATCGAGACGCCTGGAATCATTGAAAATCCTCCGACATCCCGGAGAGCAAGTGGGACAAAGGTATGCGAAGGACGCTTGAATCGCGGGCAGTTCACCGGAATGGGGAACTTTCACACTGGGACATCTGGGCCGTGAGTGCATGGAGGACGCTTAAATAAGGCTGGTTCACCAAAAATAGAGAAATTTTGTATTGGGACAATTGGGACAAAGGGACGTGTGGGACTTGGATAGCCGAAAAGTGGAAACTTACTGAGAGCCAATCGAGTTGTGCCACGTGTCATCGATAGATAAGGGACAAGGAATCCCATTTCAGGTGGATCAAAGGATTACTGTCCCCAAACAAAGACTAGGACATTTGGGAGAAAAAGATGTGAAGGGTGCGAAAATCCGGTAGACTCGCGGACCAATCAAATCGCGACACGTGTCACAAGGGAGAAAGTCCAAAAGTCAAAGGGTGAGGTTTCAAGCACTGAACCGAGCCAATCAAAAGAGGACATGTGTCCAATGAAGTAGGAAAACCCATGGGATAGAGAGGAGAGAGAATTACATATCCAATCAGCGCGTGCCACGTGTCATCTAGGTGGCAGAGCGTGGGAAAATTTCAAAACGCATTTTCACCTGTTTTGTGCCCTAAATCTTTAGATCGACATATCTTTCGATCCAGAGCTCATATTTGCATGTTATTTATATCAACGGAAAGCTTGTGAAATTCTCTACATGATTTCGGGGTTAATCTTGAGTTTTGGTGTAGTCTGGAGAGAGAAAATTGAGAAACAGCTCTGATGCATGTTCATGGCCAGAAGTGACATTCTAGCGACCAGATTTAATGCAGAATGGGTCGCATTCTCCTGTAATCCGGTCAAAATGATAGGGTATGGGTTTGTAAGGTCACAATGCACTGCTGCAAGTGATCAAGAAGGGATGGGCTCTCATGTTTTTGTCGTTTTCCCACAGGCTCGACCCATGTAATGTAAAAAGCCATATTTGGCTCATTTTTGAAGGGGGGAACAATTTTTGACATAGCAACTTCTTCTTTCAGCTCCAAGTAGTGAAAGCAAGGATCGAGACCTCTCCAAAGATTGTAACAATTTTCTTTACCTCTCTGAGGGTGTAATGCGTGTTTTTGACACTTTGAAAAGATAATACGATAGTTCAAGCTCTGTGAATGGGTTTCAATCCTCTGTTTGTATTATTTGCTTCATTTCGGATCCTAAATTATACCTTATTAGTCTCATGTATGTTTTATGTTGTGAACTTTGTCCAGTGTGTTTATTTGCATGACAAATATGAGTCACCACTCCTTTTGGTGCATCACCATCTTTAGTTAGTTTCAATTTTGCACTTCTACCCCTGTCTCCTTGCGAGTTAGAGTAGGATTAGGATCTGTTGATGCAAAATCACAGCACCTGACGCACATCGGGCTTCTAGGTTGATGTTCGGGCATCCAGGTGTGATTACACAACATGGAAACCTCTCTCCAGCGTGGGACTTGTGAAACCGAGAGAGGAATCTCCAGAGAAGGCTAGTTCCTACTCCTAAACTACCTACCACAAGCTATTCCAGTGCAGGCAAGCTAATCTAATCCTAATCTAACCATGCCAAGGAGACAGAGAGAGAGAGAGAGAAGGGAAAAATAGAAAAAGCCTACACTAAAACGGTGATACACCAGAGAAGGAGGATGTTGAACATCTATCAAAACTGCCATGGGACAAAGAGAGGTGAGCAATGGGAAGGATGGACAGATGCATCACAGGCCCAAGGATAGATTTCACACAAAAAATGTCCCAAAACTCCATGAACACAGCTCCAAACCTGCAATGAACATTTAGACATGCACAGATACCTGCAAATGAAGAGAGGCAAGGAGAGAACAAGCAAAAATGAGAGAGGATGGACAGATGCATCACAGAACATGTTTTGTTGCTCCAGAAGTTTGCACAGAACATCATTCCATTAGTAAAAGGAAAAAAACGCCATTACAGAGCAGGGAGGAGGCTCGAACTCCATTTTCAACCCTAGAGAAGAAAAGAAGGGAGGGCCGAGCCGAAAGAATGAACAACCTTTATATTTTGCCACTCCTTACAATATATAGGAAGAATGAGAGAAGGAAGAAAGAGGAAAGTCAGATCTACTCCAACCACCCCCAGGTCGTATTTTAAATCATCTCATTATGGTAGAAGCGGCGGATCCTAGAAAAACGGCGGGCTGTCTGCTGCATTAAAGCTGGTTGTTGAAGCGTCACTTCTGTTGTATCACGCGTCAAAGCCATTTCTTGATTTTCTCTCTCCAAACTACACCAAAACTCAAGATTAACCCCAGAATCATGTAGATAATTTCATGAGCTTTCCGTTGATATAAAGAACGTGGAAATCCGAGCTCTGGATCAAAAGATATGGCGATCTGAAGATTTAGGGCACGGAGCAGACCAAAACGGATTTTAAAATGTTTTCCCGCTCTTCACCGTCTGGACGACACGTGGCACGTGCTGATTGGACGAGCAATTCTCTGTCCTCCATCTTTCGCGGGCTTTCCTTTTGAAATTGCTTGTGGGCCCCTTAAACTTGGACACGTGGCGCCATTTCATTGGTTCGGTTCAGCGCTCGATAACTCGCCCCTTTGACCTTTTGACTTTTTCTCCTGTGAGGACACGTGGCAGTTTCTGATTGGTCCTCGGCTCCTTCGCGTACTTCGCCTCCATTTGTCCCGGATGTCCCATTTGATTTTGGGCCCTTTGTGCTCATTTCGGCCGGTTCGGGCATTTCGCGTCCATTTGTCCCAGATGTCCCATTTGATTTTGGGCCCTTTGGACTCATTTCGGCCGATTCGGGCGGTTCGGGCATTTTTGGCCCGCTTATCTCACTTTGCTTCAGACTGACTTGACTCTTTTCGGCCGGTTCGGCCGGTTCGCACCTTTTTGTCCCAAACGTCCTGAGCAACACTTAGCCAATTTTTCTTCCTCTTTCGGCCGGATCGGCTTTTCGCGCCCGCCGCGTACTTTTGTCCCACTTGTCCCAAATGCTTAGTGGGCTGCCTGGACTCATTTCGGCCGGTTCGGGTGGTTCGCATAATTTTGTCCCATTTTCCCACCTTGTCTTTGGACTAGGACTTGGCCGATTTTCACAATTTTATCTGGCCCAAACTACTTGCTTTCTGCAACCTTTTCCGCACTTTCTCAGAGCTTTCTCCTTCCAACTTCGACCAGGGGAGTTAGAAAAAATCTGAGGGGACCCTGGAAACATGAATTTTGGCCCCGAATCAATCAATTTGCCTGGGACCTGAGAATCTGATGCATGTTATCGAAATTTACCCGGGGGTGAAATTTTGATAACAGTTTTGGCGACTCAGCGGGGTCATCTGCCTGCTAGATGAATGATCAGTAGCCTAAAGCAATCCATTGGGCATGGAGTCATGAGTTGTAACCTGCAACTGATCTGAACTTTGAAAATCTCCCTTCTGAGCCACTAAGAAACCCATTGAACCTGGAGTGTTCTCACCAAGATGCCACTGAAATGAACTGTGCAAGAGCAAAACCAGCAACACCAAAACTATGTACAAAACTGAAAATCATACATGCCCCAAATGGAACATGCAGAGTGTGCACAAGCACTTCTTCTACTGAAAGCAAACCTAGCTACTCTACTCTAACTGGAAGCAAAGGCAAGCTAAACAAACCTCACAATGTGTTGTGAGAAATAGCTTCCTTTCTTCAAAATTGGCAGCCATGTAATTGATTTGCTGGCATCGATCATGGCTGTTTGGATGGATGGAAAATCAGCAAGAAGCTGGTCTTCTATCCAAATCATCAAGGTATCAACTGAAAAATCCAATACCTCTTTTAGTTGCTCTGCATTTGGATTGGAGAGGTATGGCAGCTGATCCTTGGTACTTTGTAGCTCATCCTCATGCTCAGAAGCAAGCATGACTGGTTGTGGCTTCTCCTTTGGCTCCAATGAAGCCAAATATCTGATTGGGCAAGGTCTGATCAGTTTGATATGCCCATAGCTCTGATTTTCAACTCCAAGAATGGAGTCTTCTTGTAGACCCACCTGAATGGATGATGTGGAAGAAATGGTGGAATTCTTCTGTCCTTTCTCTTCCTCCAATGAAGAACAGGGAAGATTAGAATCTTCCAATTTTGATTCCAAAGGGCTGCTATAAGATGCAGGCTGCTGTAAATGAAAGTTCTCCTTCATGGCAGCAGGCTCTTGTGTTTGGAATGTGGATGATGAAAAGAGAATGGTGAAAACTCAACCAGCTCTTCTCCATCAAAACAGTCCTCCAAATCTGACAGGTAAACTACCTCATCGCTGTCCTGCTGCTCGTGTTCAACTTCCTCCATGGTGTCCTCTTGATCTGCAACTTGACCACCATGGTTTCCTTTACTCTCCAATATCGAGTTTGAGAGATCAAACTCCTTTTCAGTACTAGAACTTGAGAGAGATGAAGTGGAAAGAAGAACTGAAGGTTCTCCTGTAGCCTGCTTTGTGCTCAGAGCTCTTGGATCTACAACTTTCTCCTCCACAGCTAGATTGTGCTCCTCTTCTTTTGGATTTGGAGCATCTTCTCCTTCCTCCAATGTTTGAAGAGAATCTTGCTCTTGATTGAACTCCTCCTCCAGCATGAAGTTTGTCAAGTCAAACTCTTCAATTTGTTGCTCTAGAGGACAAGTTGGGACTGCAAGATCTTCTTCTCCAACAAAATCAGTCCTCACCACCACTTGTTCAACCTCAGCCTCTTCTGCAGGCTTAACCATCAAGGGGATCTTTGTCATCCCAAATCTAAGAGCCCAACTCTTCAGACTGTCTGTCACTTCTTTTCTTTTTGGCTCTTCCTCTTGTTGTCCTTGATGACTGATTTTTTCAATTTCTTCTTTCCCACATGGAATTGGGAATGCAAGAGGAGGGATAGGTTGAAACTCAACTGATTTGACAATTTTGTGTGGTGGTGGAGGCGGTGAAACTTCTTGTTTCTTTGGAGGAGGGGGTATTTCTGTTAGCTCTTGTGGAGGGGATGACTGTTTGGAAGGGAAAAGAAAAGAAGAATCGAGATGGGGTGGAAGACTAGGGGATGGAGGGATGGATTCAATACATGGGACAGCAGATGAGGAGTTTAAATGAGATGATGCTGCTTGAGTAATGGAAAGAGAAAAACCAGATGATGGTGTAGAACTTACCCATTGACAAGGTTGTTCAACAACAAGTCTGTAGGCCTCTATTTCTGTTGTCCATTGTGCAAGCAAAGGCAGCATTGCAATCATGAAGTCAAGCTTCTCCTGAGGGCTGTAATGCCTTGGAAAAGGTCCCACCCATGGACAGGGTGCTCCATAACCGATTCCAAAAGCTTTCATTTGTGCTTGAGCCCTGGACTGCACCATCCCCACCTCCATCTTTTGGATTTTCTCCAACAGACCAGCATCTTGGATCTGATTGTCTTCATTGTATGCATACTCTTGCTCTTGGAAAGCTCCATAGCCAAACTGACTTTGGCACTGCTGTTCATATGGGTATGCATACTGATCTTGAATCTGCTCAAAATGCTGATTTGGAGGATTTGTAAAACGTGTTGGAGGTGGAATATATTGCTGTTGTTGATGTGAAATCCATGATGGAAATGAAGTCATGATTGCACAACCTCATGGAATGGGAAAGAATGAAAGAGATGGAAAGAAGGATGAATGGAAAATGAATGAAAATGAATGGAAAGGAAGGTCTGCAACTTCAGAGATGGGTTGTTGACCAGATGGAGTCGCCAGATGTGTTTGCAAGTGCCTCCAAAGGCTGAAATCTTCACAGGAACACATCAACCTGCAAAAGATGAAGTGAAAGACCTCTAAGGTCCCACCGGGCGTGCCAAAACTGTTAGTGCAAAATCACAGCACCCCTGGACGCACATCAGGCTTCTAGGTTGATGTTCAGGCATCCAGTGTGATTGCACAACATGGAAACCTCTCTCCAAGCGTGGGACTTGTGAAACCGAGAGAGGAATCTCCAGAGAAGGCTGGTTCCTACTCCTAAACTACCTGCCACAAGCTATTCCAGTGCAGGCAAGCTAATCTAATCCTAATCTAACCATGCCAAGGAGACAGAGAGAGAGAGAGAAGGGAAAAACAGCAAAAGCCTACACTAAAACGGTGATACACCAGAGAAGGAGGATGTTGAACATCTATCAAAACTGCCATGGGACAAAGAGAGGTGAGCAATGGGAAGGATGGACAGATGCATCACAGGCCCAAGGATAGATTTCACACAGAAAATGTCCCAAAACTCCATGAACACAGCTCCAAACCTGCAATGAACATTTAGACATGCACAGATACCTGCAAATGAAGAGAGGCAAGGAGAGAACAAGCAAAAATGAGAGAGGATGGACAGATGCATCACAGAACACGTTTTGTTGCTCCAGAAGTTTGCACAGAACATCATTCCATTAGTAAAAGGAAAAAAATGCCATTACAGAGCAGGGAGGAGGCTCGAACTCCATTTTCAACCCTAGAGAAGAAAAGAAGGGAGGGCCGAGCCGAAAGAATGAACAACCACTTTATATTTTGCCACTCCTTACAATATATAGGAAGAATGAGAGAAGGAAGAAAGAGGAAAGTCAGATCTACTCCAACCACCCCCAGGTCGTATTTTAAATCATCTCATTATGGTAGAAGCGGCGGATCCTGGCAAAACGGCGGGCTGTCTGCTGCATTAAAGCTGGTTGTTGAAGCGTCACTTCTGCTGTATCACGCGTCAGAGCTGTTTCTTGATTTTCTCTCTCCAAACTACACCAAAACTCGAGATTAACCCCAGAATCATGTAGAGAATTTCATGAGCTTTCCGTTGATATAAAGAACGTGGAAATCCGAGCTCTGGATCAAAAGATATGGCGATCTGAAGATTTAGGGCACGGAGCAGACCAAAACGGATTTTAAAATGTTTTCCCGCTCTTCACCGTCTGGACGACACGTGGCACGTGCTGATTGGACGAGTAATTCTCTGTCCTCCATCTTTCATGGGATTTCCTTTTGAAATTGCTTGTGGGCCCCTTAAACTTGGACACATGGCGCCATTTAATTGGTTCGGTTCAGCGCTCAATAACTCGCCCCTTTGACCTTTTAACTTTTTCTCCTGTGAGGACACGTGGCAGTTTTTGATTGGTCCTCGGCTCCTTCGCGTATTTCACCTCCATTTGTCCCGGATGTCCCATTTGATTTTGGACCCTTTGTGCTCATTTCGGCCGGTTCGGGCATTTCGCGTCCATTTGTCCCAGATGTCCCATTTGATTTTGGGCCCTTTGGACTCATTTAGGCCAATTCGGCGGTTCGGGCATTTTTGGCCCGCTTGTCTCACTTTGCTTCGGACCGACTTGACTCTTTTCGGCCGGTTCGGCCGGTTCGCGTCTTTTGTCCCAAACGCGTCTGAGCAACACTTGGGCCAATTTTTCTTCCTCTTTCGGCCGGATCGGCTTTTCGCGCCCGCCGTGTACTTTTGTCCCACTTGTCCCAAATGCTTAGTGGGCCGCCTGGACTCATTTCGGCCGGTTCGGGCGGTTCGCGTAATTTTGTCCCATTTGTCCCACCTTGTGCTGGACTAGGACTTGGCCGATTTTCACAATTTTATCTGGCCCAAACTACTTGCTTTCTGCAACCTTTTCCGCACTTTCTCAGAGCTTTCTCCTTCCAACTTCGACCAGGGGAGTTAGAAAAAATCTGAGGGGACCCTGGAAACATGAATTTTGGCCCCGAATCAATCAATTTGCCTGGGGCCTGAGAATCTGATGCATGTTATCGAAATTTACCCAAGGGGGTGAAATTTTGATAACAGGATCTAAACCTATGTAGTTTTGCAAAATATAGATCTAAACCGAGAGGAGTTTGAGGAACTAGCCTCTAATCTGGAGATTCCTCTCTCGGTTTTACAAGTCCCCACACTTGGAGAGAGGTTTCCATGTTATGCGAATCACACTTTGGATGCTAGAGTGATCAACCTAGAAGCTTGATCGCATCCGGGGTGCTGTGAGTCTACAACAACAATAGGTTTATGGTTTAGGTTTTAGGGTCAAGGATTTAAGGCTCGATTTTAGGTTTTAGAGTTTAGGGTTTAGGGTTAACCCATTAGGGTTTAGGGTTTATGTATTAGGTTTCAAGCTTATGATTTAAAGTCTAGAATTTAGTGGGTTTAGGGATTCAAGTTTAGGGATTAAGGTTTAAGGCTAAGGGTTTATGGTTTAGGGTTTAAGGTTAGGGGTTTAGAGTTTAGGGTTTATGTATTAGGTCTTAGGGTTCGGGGTATATGGTTTAGGGTTTTGTGTTTATGTTTTAGGGTTTTGGGTTAAGGATTTTTGATTTAGGGTATAGGGTTTAGGGATAGGGGTTTAGGGTTTGGGGTTTATGGTCAAGGGTTTAGGGTTTAGGGCTTATGGCTCATGGCTTAATGTTTAGGGTTTATGGTTTATGTTTTAGCGTTCATTGTTTATTTTTAAGGGTTTAGGGCTTAGGATTTAGGGTTTATGGTTTATTGTTTAGTTTTTAGGGTTTAGTGCTTAGGATTTAGGGTTTAGGGTTTAGGATTTAGGCCTAAGGGTTTAGGGTTTAGTGCATTTATGATTGAGGGTTTAGGGTATAGGGCTATTGGTTTATCATTTATTGTTTATAGTTTAGAGTTTAGGGTTTAGTGTTTAGGGTTTAAGATTTAAGGGTCATTGTATACATTTAAGGGTTTATGTTTAATGTTTTAGGTTTTATTAGTTAGATTTTAGGGATCGGTTCTTAGGGTTTAGGGTTTAGTTTTTAGGGTTTAACGTTTAGAGATTTGGGGTTTAGGTTAAAGGTTTAGGGGTTTGGTATTTTATGGTTTGGGATTTAGGGTTTAAGGTTTAGGTTTTAGGTATCAATGTTTATAGTTTAGGGTTAACCGCTAAGGGTTTAATGCTCATTTTTAATGTTATGGTTAGGGTTATGGTTTAGGTTATAAGGTTTAGGGTTTAGGGGTTAGGGTTGGGGGTTTACGGTTTAGGGTTTAGGGATCTGGGTTTATGGTTTATAGTTTAGGGTTTATGGTTAAGGGTGTAAGGTTTAGGGTTTATTTTTAAGGGTTTAGGGTTTACATATTAGGGTTTAGGGCTCAGGGTTTAGGGTTTAGGGTTTAGCATTTAAGGTTTATGGTTTAGGTCTTAGGGTTTATGGTTTAGGTTTTAGGGTTTAGGGCTCGGGGTTAAGGGTGGAAGGAATAGGGTTTAGGATTTAGGGTTTAAGGTTTAGGTTTCAGGTTTTATGTTTTAGGGTTTAGGGTTTAGGGATTAGGGATCATGGATTAGTGTATATGGTTTATTGATTACGATTTAGGGCTTAGGATTTTGGGTTTAGGGTTTTAGAGTTTATGGTATATTGTTTAGGGATTA
Organism: Taxus wallichiana var. yunnanensis; assembly: GCA_018340775.1. Taxonomy (NCBI): domain Eukaryota; kingdom Viridiplantae; phylum Streptophyta; class Pinopsida; order Cupressales; family Taxaceae; genus Taxus; species Taxus wallichiana. The sequence goes on from CM031234.1 coordinate 8,245,446, forward strand.
CAGTTTAGGGCTTATGGTTTAGGGTTTATGGGTTTAGGGTTTAGGGTTCTGGGTATATGGTTTATCCTTTAGGGTTTAGGATTTAGGGTTTAGGGCTCAAGGTTTAGGGTTTACAATTTAGGGTGTAGGGTTTAGGGTTTGGGGCTAAGAATTTAGGGTTTAGGGTTTAAGAGGTTTATGGTTTAGGGTTTATTCTTTATAGCTCAAGGCTAAGCATTTAGGGTTGAGGTTATATGAGGTTTAATTTTTATGGTTTAGTGTTATGGGTTTAGTGCTCAGTGTTTAGGATTTAGGGTTTAATATTTTGTTTCTAGGATTTAGAGTTTAGGGTTTAGGGCTCAATGTTTAGTTTTTAATTTTGAGGGTTTAGGGCTAAGGATTTAAGATTTAGGGTTTAATTGTTAGGGTTTAGCTTTTAAGATTTAAGGTTTAGGGTTTAGGGTTTTGTACTCGGGGTTTAGGTTTTAGGGTTTAGGATTTATGGCTCATAGTTTAGGTTATAGGGGTTTATAGTTTGTGGTTTAGAATTTAAAATTTTAGGCTCGGGGTTTAGGGTTTAGGGATTAAGGTTTAGGTTTTAGTGTTTAGTGTTTAGGGTTTAGGGTTAAGGGTTTAGGGCTCAGGGTTTAGGTTTTAGGTCTTAAGGCTTACAGTTTAGGGTTTAGGACTTAGGGTTTAAATTTTAGGGATTTAGAGACCGGGTAGAGGGGTATATGGTTTACGGTTTATTGTTTAGGGTATATGATTTATGGTTTAGGGTTTAGTGTATAGTTTTTAGTATTTAGGGTTTAGGGATCATGATTTGGGGTTTAGGATTTGGGTTAAGTGTTTAAGGTTTATTGGTTTTAGGGTTTAGATTTTATATTTTAGGGTTTAGGGTTAAGGGTTTAGGTTTTAGGTTTTAGGGATAGGTATTTGGTGTTTAGGGTTTAGGGATTTTTGCTCGGGGTTTTGGGTTTATGGTTTAGGGTTTAGGATTTAGGGTTTAGGGGTAGGGGTTTAGGGTTTATGGCTTAGGTTTTATGGTTTAAGGCTTAGGGCTTAGGGCTTAGGTTTTAGGTTATAGGGTTTAATTTTTCCAGATCGGGGATAAGGGTAGACTATATAAGGTTTACGGATTAGTGTTTTGAGTTTAGGGATTATAGATTTTTGTTTAGGGTTTAGGTTTTAGTTCTCATATTTAGGGTTTAAGGTGTAGGATTTAGGGCTAAGGGTTTTTGTTGATGGGTTATATGGTTTAGGGTTTAGGTTTAAGGTTTTAGGATTCTGATTTAAGGCTCATAGTTTAGGTTCGGGGTTTAGGATTTAGGGCTAATGGCTAAGGATTTAAGGTTTATTAATTAGGGATTATGGTTTAGGGTTTAGGGTTTAAGGATAGGGGTTTAGGTTTTAAGGTTCATGGTTTAGGGTTTAGGGTTTAGGGTTTAGCTTAGGGATGTTTAGGGTTTAGGGATCATGGTATAGGGTTTATGGTTTATAATTTAGGGTTTTAAGGTCTAGGTCGAGGTTTTATTATTTATAGTTTAGGGTTAAGGGTTTATGGCTAATTTTTAGGGTTTAGGAGGTTTATTGTTTATGGTTTAGGTTTTAGGGTTTAATGTTTAAAGTTTATTGTTTAGGGTTTATGATTTAGTGTTTAGGTCTTTTATTTTAGGGTTTAGGGTTTATGGCTAAGGGTTTAGAAATTAGGGTTTAGGATTTAGGGTTAAGGGTTAAGGGTTTTGGGTTTGGGGTTTTTAGGATTTAGGGTTTAGGGTTTTAAGGATTAAGTTTTAGGGTTTAGGGTTTAGGGATTAGGAGATTTTAGTGTTTAGGGCCAAGGGTTTAAGGTTTAGGGATAAGGGTTTAGGGTTGAAGGCTCATTGTTTAGTTCTTAAGGTTTAGTATATAGGTTTTAGGACTAAGGGTTTATGGTTTAGGTGGTGAGGGTTTAAGGTTAAGGGTTTGGGGTTTAGGAAAAAGGTTTAAGGTTTTAGTGTTTAGGGATCATGGTATATGATTTAGGGTTTAGTTTTTAGGGTCTAGTGTTAAGAGTTTAGGATTTAGGGTTTAGGGTTGAGGGCTCGGGGTTTAGTATTTTTGTTTAGGTTTTAGGGATAAGGGTTTAGGGATTACGATTTGGGTTTTTAGGGTTTAGGGATTAGGGTTTAGTGTATATAGTTTAGGGATTGGGGTTTGGGGTTTAGAGCTAGGGGTAATGGCTATGGTTTTAGGGTTGAGGTTTTATGGCTTAGTTTTTATAAGTTAAGGTTTAGGTTAAAGGGCTAAGAGATCAGGCTATAGGGTATAGGGTTTAAGGTTTAAAGTTTAGGTTTTAGAGTTTTAGGCCTAGGATTTAGGGTTTAGGGTTTAGGGTTTAGGGTTTAGGTTTAACATTTTTGGGTTTAGGGCTAAGGATTTAGGATTTAAGGCTAATGGTTTAGGGTTTAAGGTTTAGCATTTAGGGCTTATTACTAAGGGTTTAGTGTTTAGAGTGAAGGGTATAATGTTTAGGGTTTAGGAGTTTATGATTTAGGGTTTAGGGATAAGGTTTTAGGGTTTAGAGGGGTTATGGTTTAGGGTATAGGGCTAAGTGTTTAGGGTTTATGGTTTAGGTTTTAGGGATCGGGGTTTAGGGTTTAAAGTTTATGGTTTAGGGATAAGTGTTTAGGGTTTTTGGGTAATGGCTAAGGTTTAGGGTTCTGACTTAAGTTTATAGCTTAATGCTTTTATGGGTTTTGGATATAGGGTTTACATCTCAGTTTTAGGTTTTAGGGTTTAGGGTTTAGGGATTAGGGTTTAGGGTTTAGGATTTATGGTTTAGGTTTTTGAGATTAGGGTTTAGGGTTTTGGGTAAGGGGATAAGGTTTAGGGTTTAGGGTTTAGGGAAAGGAATTATTGTTTAAGGTTTAGGGTTTAGAGTTTCATGACTCAGGCATTTAGGGTTTAGGTTTTAGGGATATGGGTTTAAAGTTTAGGTTTTAGGGATATGGGTTTAGGGTTTATGGTTTGGAACTCGGGTTTAGGTTTTAGGGTTTAGGGTTTAGGGGTAAGGATTTAAGGTTTAGTGATTTTAGGGTGTAGGTTTTAGGTTTTAGGATTTAGGGCTAAGGTTTTAGGGTTTAGGGTTTATGGTTTAGGTTTTAGGGATTAGGGTTTAGGGTTTAGGTTTTAGAACTCGGGGTGTAGGTTTTACAGTTTACGGTTCAAGGTTTAGGGGTAAGGGTTTAGAGTTTAGTGGTTTTAGCATTTTAGTTTTAGGTTTTGGGTTTTAGGGTTGAGGGTTAAGGTTTTAGGTTTTAGGGTTTATGGTTCTAGGTTTAGGGTTTAAGGATTAGGGATTAAGGATTAGGCATTAGGGTTTAAGTTTTAGGGTTTAGTGATAATAATAAAGGGTATAGGGTTTTGGGTTTAGAAATTAGGGATTATGGAATATGGATTAGGGTTTAGGGTTTAGGTTTTTGGTCTCAAGAGTTAGGATTTAGGGCTAAAGTTTTATGGTTTATTGTGTATAGGTTATAGGGTTTAAGTTGAAGGTCTTAGGTTTTACAACTTAGGGTTTATGGTTTAGGGTTAACATCTAAGGGTTTAGGGCTCATTATTTAGGGTTTCGGGTTTATGGTTTAGGGTTTAGGGTTTAGGGTTTATGGTTTATGGTTTTATGGTTTAGGGTTTAGGGATAAGGGTTTAAGTTTTATGGTTTACGGTTTAGGGTTCACGGTTTTGGGCTAAGGGTTTAGGGTTAAGGACATTTAGGGTTTAGGGTTTAGTGTTTATGATTTAGGGTTTAGGGTTTAGGGGTCACAGTTTAGGGTTTAGGGTTTAGGGATCACATTATAGGGTTTATTATTTATAATTTAGGTTTTTATGGTTTAGGTCTTAGGATCTAAGGTTTATAGTTTATGGTTAAGGGTTTATGGAAAATGGTTTTGGGTTTAGGAGGTTTATTTTTTATATTTTTTTGTTTAGGGTTTAGCATTTAAAGTTTAGTGTTTAGGATTTAGGATTTAGGGTTTAGGGCTAAGTGTTTAGTGTTTAGGGTTTAAGGGATTCATAGTCAAGGTTTACAATTTAGGGTTTAGGGTTTAGGGTTTAGGGATTAAGTTTTAGTGTTTAGGGTTTAGGGCTTAGGGTATATATTTTAGAGTTTAGGGTTAAGGGTTTAAGGCTCATGGTTTAGGGTCTAGGGTTTATAGTTTAGGGTTTAAGGTTTAGGGTTTAGGGTTTAGAGTTTACAAATTAGGTTTTATGGCTCAGGGTTTAGGGTTTATTGTTTAGGGTTTAGGGCTCGAGGTTTAGGGTTTAGGGTTTAGGATTTAGAATTTAAGGTTTAGGGTTTAGGTGTTAGCAATTATGGTTTAGGTTTTAGGGTTTAGGGATCATGATTTAGGGTTGAAGGAAAAGGGTTTAGGGTTTAGGGGTTCACATTCTATGATTTAGGGTTTAGGGTTTATTCTTTAGGGTTTATGGTATATGGTGTATGGTTTAGGTTTTAGGGTTTAGGTATAGGGGTTTTGGTATTAGGGTTTAGGGTTTAGGGTCACCTTGTTTAGGGTTTAGGATTTAGGATCACAAATCAGGTATAGGGTTTATTGCTTATAATTTAGGGTTTTAATGTTTAGGTCTTAGGATTTATTGTTTATAGTTTATGGCTAATGGTTTAGGGTTTACGAGGTTTATTGTTTATAGTATAGTGTTTAGGGTTTAGTGTTTATAGTTTAGTGTTTAGGATTTAGGATTTAGTGTTTATGGCTTATGCGGTTTAGGGTTTAGGGCTATCTGTTTAGTGTTTAGGGTTTAAGGGATCTATGGTTTAGGATTTAGGGTTTAGGGTTTAGGGTTTAGGGTTTAGGATTTAGGGTTTAGGGCTTAGGGGCTTAGGTTTAGGGTTTAGGGATTAGGGATTAGGGTTTATATTTTAGAGTTTAGGGATAAGGGTTTATGGTTAAGGGTTTAAGGCTCATGGTTTAGGGTTAAGGTTTAGGTCTAGGGTTGGGGGTTGTAAGTTTAGGGTTTAGATCTAAGGGTTTAGGGTTTATAGTTTAGGGTTTAGGGTTTGGGATTTAAGGTTTAGGGTTTAGGGTTTAGGGTTTAGGGTTTAGGGTTTAAAGATTAGGGTTTAGGGATCGGGGTTTAGGGTTTACTTGATTAGGATTTAGGGCTCATGGTTTAGGGTTTAGTGTTTAGTGTTTGAGGTTTAGGGTTTGGAGCTCATGATTTAGGGTTGAAGAATTAAGGTTTTAGGTTTAGGGGTTCACATTTTACCGTTTAGGGTTTAGGGATTAGGGTTTAGGATTTATGTTTTAGGGTTTAGGGTTTAGCGTATATGGTTTGGGGATTAAGGTTTAGGACTTAGGGTTTAGATTTCATGGTTTTGGGTTTTCGGGTTTATGGTTTAGGGTTTAGGGTTTAGGATTTAGGGTTTAGGGCTCAAGTTTTAGGGATTTCAATTTAGGGTTTAGGGTTTAGGGCTAAGAATTTAGGGTTTAGGGTTTAAGAGGTTTATGGTTTATGGTTTAGTATTTATGGTTCAAGGCTAAAGGTTTAGGGTTTATGGTTTAGGTTATATGGGGTTTAAAGTTTAGGGTTAATGGTTTAGGACTCAACATTTAGCATTTAGGGTTTAATGTTTATTTTTAGAGTTTAGGGTTTAGGGTTTACAACTCATTGTTTAGTGTTTAGTGTTTAGGGTTTAGAGTTTAGTTCTAAGGTTTTAGGGTTTAGGGCTTTAGAATTTAGGCTTTATGGTTTAAGGTATATAGGGTTTAGGGTTTATGGTTTAAGGTTTTTGATTTAAGGTTTATGGTTTAAGTTTTAGGGTTTAGTACTCGGGTTTTAGGTTTTAGGGTTTAGGATTTACGATTAAGATTTTAGGGTATGGGGGTTTATAGTTTATAGTTTAGAATTTATAATTTTAGTCTCAAGGTTTTAGGGGTTAGGGCTTAAGGCTTAGGGTTTAGAGTTTAGGTTTAGGTTTTATGAGTAAGGGTTTAGGGTTTAGGACTTAGGGTTTAAGTTTTACGGTTTAGAAATCAAAGCTAGAGGGTATAGGATTCTGATTTAGGGTTTATGGTTTATGGTTTAGGATTTATGTTTTAGGGTTTAGTGTTTAGTTTTTAGTGTTTAGGGTTTAGGGCTCATGATTTGGGTTTTAGGATTTAGGGATAAGAGTTTAATGTTTAGTGGTTTTATTGTTTAGGTTTTAGGTTTTAGGGTTTCGTTAAGGGTATTCTATTTATGGTTTAGGGTTTATGTTTTAGGGTTTAGGGATATGGATTTGGTGTTTAGGGTTTAGGGATTAGGGGTTAGGGTTTAGGGTTTAAGGTTTATGGTTTAGGATTAAGGGTTTAGGGTTTAGATTGTAGGGTTAGGGGTTTAAAGTTTAGGGCTCGGGGTTTAAAGTTTAAGGCTTAAGGCTTAGGGTTTAGGGTTTAGGGTTTAGGGATAAGGTTAGATTTTATAAGGTTTAAATATTATGGTTTTGGGTATAGGGATTTTGGTTTAGGGTTTAGGGTTTAGCTCTCAAGATTTAAGGTTTAGGCTATAGGATTTATGGAAAAGGGTTTAGGTTTTATGGGGTATATGGTTTAGGTTTAAGGTTTTAGGGTTTCGGGTTTAGGGTTTAGAGATAACACTAAGGATTTAGCATTTATTATTTAGCGATTATGGTTTATGGTTTTGGGTTTACGTTTTAGGGTTTAGGATAGGGATTTAGGTTTTATTGTTTAGGGTTTTGGTTTTAGGGCTAAGGGTTTAGGGTTTAGAGATAATGGCTAAGGATTTAATGTTTATTATTTAGGGTTTATGGTTTATTGTTTTGGGTTTATGTTTTAGGGTTTAGGGATAGGGATTTAGGTTTTAGGGCTAAGGGTTTAGGGTTTAGTATTTAGTGGTTTGTGTTTAGGGTTTAGGGTTTAGGGTTTAGGGTTTAGTTTTAGGACTCACGGATTAGGGTTTAGGGTTTAGGGTTTAGGAATCATGGTATAGGGTTTATGGTTTAGAATTTAGGGTTTTAGGTATTAGGTTTTATGGTTTATAGTTTAGGGTTAAGGTTTTATGTCTAATGGTTCATGGTTTAAGAGGTTTAGGGTTTAGGGTTTAATGTTTACAATTTATTGTTTAAGGTTTAGGTTATAGGTTTTACGACAAAGGGTTTATAGTTTAAGGTTTCATGGGTTTACATTTTAGGGTTAAGGGTTAAGGGTTTTGGGCTAAGGGTTAAGGGTTTAGTGTTTTGTAATAAGGTTATATGATTTTGGGTTTATTTTTTAGTGTTTAGTGTTTAGAGTTTAGGATTTAGGGTTTAGGGTTTAGGGTTTTAGAGCTTTGGGTTTAGGGTTTAGTGCTCATGGTTTAGGTTTTATAGTTGAGGTTTTAGGGCTAAGGGTTTAGGGATTACAATTTGGGTTATTAATGGTTTAGTGATTAGGGTTTATGGTTTAGGGTTTAGGGCTCAGGATTTTTATTTTAGGGCTAAAGATTTTGTGTTTATTGTTTAGGGCTATGGGTTTAGGGTTGAGGGTTTATGGCTTAGTGTTTATAGTTTAGGGTTTAGGTTTATGAGTTTGGGCATTAGGGCTAAGGGTTTATGCTTTTAAGTATAATGGTTTAGGATTTATGATTTAGGTTTTATTTTTCATGGTTTAGTGTTTAGGGTTTATTGTTAAGGGTTTACGGTTTAGGGTGAATGTTTTAATGTTTAGGGTTGAGGGATTTACAATTTAGGGTTTAGTGCTTTAAGGTTTTAGGGTTTAGAGTGTTTATGGTTTAGGACTTAAGGCTCAGTGTTTAGGGTTTAGGGTTTAGGATTTAGGGTTTGGGGTTTAGGGCTTGGTGTTTAGGGTTTAGATTTTATGGTTTAAAGATAGGGGTTTAAGGTTTAAGATTTACTTGTTTAAAGCTAGGGCTTTGGATTTAGGGATTAGTGTTTAGGGTTTTGGGTTTATAGATTAGGGTTTAATGTTTATGGATTAGGTTTTATAGTTTAGGTTTCTAAGTTTAGGATTTGGGGTTTATGGCTAAGGTCTAAGGTTTAAGGTTTAGAATTTAGGGATAGGGGTTTATTGTTTAAATTTTTGGGTTTAGGATTTCTAGCTCAAAATTTAGGGTTTAAGGATTAGGGTTAGGTTTATGGGTTTAGGGTTTAGAACTCAGGGGTTTAGTTTTTAGGGTTTAGGATTTATGGGTAAGGGTTTAGGGTTTACAGTTTAGAGTTTAGTGGTTTTAAGGTTTAGGTTTTAGTTTTTAGGGTTTAGCTTTAACGGTTTAGGGTTTAAGTTTTAGTATTTAGGGTTATGGATTTAGTGTTTAGGGTTTAGGGAATAGGGATGAGGGTTTAGGTTTTAGGGTTTAGGGTTTAGGATTTCAGGCCTAGGTTTGCCAGTTAGTGGTTTAGGGTTTATGAGTCGGGTTTAAGGGTTTAAGCCTTAAGGCTTAGGAGCTTAAGGTTTAGGGTTTAGGGTTTAGGGATAATGGTAGATGGTATATTGTTTACGGATTATTGTTTTGGGTTTAGGGATTAGGGATTAAGGTTTAGGATTTAGTATTTAGGTCACGAGGATTTAGTGTTTATGTTTTAGGATTTAGAGCTAAGGGTTTAGGGTTTATGGGCTCTAGGGTTTATGGTTTAGGTTTAAGGTTTAGGGTTTAGGTTCATTATTTAGTGCTTATGATTTAGGGTTTAGGTTCTAAGGTTTAGGGTTTATGGTTTAGGGTCTAGGGTTTACAGCCTTAAGGTTTAGGGTTTATGGTTTGAGTTTATGGTTTAGGGTTTAGGGTTTAGGGTTAAAGAGGTTAGGGTTTAAAATTTAGGGTTTAGGGTTTAGGAATATGGTATATGGTTTATTATTCAGACTTTAGGGTATTTAGTTTTATGTCTTAGATTCTATTGTATATAGTTTAGGCTTAAGGGTTTATGGCTAATGGTTTAATGTTTAGGAGGTTTATTGTTTAGGGTTTAGCATTTATAGTTTAGTGTTTCGGGATTAGGATTTAGTGTTTACAACTTGTGGTTTAGGGTTTAGGGACAATTGTTTAGTATTTAGGTTTAGGGGATTTATGGTTTAGGATTTAGGGTTTGGGGTTTAGGGATTAGGGTTTAGGATTTAAGGTTTAGGGTTTAGGTTTTAGGGTTTAAGGGTTAGGGTTTAGGTTTTATGGCTTAGGGTTTAGATTTTAGGGTTTAAGGTTTAAGGTTAAATCCTTGGGGTTTAGGAGTTAGGGTTTAGGGTTTAAGGATGAATTTTTAAGGTTTAGGGTTTAGGGTTTAGAGTTTAGGGTTAATGGTTTAAGGTTTATGGTTTAGGGTTAGGGGTTTAGGATTTAGGGTTTAGGGCTCATGTTTTAGGGTTTATGGTTAAGGTCTAGAGTTTAGGGTTTAGGGTTTAAGTTTTAGTTTTAGGGATCAAGGTATAGGGTTTAGGGTTTAGGGTTTAGGGTTTAGGGCTTAGGATTTAGGGCTCAAGGTTTAGGTTTTAGGGTTTAAGGATTAGCATTTAGGGTTTAAGGTTTTACAATTTAGGTTTTAGTGTTTAGAACTCAAGATTTAGGGTTTAGGATTTAGGGTTTAGGGTTTGACTTAGGATTTAGGTCTCATGGTTTAGGGTTTTTGGTTTTAGGTTTTGGGTTTAGGAGCAAAAAGGGTTTTGGTTTTACGGTTTAGTGTTTAGGGTATAGGGATATGAGCTTAGGGTTTAGGGTATAGGGACAAAAGTTTTCAGGTTTAGGGTTTAGGGCTTAGGTTTTTGGTTTAGGGTTTACGGTTTATGGTTTAGGGTGTTTAAGGATTAAGGTTTAGCATTTAGGGTTTAGGGCCTTAGGGCTTATGGTTTGTAGGAAGTAAGGCTAAGGGTTTAGGTTTTAGGGATTAGTGTTTAGGGGTCATGTTTTAGATTTAAGGGTTTAGGGTTTAAGGTTTAAGAATCGGGTTTTAGGGATTAGGGTTTAGAGCTCATGGTTTAGGGTTGAAGGTTTAGGATTAAGGGTTTAGGTATTAGGGTTTAGGTTTTATGGTTTAGGGCTTATGGTTTACTATTTTTATGGCTTAGGGATTATATTTTGGATATTTTTTAGGTTTTATGATTTAGGATTAAGGGTTAAAGTTTTAGGGTTTAGGGTTTAAGGTTTAGGGCACATGGTTTAGGGTTTAGGGCTTAGGGCTTAGGGTTTAGGGTTTAGAGTTTATGGTTTAGGCCTAAGGTTTTAGATTTTAGATTTTATGATTTAGGGTTACGGTTTATGGTTTAAGATTTAGGATTTAGGGCTAGGGCTTTAGGGTTAAGAGTTTATGGTTTATGGCTTAGGGTTTAGTGTTTAGGGTTTAGGATTCGGGGTTTAAGGTTTAGGGTTTAGGGCTAAAGGTTTAAATTTTTATGGTTTATGTTTTATGGTTTAGGGTTTAGGATCATGGTTTAGGGTTTAAGGTTTATGGTGTAGGGTTTATTCTTGGGTTTAGGGAGTAGTTTTTAATGTTTAGGTTTTACGATTGAGGGTTTAAGGCTTAAGGTTTAGGGTTTAGGTTTTAGGGCTCATGGTTTAAAATTTAGGGTTTAGATTTTACTATTTAGGACTCAAGGTTTAGGGATTAGGTGTTAGTTTTTAGGGCTAACAATTAGTGATTAGGGTTTAGGATTGGGGATTAGGGTTTAGGGGTTGTTGGAATAAGGTTTAGGGTTTAGGACTCATTGTTTAAGGTTTTGAGTTTAATTTTAGGGTTCATGATTTGGGGAAATGGATTTAGTTTTACGGTTTCGTGGGTTTACAATTTATGTTTAGGGTGTAGTGTTTAGGGATGAGGGTTTAAGGTTTATAGTCTAGGGTTTAATTCTCATCGTTTAAGGTTTAGGGTTGAGGTTTTAGGGTTTAGGGTTGTGTTTAGGGTTTAGGGTTTAGGGATTTGGGTTTATGGTTTTATGTTAGGGTTTACGAATTAGGGATTAGGGCTTTGGGTTTATGGCTTTGTTTTAGGTTTTAACAATTAGGGATTAGGGCTTAAGGTTTAGGGTCAAGAGATTAGGTTATATAATTGAGGTTTAAGGTTTAAGGTTTAGGGCTCAGAGTTTAGGGTTTAGGTTTTAGGGTTTAGGGCTCGAGTTTTGGGTTTAGGGTTGAGGGTTTAAGGTTTAGGGGTTAGGGATAAGGGTATAAAGTTTAGGGTTGAAGGTTGAAGGTTTATGGTTTAGGGATCAAGGTTTATGGTTAAGGGCTAAGTGTTTAGGGCTAGGGGTTTAGGGTTTATAGCTTAGGGATTAGAATTTAAGGCTAAATTTTTAGGGTTTAGAGCTTATGGGGTTTATAGTTTAGTGTTTAGAGTTTAGTTTTTACAATTTATGATTTATTGTTTAGTGTTTATAGTTTACGATTTGTGGTTTAGGGTTTATGGCTCACACTCTAGGGTTTAGGATTTAGGTTTAGGGTTTAGGGTGTATCATTCAAAGGTAATGGTTTAAGTTTTAGGGTTTGGAGTTTAGGCTTTAGAGTTAATGTTTTATGGCTTAGGTTTCAAGGGTTTAAATTTTATGCTTCAGGTTTAGGGTTTAGGGTTTATGGCTAAGGGTTTTGGGTTTAGAGTTTAGGGTTTAGGGTTTAGTGATCAATAATTAGGGTTTATGGTTTAGGGTTTATGTTTTAGGTTTTAGGGATCATGGTATAAGGTATAGGGTTTAGGGCTTAGGGCTTAGTGTTTGGGTTTAGGGTTTAAGGATAAGTGTTTAGTGTTTAGGATTAATTGTTTAGGGTTTAAGGCTAAGGGTTTAGGGTTTAGGGCTAAGTGTTTAGGGTTTAGGACTTAATGTTTAGTGTTTAGAGTATAGGGTTTAGTGTTTATTGCTCATGCTTTAGTATTTAGGGTTTATGTTTTGGGGTTTAAGGTTTAGGGTTTAAGTTATTTAGGGTTTAAGGTTTATGATTTATTGATCTTGGTTAAGGGTTTAGGGTTTACATTTTTGATTCGGGGTTTAGGGATAGGGGTTTAAATCTCATGATTTAGGGTTCAAGTATTAAGTTTTAGGGTTTTAGGTTTCAAGTTTAGGATTTAGGGTTAAGGGTCTAGGATTTAGGGTTTAAGATTTAGGGATCAAGGTTTAGGGTTTAAGGTTAACGGTTTAGGGTTTAGGAGGTTTATAATTTAGGGTTTAGTGTTTACATTTATAGTTTATGGTTTAAGAGGTTTACGCTTCAGGGTTTTAGGGTTTATTTTTTTAGGTTTAGGGTTTATGACTAAGTGTTTAGGTTTTATAGTTTAGGGTTTACGGTTTAGGGTTTAAGGTTTAAGTTGTGGTATTTAGGGTTTAGGGCTAGGTATTTAGGGTTTAGGGATAGGTATTTAGGGTTTTTAGGGTTAGGGGTTTAGGGATTAGGTCTATGAGTATAGGGTTTATGTTTTAGGGTTTAGGGTTTATGGTTTAAGGTTTAGGTTTTAGTGTTTATAGTTTAGGGCTTAAGGTTTGGGGTTTAGGGTTTAAGGTTTAGGGGTTTAGAATTTAGTGTTTATGGTTTAGGTTTTAGGGTTTAGGGATAAGGGTTTATTATTTAATGTTTAGAGTTGAGGTTTTAGTGTTTATGGTTTAGGTTTTAGGGTTTAGGGCTCAAGATTTAGGGTTTACTGTGTATAGGGTTTAAGGTTTAGGGTTTAGATTTTAGGTTTTAGGTTTTAGGTATCAAGTTTTAGGGATTCATATTTAGGTTTTAGGGTTTAGGGTTTATAGTTAAGGGTTTAGGTTTTAGGGTTTAGGGATTAGGGTTTAGGGTTTAGGGCTCCGTGTTTAGGGATTAGG